>CM057239.1:30043959-30187675 GCA_029931835.1 Etheostoma nigrum
TCCCGAGGCGTTCCCAGGCCAGGTTGGAGATATAATCTCTCCACCTAGTCCTGGGTCTTCCCCGAGGCCTCCTCCCATCTGGACGTCCCTCCACCTAGTCCTGGGTCTTCCCCGAGGCCTCCTCCCAGCTGGACGTGCCTGGAACACCTCCCTAGGGAGGCGCCCAGGAGGCATCCTTACCAGATGCCCGAACCACCTCAACTGGCTCCTTTCGACGCGAAGGAGCAGCGGCTCTACTCCGAGCTCCTCTCGGATGACTGAGCTTCTCACCCTATCTCTAAGGGAGACGCCAGCCACCCTCCTGAGGAAACCCATTTCGGCCGCTTGTACCCTGGATCTCGTTCTTTCGGTCATGACCCAGCCTTCATGACCATAGGTGAGGGTAGGAACGAAAATTGCCCGGTAGATCGAGAGCTTTGCCTTCTGGCTCAGCTCTCTTTTCGTCACAACGGTGCGATACACAGAATGTAATACCGCACCGGCTGCTCCGATTCTCCGACCAATCTCACGCTCCATGGTCCCCTCACTCGCGAACAAGACCCCAAGGTACTTAAACTCCTTCACTTGGGGTAAGGACTCACTCCCCACCTGAAGAAAGCACTCCATCGGTTTCCTGCTGAGAACCATGGCCTCAGATTTAGAGGTGCTGATCCTCATCCCAGCCGCTTCACACTCGGCGGCGAACCGATCCAGTGAGTGCTGAAGGTCACAGACCGATGACGCCATCAGGACCACATCATCTGCAAAAAGCAGCGACGAGATCCCGAGCCCACCGAACTGCAACCCCTCCCCGCCCCAACTACGCCTCGATATCCTGTCCATAAATATTACAAACAGGATTGGTGACAAAGCGCAGCCCTGGCGGAGGCCAACCCTCACCTGGAACGAGTCCGACTTACTGCCGAGAACCCGGACACAGCTCTCGCTTTGGTCATACATAGATTGGATGGCCCTGAGAAGGGACCCCCTCACCCCATACTCCCGCAGCACCTCCCACAATTTCTCCCGGGGGACCCGGTCATACGCCTTCTCCAGATCCACAAAACACATGTAGACTGGTTGGGCATACTCCCAGGCCCCCTCCAAGATCCTTGCGAGAGTAAAGATCTGATCCGTTGTTCCACGACCAGGACGGAATCCGCATTGTTCCTCTTCAATCCGAGGTTCGACTATCGGCCGAACCCTCCTTTCCAGCACCTTGGAGTAGACTTTACCAGGGAGGCTGAGAAGTGTGATACCCCTGTAATTGGCACACACCCTCTGGTCCCCCTTTTTGAAGAGGGGAACCACCACCCCGGTCTGCCACTCCCTAGGCACCGTCCCAGACTTCCACGCAATGTTGAAGAGGCGTGTCAACCAAGATATCCCCTCCACACCCAGAGCCTTCAGCATTTCTGGACGGATCTCATCAATCCCTGGGGCTTTGCCGCTGTGGAGTTGTTTGACTACCTCAGCGACTTCCACCAGGGAAATTGACGACAATCCCCCATCATCCTCCAGCTCTGCCTCTACCACAGAGGGCGTGTCAGCTGGATTTAGGAGTTCCTCAAAGTGCTCCTTCCACCGCTCTATTACCTCCCCAGTTGAGGTCAACAACGTCCCATCCTTACTGTAAACAGCTTGGATGGTTCCTCGCTTCCCCCTCCTGAGGTGGCGAACGGTTTTCCAGAAGCACCTTGGTGCCGACCGAAAGTCCTTCTCCATGTCTTCTCCAAACTTCTCCCACACCCGCTGCTTTGCCTCTGTCACGGCAGAGGCTGCAGCCCTTCGGGCCTGTCGGTACCCTGCAACTGCCTCCGGAGTCCTCCGGGATAACATATCCCGGAAAGACTCCTTCTTCAGTCGGACGGCTTCCCTGACTACCGGTGTCCACCAGGGTGTTCGTGGGTTACCGCCCCTTGAGGCACCTAAAACCCTAAGACCACAGCTCGCCGCCGCAGCTTTAGCAATGGAGACTTTGAACATTGTCCACTCAGGTTCAATGCCCCCAGCCTCCACAGGGATGCCCGAAAAGCTCCGCCGGAGGTGTGAGTTGAAAGTCCGTCGGACAGGGGCCTCCTCCAGACGTTCCCAGTTTACCCGCACTACCCGTTTGGGCTTACCAGGTCTGTCCAGAGTCCTCCCCCATCCCCTGACCCAACTCACCACCAGATGGTGATCAGTTGACAGCTCTGCCCCTCTCTTCACCCGAGTGTCCAAAACATACAGCCTCAGATCAGATGAAACGATTATAAAATCGATCATTGACCTTTGGCTTAGGCTGCTCTGGTACCACGTACACTTATGAGCATCCCTATGTTCGAACATGGTGTTTGTTATGGACAATCCATGACTAGCACAGAAGTCCAACAACAGACAACCACTCTGGTTCAGATCAGGGAGGCCGTTCCTCCCAATCACGCCTCTCCAAGTATCTCCATCATTGCCCACGTGTGCATTGAAGTCCCCCAGCAGAACTATGGAGTCCCCTACTGGAGCCCCATACAGGACTCCATTCAAGGTCTCCAAGAAGGCCGAATACTCCGAACTCTTGTTTGGTGCATATGCACCAACAACAGTCAGAGTTTTCCCCCCCATCACCCGCAGGCGTAGGGAGGCGACCCTCTCGTCCACCGGGGTAAACTCCAACACAGCGGCGCTCAGCCGGGGGCTTGTGAGTATCCCCACACCCGCCCGGCGCCTCACACCATGGGCAACTCCGGAGTAGGACAGAGTCCAACCCCTATCCAGGAGTACGGTTCCAGAACCGAGACTGTGCGTAGAGGTAAGCCCCGCCAGATCTAACTGGTAGCGCTCCACCTCCCGCACAAGTTCCGGCTCCTTCCCCCACAGAGAGGTGACATTCCACGTCCCCAGAGCCAGCCTCTGCCGCCCAGGTCTGGTCCGTCGAAGCCCTTGACCTTCGCTGCCACCCATATAACAGCGCACCCGACCCCTTTGGATCCTCCCACAGGTGGTGGGCCCATGGGCTGGAGGGAGAAGTGCCACGTTGCTTCTTCGGGCTGTGCCCGACCGGGCTCCGTGGCAAACCCGGCCACCAGACGCTCGCTCACGAGCCCACCGTCTGGGCCTGGCTCCAGACGGGGGCCCCGGGCTTCCCCCGGGCAGGGTCCCTCATTAGAGTCTTTGAACCATTCTTTGTCTGGCCCCTCCCCTGAGACCTCTTTGCCATGGGAGACCCTACCAGGAGCACAAAGCTCCAGACAACACACCTCAGTGTGAACAAAGGGGAGTTCATCGTTTAAAAGACATTTTTGGTGAGGTTGGCTTGTGTTGGAGCTAAATCCTGCTCCATTCTCAGGGCTCATTCAATTAGTAGTCAAAATATCAGATGTTGATATGTGAATCCATTTTATTACATAGGATATCCTAAAGACAAATACAGAGTCAACCTAACACGGCTCTCCCCCAAATTTGTCTGACTCTTTGGCTCTCAGACCCCCAGTATTATCTCACAAAGGGCGGGGGGTCTTGTGCTTATTCCTTATCTTTTAGTTGGGATGTGACTGAGGGTTTATGACCCTCAGGACTTGCAAAGCAAAAGAGCAGTTGGGCCATAAAGGGGGACTGAAACCAGAGACAAGATGTCTCTAACATCATCAATTCAGCTTCTGACACATTTGTAGAGCTGGGTTATAACAAAATGTACCAGAACATCTTATATTATAAAGCAGAAGTATTGCAAAACAACTTAATGCAACAAACAACAAACTATATATTTATAACAACAAACTTAATGCATGACCAACATGTCTTCATTTATGTTGAAATAATGCTTTTACCTTTTGGCTTGAATGTATAATGCAAATCACACAATGTTTAAGCACATAACATTTTAAATTCCAACACTTGTTATCTTTTTCTGACTTACAAAATGCATTCAGTCGGCCTCTTTTTTCTTTTACCTGCAGTTAAGGTCGGCACTCAAGGCGTACGTTGTCCCCTGGCAGAGGCCTTTGCCCATCCATCCTATTTGGAGGTTATGTAATGTGCAGCCTAAAATCTGTGGTATGGTATCCAGTTTCATCAGTTCTTAGTGACATCTGGTGATATCCTTCCTATTGAGAGGATCTGGACACGCGATTGCCCGGGCCTCGCTCTCTACTGGCATAATGGATGGTCTAGCATTCCAGAAGTATCTCGTAATCCAGACCATCAGCAGATTCACTACAGTTTCATTCATAGGACATATCTCACCCCCGTGAAAATGCACCACATGAAAATAATTAACAGTCCTTTATGCACTTTCTGCCCAATTAACCCTCATGTTGTCCTCGGGTCAAATTTGACCCATTTTCATTTTTGTCATGACAAAAAATGGGCCTTCGAAATATGCTAAAAATGTCAACATTAAAATTATCAAATAACTTTGGAAAAAACATAAAAAAAGCACCCACAACATTGAAAAAGTGACAAAAAATGTCAGAAAAAACGATAATAGTGTTAACAAAAACAACAACTTTTTTTCATGGTTGACGGGAAAACAATACAAGGGTTAATGCTCAAGGTGCATATCTTCACATGTTCTGGGAGTGCTTTCCTGTTGGTCAGTACTGGAACAATATTGCATCCAAACTTTCCACCTTGATTTATCAATGTTTTGATTAAGAATGACTTGTCAGCCTTCCAGCTCTCTAAAGCGCAAAAACAGGCTGTGTTTGCTGGACTTACAGCTGCTAAGAGGATGATTGCAACCCATTGGAAGCCTCCTCATGACCCATCTGTTTGTTCATGGATCCTTTGGTTTTGGATGTCAAGTACAGGAAACTCTCTACACCTTGTGTGGGTGGAGCCCCGGGGAAGACTTTGGAGACTTGGCACAGCATTGCTGAGTCCTTGAAGGCAATGCTGTAGCCTTTTCTTTTGTTTGTGTGTGTGATTGGTCCCTTGTCTTTTGTCTTTTGTCTGTGTGTGTGTGTGTGTGTGTGTGTGTGTGTGTGTGTGTGTGTGTGTGTGTGTGTGTAGAGGATGGATACCCGACCCGAGCCCGACGGGACCCGACGGTACCCGACGGGTCGGGCCGGGTTCGGACAGATTTTTAGAAAGGATGCTCGGGTTCGGGTCGGGCTCGGTCACATCAGTGCGATAAGGCATTGAACATTTAGAATTTAAAACAGCTTAAAATAAATGTCAAATATTACCCTAACATCCGTCTTCCTGTGTGCTGTGACAACCAAAGACGTGCGTATTAAGCTCCATGTGGCAGCGCAGCAATGGAAGATGTTAAAAAGAAGTTGGCCGCAGGAGATTTTAAAACTATTGAAAACGAAGGAAAGTCAGCTGTGCATTGATGCGCTCATCTGTTGACATTTCCCAATGCCTTCCTACAATTGCTTAATAAAAGCGGCTTTCCACACAAACAAACGGACATGTGTCATTAGTATGAGAAACAAATGCGATTTTAACTGTGTCGGGCTCGGGTCGGGCTCGGACAGAAATATCTTAATGCCTGTCGGGCTCGGGTCGGGTTCGGTTACTGCTCTGTCGGACGCGGGCCGGGCTCGGACAGAAAAATCCGGCCCGATCCGCACTCTAGTGTGTGTGTGTGTGTGTGTGTGTGTGTGTGTGTGTGTGTGTGTGTGTGTGTGTGTGTGTGTGTGTGTTTCTGCATGTATTTTACTTGTCTCCCTCCTGTTTTTCCTCTCTGTGATTTTGTGGCCCTGGGATGCGTTCCTATGCCCCAGTGTGTTGTTTGTAACCGTTTGTGAATGTTATGTTTACATTTTTGTTCAGAATATAAAACAAAAAAGGAATAAAATACAAGAACAAATATTTGAATTTATTTTTATTAGAATCTTTTTTTAATCATATCTTTTGACCTGTTTAATGACTTTCCAATGATTAAATGGAAGTATATGTCCGGGGTTACACTGCTCACCTGGGGTTATTACTGATGCAACAGCAGGAGAGCAAAATCTATCACATGCACCCATTTTAGTGTTATGTTGGAGGGATCTTCTCCACTCGATGCTCTACCTGTTGCACGCTGCTCTGCACTCTGATACAGGGATGACACCTGCATGTCTTGTTAAGTTACTTTAATTTGATTTTCTGATTTTGTGCTTATTCTGAAAAAAATGTGCCAAATGGAAGAAGTTGCAGCAGCTTTGTTTCTCCTCTGGGATTATTTCTGGGAAAAGGAAAGAAGACACAATCAGGCTATGTGCAAACAGAAATAATGTGTTTTATTATTTATAGATTGCATACAAAGCAGGGAAGTGATATCTGATCGGGACATGTACTAAGAGCTGTCCACACGTGATCGGTTTTCTCAGAAAAGATTTTTAGTACCAGGTGAAACAGACTATTTGTGGTCAGTTTGTGTGTGTTTTTGGTTCTTTTGTGTCTCTTTTTAGTTGTTTGATTGACTTTCTGACAAGGACTGTTAGCTGCCACTACTCCTGCATGAGTACACTGTGTTTATTGGCTTTCTACTAATTGAATTACTACGGCCGCTAAAGGTCTTTTTCTGTCTTTTCCTGCAAGACAATCTCTGTTGTTTCTATAAATGGAGAAAACCGATGAACCGAAAAACTACAGAAGCAGAACAATAGGCTTCATAATTAGGCTATTTCTCTTTTACCTCTGGAATTGTTTAACTTCCTTTCAAAACGTTGTGCCAAGAAAAAATGATGCAGATTATTTTAAATGACCTCTTTAAAATGGTCTGTGGATCCGCAGGCCTTTCAGGACCCTCCAGTCCTTGACCCAGTACTACCAGGCAACCAGTGAGACCCCAGTGCAGCTGACAGGGCCTCCACCAGGACAAATAGGTAAACTAACCTTTGCTGAGTGCTGCTCAGTGTTTTGGGGGAAATGGGAAATGTCTTTGTCCGACGTCTATCCTAAAGAAAACTTTCCTGTTCCCCTCAGCTGCTGTTTGTTATCTAACTTCCCATTTCCTTTTCCTGAACTTCTCTTTTATGATCACTGCCTGTCACCGTTTCCATTTGTAATGCGGAAAGTAGTATTTATTAGCCTGGAGTCAAGCCGAACTTGCCCACAACATTTGAGGTCTGGAAGTTCAGTCTGGACTTGATCTGTTGTGGAGCAACTATCAAACCAGAGCTTTTAGGACCAATCAAATTGTCAGGGCGGGGCTTTATACAATGGTGGGACTGCGACCGTCCATGTCGCCCTGCACTGCGCATGCTCATTTGTCTCCCGAGGTCCTGTAGCTGTAATAATGGAAATAGCTAATGGTTGTAATTCACCATGTCTTTTCCTAATGTGTCCATGGTATTATCTTATGATACATCCGAGGGATGTATGGATGCTGTAAAGCCTGTAACGTTGATGTAACGTCGTTAGCGTTTTCCAAACTGCCGTGGCTTTTGGCTAGCAGCTAACATCAGCGGTAGCTAGCAGTTGAGTTCTGTTGACAATGAGTTGCTCAACATCCGTTGCTCTGATTGGTTGTAGGTCGATCCAATTGAGTGCAGAGGCCTCTTCTTTCCTGGTTCGGTTAAAACTTGCCCCATGGAGAAGTATCAGAATCATATTCTGACTACAATCTGAGTATGACGACGTCACGCTAAATATTTATTGCCTCTTACATCACTTTCTTCCCATTTACTCTCATCAGAATTTTTTTATAATAATAATAAACTTGTCTTCTATTAATTTATGTATACGATTTATATGTTATGTATAACATGCAAAAATGAACTGGCAGCAGTCTTTTTTTCTGAATAAATCTGTTCTTGCAATACAATATATCAACTCAAAAGATATTTAAAAAAAGGGTATGATTGATGAGGGTTAGGGAAATATAGTCACAGGAATAAAGGCAGAACCCCCGGAGTAAAGCAGGTTTTGGTAAAAAGTGTCCTCTTATTGTGAGATTATCCACATTTCTTCATCTTTCTGTGTATTTGTGTGTAGACGCTTCAGCTCAGTTTAACATCTTTCCTCATGCAGCTCTGCAGGGACAAAGCTTGTCTCTCATGGCGGTCACCGGGACGAAGACGGTGCTAGTGGCAGCTTATCGGGAGCACCGCACAGAGAATAAGGAGGTCAGTGAATGCATCAACCCCTGGATTCAACATATATGATAATACATAAAGGGTGTCAGACTAATAAGATAGCAGACATATTAACACTAAAGCATTGTAAGACAAATGCACGCAAAAAGTGAAAAATAAGATATAAGATTAAAAAGTTGAACATATAAGGGAATAAAATGAAGCTGTGGAATTCAAAATGCCAGCATAAAACTGTAGGTTTTAAGTTTACATGCTGCTCATAATGTAATAACATCCCGATTCTTGTCTTGTGACGTCAGGTTCGTGTTATTGCCGTGGTGCTGAGGAGCGAGACGGTTGCCTATCGCTGTATCCTCCTTTGTCACGATAAACTGCACATTTCCTCAGGTGTCAGCGACATCCATGTAGATCACTTTGGCTTTGCGTACGGCACAGCGAACATCATGTGTCCTGTCCCCCCAGGCTGTGAGACCCCATCTCATATCGCCGTGCGCTCTGCTGCAGATTTTGAAGGTACTGCAGGGTTCTGCGCATCAGGTTTTGCAATCTGACTTTTCATTTAGTGCCATCACAATGTCGAATTTCTAATGATTTAAATATTTAATAATTTTAATTTTAATTCTTCAGTTTATCAATCAAGATGAACTTATAATTAGAGCTGGGCAATATATGGATATTATATTGATATCGTATATGTATGATATGTGTCTTAGATTTTGGATATCGTAATATGAGGTAAGTGTTGTCATTTCCTGGTTTTGAAAGCTGCATTACAGTAAAGTTATGACATTTTCTTAACATACCAGACTGTTGTAACTGTTCATATCCACATTACTGATGATTATTTGTCAAAAATCTCATTGTGTAAATATTTGGTGAAAGCACCGATATTTAACACTACAATATCATTGCGGTGTCGATATTGAGGTATTTGATCAAAAATATCTTGATAATTGATTTTCTCCATATCGCCCCGCCCTACTTATAATATAACACCTTTAAAAAATAACAAAGTTAAATTCAAAGTGCTGGGCAGTGATTGAAAAAACGCAAACAAAAATGTCCACAAAGTGGATTTAGAAAGAAAAAAATGTATATTTAGAGACTAATGCACACAAAGACATAATACGGATAGAATATAGATAGTTGATCAAAGAAACTGTGATATTGTGGTGTCCAAACATCAATGCTGCAATGATTTGTTGATAAGAAATCCGCTTGGCACTGTTCTTGATTATAAAAGCTTATTATATCAAAGATTTCAGCATCAACACTCTAAACCAAGAACAAGCCTGGGCATGGCTGCAGGAACGAGGGGTGTGGAGGGTGCTGCAGCTCCCCCTAGCAAAAGGACAAACAACTACAACCATAATTTAAAAAAATATATATGTTTAATAAATTGATTATTAATATAAACCTAATCCCTTTCATTAGAAATTAAATGTAATGCATTTTACAATTTGGTAAGTAAGAGATAAACACATAATTTGATTAGAATGAATCTGCCAATTTGGATGCAGTTAGGTGTGTGGTGGCTTAAAACCTCACTGGAAATTTGTCAGCACCCCACAATTCAAAATATGTTCCCGCGGCTCTGAGCCTGGGTTTAGGTTGGTTGTAAGACCAAAGATGGGTGCAGGTGCATTAAGATGGGTGCATTGCATCTGGGCTGGCTGTGGCTCAGTGGTAGAGCGGTTGCCTGCCAATCGGATGGTTGGTGGTTCAATTCCTGGCCCTGCAGTCCCATGTCGAAGTGTCCTTGGGCAAGACACTGAACCCCAAATTGCCCCCGATGCTGCGCATCGGCTTTGTGCTTTAAATAGCTGCGGCTCGGAGACTCTCTAAAACTGTATTTTGTTGCATTGTACCTGTACATGTGAAATGACAATAAAGTTGGATCTTAATCTTAATTAGCTGTTTCAATGACGCGGGCGCTGGATGGGAAATTTACAACTGTGCTGGGCTTTGTGCTGCGTCAGGTGCAAGATAGGGCCCTAAAAGTATACTTCTACAGACATTTGGTTTCTTCTCTGTTGATGACTTTATTCTGGTGTTTATCAAACATCTCCTAATTTAACGTACTGAACTTTAAGAGTAAAGTAAAGAAAGACAATTGTCAAAATGTGTCAGTGTTATTTTTCTTTCTGTGGACACTCAGATACACTCGCCTCCAACAAGTTTTTAGAGGTGAAGAACCAGAAGGTGCAGAGTGACTCCTTTCCCTACAACTTCACCGTCTGCCTCTCCACCATGTTTGATTTCACAAATGTGCTTCAGGTAGCGTTACATAACACTCATTTAACATAAGTTATTTTCAAACATTTTTTACTCCATTAAAAGAGAAAAAAAAGGCTTAAAGCATCCGGACCCAGACAGGCAAACATGAGAAATGCAGAAGTTCAAAAATCAGGACTGACTAAAAGACTATTATTTTCATTTTATTTAGTCACAGTTAGTCCCATGCTTACAGTTAATCAATTCTTTTTTTTTTGTATGCCTTTAATAATTCAGAAACAAAGACTATCTTGTACTTTAGTGCCTAGGTGTCCCTGCAGTGTGTACATTTATACATATCTGTGTTGTGTTGTAGCTGGTCCAGAGTTTGGAAATGCTGCAGTTACTGGGGGTGAACCGAGTTGTCGTCTATAAGACCAGCAGCAGCCCTGAAACGCAGCGCGTACTGGACTACTACACATTCAAAGGTAGTTTTTTTATGCATGTGCATGACTGTGTCTCTTATCCCAGCAGCAGAAGTCGGGGTATTTTATCAATCCACTTTCCCTTTTGCTGTCATTGTGTGAACATTGTGAGCCGAGCTGCCAAACGCCCCGTTTCCCGCACGGATTTCCTTCCGTTAGCTCCCAGGAGGAGAATGAAAATCTATTCAAAGGTCCAAAGCCTTGCCTTCCTGGTCCATGACGTCAATGCTGGATACAGTATACAGTATATGTGTGGACAATGTGGGTTTATCGGAGCTTGTGAATAGAGATGTTCCAATACCATTTTTTCCTTCCTGATACCAATTCTGATACGAACATGAACATGAACTTACAGATGAAGCAGAGTACCGATTTGATACCAGTCGAACAGCTGCAACAGAGAATTAATGAACTTTATTATCTAGTTTTCCAGTCATCGGGGCCCAATTTATGGTTCTGTGTTGACTCTATGCCGCAGGTACGTGTAGATACGGACCTACGCCGTAGCCTGACCTGCACCTCCCCAGAAATGTAACCACACACCAACTGTTATTGGTCCACTTGGCCGTGGCTTAGTAGCGTTGCATTTCCCTCTGCTCATTTCCTGGTTCTCCTTCTCCATAGACTACATAAAATCAAGGAGAGGGTTAACTTTTCCTGCTACAGATTTCCCACCGTGGTCAGAAAGCACAGGGAAGCTTTGTTTCTCCATCTATGGCGCCGGAGTCGGTACTCTCTCCGAAGCTAATCCCCGTCACTCTCTCACTCGCTCTAGCACACACTCCCCAGCATACACACATCGGCTCTGTGAGATCCAACGTACAACCATCAATCAGTCTTAAGTGACGTGGTGTCAAATCAGTGCATAGACTTCTATACATGCCGATACCAAGACCAGCATTTTAGACAGTACTGGAAGTATTTCAGATACTGGTATCAGAACAATTGTACAGTTGTTACGTAACACTGATTACATGCTGCATTTCCCCCTCTGAATTCAGTGTACAGTAGGAAGGCAGTTTGGAGGAGTCTGCCACTGACAATAGAAATCTTGAGAATTACAAAAAGTCCAGTAATTTCCCAGAATGCTAAACTAAAACCTCTCAGCTGCTAACATGTCTCTTCCAATGTGTCCTTCTCAGGTTTCGTAGAAGTGATTCCCTGGTCTATCTCCAGATTTGTGAATGTATCTCGGGGCTGGCTGCCCGCACACGGCCCAGGTGACATCCACTACCTCGGCCAGATTCCTGCTCTCGGCGACTGTGTTTACAGATACATGTACCAATCCAGATACGTGGCCCTGCATGATATGGACGAGCTGATACTGCCCCAGTCGGTCAACAGGTAGCACTTTGTTTAAGAAAATAGACACATCAACCTTTAGCCCTCGGAGATGATGCCTGGTATCAAATTAATTATTCCCCTCCATGTTTATACCCTAAAATGTCTGACCTTGTGTCACAACTACAAACCTGTGGGAAACGTGATTACTAGCGTTACATCTGGGGATTACAGACAACAAACTGTGGCGTATTCCTTTAAAGTAAGAGTTACAAATGTTTACAAATGTAACATTTTAAACATACAGTATGCGCTTCCACCTTTATCACAGTGTGCTGTTGTGTGTTATGAAGCATGACACATTTCATGTGTATTTTTTTCTTTTCATCATGCTGTTACCAGTTGGTCGGAGCTGTTGCCTCTGCTGGAAAACAAATATGGCGCTGACAAGTGTTACATGTTTGAGAATAACGTGTTCTCCGTCAACTTCACCCTGCGTCCTCCCACCAACCAAACCCCGTCCCCGCAGGGCTGTTGCCCCGGCTGGCAGAATGTGTCCGGGGTCAACATCCTGGCCCACCTGTACCACGAACCCATCATCCCAGAGACCCATTACAGCAACTTCAAGATCATCGTTAACCCCCGCGCTGTGTTCTCCCCGACCGTCCACGGACTGCTGAGCTCACAGAAAGGCTGCTCCTGGGTGGACAGGAATATAGCACGGATGTACCACACAAGGTAGACTGACGCGTGTGTACTTTCTAATCAAATCATCGGGCTGATTAAGCTGATTCCCCTTCGAGGGGAACTCGAACTGCGTCGGTTACGACACTATGAGCGTTCCCATAGTGTCGTAACCGACGCAGTGTCTCGTTCCCCTATCTCGGGGAACAAGGGTTACATACGTAACCCGAGACGTTCCCCTTCGAGGGGAACTCGAACTGCGTCGGTTACGACACTATGGGAACGCTCATAGTGTCGTAACCGACGCAGTGTCTCGTTCCCCTATCTCGGGGAACAAGGGTTACATACGTAACCCGAGACGTTTTCCTGGCTCTTGCGTTCTAACCGATGCCCCGTGATGATATCACTCAGACTCAGAAGGTGAACCCTCCTCCATAACAATAACTGTCGTGTCTCTGCTTTCTCTCTGTGTAGAGCTCCGAGGCAAACCCAGCTGAGACCAGACCAGCTGATTTATGACGGTCGACTGCTGAGCTACAGCGCTCGCCTCACACCAAACGTCAACAAGGTGTTCACAGAGAGTTTTAAGACACAAAAAACACTTTGCTTTGAAAACTGCTTTGCACCTTAAGCACAATGAAGCTCAGAAATCTTTGGTCTTGTTGACACAAGGAAAGGAATCATTCCACATGGTTTTATACCTTAAAGTGCCCATATTATGCTAATTTTCAGGTTCATAATTGTGTTTTGAGGTTGTACCAGAATAGGTTTACATGGTTTCATTTTCAAAAAACACCATATTTTTGTTGTACTGCACATTGCTGCAGATCCAGTTTTCACCCTGTATTTTCAGGTCTGTTTTATCTCCAGAGTGAGACATCTCAGTACTATATTATCTTTGTTGGGAGTCATACATGCTCAGTAGCTCGGTAATAATAACATCAGCTAGATAACTCTTTCTCCAGCTTTGGTCAGTCCAAGGCAGGATCAGCTGGGAGACTTCTTCTAGACGAGGGACACTTGTGGAATATCTGCAGAACAGGGACAGGAAGTAGTTCTTTTGGATATTATGGTCAACTAGTGGCTGTTGTAGCAGGCTAGTGGCGTAATAAGCCGTGGAGATTTTGAACAGCTCACCTGGAGACTGAAGGCCGAGGACATTCAGAAACCATATCTCACTCAAAACACCATGGATGAGTTTTTTCCAATTTTGTATGTGTGTGGAACACATTTTTCATAATATGTGCACTTTAAGACCTAAAGATTCCAAGTTTAGCATATAAGGATTATTGCCCAACGATGAACTTTGGCGGAGGCAACCGGTTCACGCCTCGCCGTCGCCCATTAATACCCGACAATGGGCACCTCAAAAGGCACTTATACCATGGTCACTTGCCAAATATATATTATTTTTAAACATTAATTCATATTTTTACACAATTTACAATCAAAATCTAACGATTTTCCAAACAATAACTCAGTTTCCCCAGTTTCGCTTGAGGTTTTGACTAATACCTGGAACAATCATTCTCATCCCATAAGGTTCTTATGCAATGCAAACGCTGTTCACTGCTCCAGGGAATAGAACGGACCTTAGATACCCTAACACCAGACACTGACTGGTTTTCGGACCCCCCATACAATAAAACTGCATATTTTAGAGTGGCCTTTTCTTGTGGCCAGCCTAAGGCACACCTGTGCAATAACCCTGCAATCTAATCAGCATCTTGATATTCCACACCTAAGGTGGATGGAGTATCTCGGCAAAGGAGAAGTGCTCACTAACACGCATTTAGACAGATTTGTGAACAATATATAAGAGAAATAAGCCTTTTGTGTACGTGGAAAAAGTCTTAGATCTTTGAGTTCAGCTCATGAAACATGGGGACAAAAACAAAAGTGTATAATTTTGTTCAGTATACTTTGAACTGAAAGTGAGCGAGGTTTCAGATCCTTGATCAAGAACACCGAAGGATCGAAAGGATTATTTTGGAAATGTTTCATGTGAAATATCCAGTTTGATAGCAACTTTGATAGAAAATACCCTTTTTATTTAGAACCACACCACTTGCAAACTGAATGCTGTAAGAACATATTCCAGACTGGATATTCACTAAAAAGAAAGAAGCTGTGTATCACAGCCTGTGTGTAGTAGAGCTAAGTGAGCCGCGCTGTTGACCTGGTGACACTTTCCTTCATCACCATGAACACACACACTGTAGTAATCCCCGACAAATGTACTATTTCTTCCTTTTGAATAATGCTTGCTTAAAGACGACGACGACAGCAGGAACAGTTAGACCGAAACTGCATTTCGTTGCCTTGTACCTGTGTAATGACAATAAAGTTTAATCTAATCTAATCTAACGTTATACTAACATAACCTTTAGAGAACGTTCCCCTAGCTATAGCCTAACATTGCAACCTTTAGAGAACGTTCCCCTAGCTATAGCCTAACGTTGCAACCTTTAGAGAACGTTCCCCTAGCTATAGCCTAACATTGCAACCTTTAGAGAACGTTCCCCTAGCTATAGCCTAACGTTGCAACCTTTAGAGAACGTTCCCCTAACGTTCCCCTAAGTTATCCTAACGTTGCGACCTTTAGAGAACGTTCCCCTAGCTATAGCCTAACGTTGCATCCTTTAGAGAACGTTCCCCTAACGTTATCCTAACATTGCAACCTTTAGAGAACGTTCCCCTAACGTTCCCTTAACGTTATCCTAACGTTGCATCCTTTAGAGAACGTTCCCCTAACGTTATCCTAATATTGCAACCTTTAGAGAACGTTCCCCTAACGTTATCCTAACGTTGCAACCTTTAGAGAACGTTCCCCTAACGTTATCCTAACGTTGCAACCTTTAGAGAACGTTCCCCTAGCTATAGCCTAACGTTGCGACCTTTAGAGAACGTTATCCTAACGTTGCAACCTTTAGAAAACGTTCCCCTAACGTTATCCTAACGTTGCAACCTTTAGAGAACGTTCCCCTAGCTATAGCCTAACGTTGCAACCTTTAGAGAACATTCCCCTAACGTTATCCTAACATTGCAACCTTTAGAGAACGTTCCCCTAACGTTATCCTAACGTTGCAACCTTTAAAGATTGTAATGCACACAGATTTAACACTGATCAGAGAAAACGTATGGATGTAATGCCTTGCCGTGATTGGATTTTGCGAATTGTTACATGACTTGTAATTTAACGTAATTTAAAATCTGCTTGTTGTCTTCGGGTCAAATTTGACCCCTTTCCAAAAAATCACAAATTAGGGTTTCTTTCAAAACAAAGTGTCCAAAAAAGCAACGTGGATGGTTCCCAACAACGTTCCTCACAAGTATAATAAATAATAAATAATCAGCTCACTACTTTTATTGAATTTGGGTGTTTTTTGTCAATTTTATAGCATTTGGAGAAAAAACAATTGGTAAAAAATTGGTACTTTTTTTTAAATTGAATTAAATATCAGTGACGATCAATTGTACTTGTCTTTAATGTCGTACATGTTTAAAGGTTTGAAGTGTGATTAAGTTATTTATTGTGTCAAAGATCCTACTGTAAATGACCAGTGCAAGTTTTGGGGATTGTCTCTTTTTAATGAGTGATTTTGAATTCTGCGTAATTTATTAAATGTTAACAGGTTCCTTGTCATATATGTTTTTGGCAGAATGTTTCAAAGAAATATGTTGCAACCTCCGCTCCACGCCAGCTGATAGAGTTATTAACTAATTGTTAGTATTATAATAAACGTTTACATGTATTATTCCCACTGAGAAAATTGCATTTATTATTTACTGATCATTCTCATTCTCTATTTCAGAGCTGTTCATACTGTTCTTACTGCAATATAATAACATAATATTATTTATTCCATCACCCTTTGCACTATGCTCCACAATTAAAATAATAACTATTATAATTTACTCCTGCATACTTTGCACTCTTCATTGCACTATTGCCCCAACCTGTCTACATAGTTTGATTGTGTACATATTAGTGTGTATATATTGTTTGTTTTGTATGTGTAAGCGCTTTGTGAGCAATGATGATTCAAAGCAAAATTCCTCGTATGTGTGCTCATACCTGGCAAATAAAGCTGATTCTGATTCGTTTTCCTTTCAAGCATTGACCGGAAGTTGCACTGTGTTATCTTGTTTTCGTCGTAGTTTCCCATTGTGGCCACTAAAGGGCAGTAAATACCCTTTTCATATGTGTGTGTGTGTGTATATATATATATATACTGTATATATCTATATATATATATATATATAGATATACACTGCCGGTCAAAAGTTTGGGGTCACTTATACATTTCCATACCACTCCATTATAGACAGAATACCTGCTAATTTGGGTGGGGGGGCTGATCTTTAATGCAAGATCTACATTGCCCATTATCAGCAACCATTCATCCAATGTTCCAAAGGCTCATTCTGTGTACTAATCTATCTTTTAAAAATAAAAAACTAGAAAAACATTGGAGAACCATTTTACTATTATGCAAGCACATAATGTAATCTGATTACTGCCCTGGTTAAAAAAACAATGCAACTGATCTCAGCTGTTATTCTGTCTACAATGGAGGACAATGGGAATTTCTATGTGACCCCAAACTTTTGACCGGTAGTGTATATAGATATATAGATATATATAGATATATATACACTCACCGGCCACTTTATTAGGTACCCCATGCTAGTAACGGGTTGGACCCCCTTTTGCCTTCAGAACTGCCTCAATTCTTTGTGGCATAGATTCAACAAGGTGCTGGAAGCATTCCTCAGGGAGTTTGGTCCATATTGACATGATGGCATCACACAGTTGCCGCAGATTTGTCGGCTGCACATCCATGATGCGAATCTCCCGTTCCACCACATCCCAAAGATGCTCTATTGGATTGAGATCTGGTGACTGTGGAGGCCATTTGAGTACAGCGAACTCATTGTCATGTTCAAGAAACCAGTCTGAGATGATTCCAGCTTTATGACATGGCGCATTATACTGCTGAAAGTAGCCATCAGAAGTTGGGTACATTGTGGTCATAAAGGGATGGACATGGTCAGCAACAATACTCAGGTAGGCTGTGGCGTTGCAACGATGGTCAATTGGTACCAAGGGGCCCAAAGAGTGCCAAGAAAATATTCCCCACACCATGACACCACCACCACCAGCCTGAACCGTTGATACAAGGCAGGATGGATCCATGCTTTCATGTTGTAGACGCCAAATTCTGACCCTACCATCCGAACGTCGCAGCAGAAATCGAGACTCATCAGACCAGGCAACGTTTTTCCAATCTTCTATTGTCCAATTTCGATGAGCTTGTGCAAATTGTAGCCTCACTTTCCTGTTCTTAGCTGAAAGGAGTGGCACCCGGTGTGGTCTTCTGCTGCTGTAGCCCATCTGCCTCAAAGTTCGACGTACTGTGCGTTCAGAGATGCTCTTCTGCCCACCTTGGTTGTAACGGGTGGTAATTTGAGTCACTGTTGCCCTTCTATCAGCTCGAACCAGTCTGGCCATTCTCCTCTGACCTCTGGCATCAACAAGGCATTTCCGCCCACAGAACTGCCGCTCACTGGATGTTTTTTCTTTTTCGGACCATTCTCTGTAAACCCTAGAGATGGTTGTGCGTGAAAATCCCAGTAGATTAGCAGTTTCTGAAATACTCAGACCAGCCCTTCTGGCACCAACAATCATGCCACGTTCAAAGTCACTCAAATCACTTTTCTTCCCCATACTGATGCTCGGTTTGAACTGCAGGAGATTGTCTTGACCATGTCTACATGCCTAAATGCACTGAGTTGCCGCCATGTGATTGGCTGCTTAGAAATTAAGTGTTAACGAGCAGTTGGACAGGTGTACCTAATAAAGTGGCCGGTGAGTGTATATGTATGTGTATATATCTATATGCATGTGTATGTATATACAGTATATCTTTAACTGTCTATGTTTATATATCATTGAAACATGTCACAGTCAGCTCCATCAGTACCAAGAGAGACATCCCAGCTAATAATTTTTGGTTCCCAGAACGTTCCCTGAAGGTTAGTTTTGGTTGATCAGAAAGTTTCCTTAACGTTCTGGGTTCTAAGCTTTTTGTTACATTGAAGGTTCTCATAACGGTCCCCTGTATATTATATTATATTCAGTACATATCCAGCTGTAAATCTTGCTCACAATACTTGTTATCTATATATTATATTCATAGGACAAATCTATCTGTAAAATTCTGTTTATAATAGTATTCATTTCTATATTTATTCAGTACATATCCATGTCCTGCACTCATGGAACCAGTGTATATTCTGCCCTTACTAGACAACGTTCCCCTAACGTTCCCCTAACGTTATCCTAACGTTGCAACCTTTAGAGAACGTTCCCCTAACGTTATCCTAACGTTGCAATGTTTAGAGAATTCCCCTAGCTATAGCCTAACGTTGCAACCTTTAGAGAACGTTCCCCTAACGTTCCCCTAACGTTGCAACCTTTAGAGAACGTTCCCCTAACGTTATCCTAACGTTGCAATGTTTAGAGAATTCCCCTAGCTATAGCCTAACGTTGCAACCTTTAGAGAACGTTCCCCTAACGTTCCCCTAACGTTGCAACCTTTAAAGAACGTTCCCCTAACGTTCCTCTAACGTTGCAACCTTTAACGTTTCCCTAACGTTATCCTAATATTGCAACCTTTAGAGAACGTTCCCCTTGAATAAAGCAGGTCATTCACCCACCGTGCTTATAATTACCGCCTATTGTTGATTAATTAATAATGAATAATAATAATAGTAATTATTATTAATTTTAACTAGTAATTTAACATTATTTATGCTGACGTACTGCTGTCGTTGTCGGTAATCAAATAAAGCGTGTTGCATTTATAAAAACTACATCCGGCATTTTTCAATAAAAAAATAAATGTTTTAATAAATTGTTTTTTTGTTTTTTTTACAAAGACTACAAGTCCCAGCGTCAGCATGAGCATGGCGTCACCGGAAGTTAGTCATTTTCGTATAAAGTCATTTCCGTGTCCTCCGATGGTCCTTTCCTGTCTACGGCCTATCAGAAGATGGCGGTGCAGATCTCCAAGAAGAGGAAGGTTAGCGCCGTTTTATCGCTCTTTTACTCACACAGACGGGCCGTTTTTCTACAAATGGTTTCCCGCTGTTGAGGATACAACCGTTCCGCGGTCACCCCGGTCTTAGATGAGCTCGTATCCCTCCGGTCCGAGGAGGATTGAACGCGATGCTGCCGGCGCTGCGTCCTCCTCATTTGGCTAGCTAGCTAGCACGGCTCCGGTCACCGCGGCCGGGAAGGAGACACGGGCCGCCGTTTTACTCACAACTCCGCGGGGTTGTGAGTAAGTCAACCGGGTTTAAAGTAAGACTTTAAGCCAGGGTGAAACCCTCCCGGCCTCAATGCGGGTTGTTCCAAGTGTCCTAATGTGGCGTAGCTAGCTAGCTAGCATGTTAGCTGCTGAATTAGCTTCATAGTCAAATGAAAGAAAGCGCTAGCCCGTGAAAGCATGCTGTAAGTAACGTTTAATTGCAACACCCAGTGGCTGCAAGTTAGGACAACGTAACTAGTAGTTAATTGACAGTAGCATCGTATGTTGTTAAGTTATCATGGATGCACCTCACCACGGATTTGACATGCGGCTCCAGTAGTCTTGTACAGGCGTAAATAACGCGTGAAGGCTAGCTAATGTTACCCAGCTGATAAAGATAATGGGACAATATATTATAATGGATAGTATTGGTGTCATTGCGGTTTCATCTAAACTCTGTTAAGCATTTTTTAGGGTTAGCCTTGTCTGCATTGGTGTGATCTAACTTAAAGCTAACTCCCAATCCCTTATTCAATGGCATATTACAAGGGACACGAGCAGTGTCTTAAGTTGGGGTCTCCCTCTTTCTTTCTCAAAGGGATTAGTTAAATACCTCAAACTCATTCATTCCCGTCTGAGGCCAGACATGGCCTTGGTTCTGGCCCCTCTGTGTGATCACTGTTTCATGCTAGGTTACATGTTGGGTAAGCTGATCCTGTCCTCTCTCCTTAGTTCGTCTCAGACGGTATCTTCAAGGCCGAGCTGAACGAGTTCCTGACTCGAGAGCTCGCTGAGGATGGCTACTCCGGTGTGGAGGTGCGTGTGACTCCAACCAGGACTGAGATCATCATCCTGGCCACAAGGTGAGTTAAGTGTCCAACCTCTGTGTGATAAACACGCTGTTAGTTGGGGGTGGCAGTAGCGCAGTCAGGCGGGAGTTGGGTTGGGAACCGGAGGGTCGCTGTTCAGCTGTCCCAACGCGGACCAAGGTCCCAGTTAACCTGCTGGGCACTGCCAAGGTGCTCTTGAGTAAGGCACCGAACCCCCAACTGCACTTTTCCATGGGAAGCCCCCTCACTCTGACATCTCTCCGTTAGTGCATGTATAAGTACTGAGGATGTGTGTGTGTAGTAATGTTCCTTGCGGGATTAATCAAGTCAATGTCAATTTTATTTCTATAGCACATTTAAAAACAGTTGACCAAAGTGATGAACAGGGTTGATAACAAATACGTAAATAACAAGGGTAGAAAATTACTACAACCAAAGTGACTCACAGGGAGACAAACAACACTTTAAAACATCAGAATCCAGGTTAACGAGGGTTAAAAGCTACAGCAACCAGTATAAATTACTACTTTTTAGAATGAACTTGAGACGCTGCAAGTATTTGGAGTGTTTTGTTGTGATTTAATGAAGTTAAGTAGAAATTTAACCTGAACTACTACATGTCGTACGGAGCCTTGTTTGCTCTCAGGGTGGAAGGGTTGGTTTGGCGTCTCGGTTTCTGTCCCTTCAGTGATGATACGATGACGAGTCGGAACAGGACTCGGTCTGGCTCTGGTGGTCGCTGGTTCAGGTCCACGTTCTGTGGTTCTGCTCCAGTTCCCCAGAGTAGCGAGTCCTCCTGGTTGAAGACATCGAGGCATTTGTCTGAGAAGGGTTGAAGCAGCACACACACACTGTTTCCTGCTGAATGAATGTAATGTGTAATCTAACCAAAGCAAGGTGCTGCTGTTTGAAATCTTCATTTTAAAGTATAGACGATGCTAAATTGTACCCAAACTAAAGCTCAAGGCTCAAACGTGCTTTCACTGGATTTAATTTACAATTATATAAATATTCCAGCACTGAGTTTTTCTGTGAAATTGATTGTAATGTGTACTGTCTGTCTTTAGGACCCAGAACGTCCTGGGAGAGAAGGGCCGTCGGATCAGAGAGCTGACCGCTGTGGTCCAGAAGAGGTTCGGCTTCCCCGAGGGCAGCGTAGAGGTAAGAGAGCCACAGGCAATTAAATGTTTTAATTAGATTAGGGATGCTAATTTAGATTTTTTTTTTTTTTTTTGCACGTCGAGCATACCACCGATAGTCCTGGATAACCCATCCAGGAGAACCACAAACTCAGCAGGAAATCAGACGCTAGTTATCTAGTAGTTACACATTGTCGAGCCTAAATTTCGTTTTCAATGCAGGAAAAATAAGAGTTTTGTTTTTAATGTAGATGGAGAGCAGTTGGATTGTTGCTGTATTTTTAACACTATTCAGCTGAAATAGATATAATTATTGGTAAAAGGCAACACACCTCTGTATTGTAAATAAAAATAGATGCAAAACCTTTTTTATACTGCAAGATTTCAGCTTGTCTTTAACAGTCATTCACACAGATCTGGATTTTATTGGACAATTTAAATTTAATTTAGCTTTAGCCAGCAAACCAGTCAGACCAAAGCTGATGACTGGACTGCACTCACCACTTGTCTACTATTATTCGTTTGTAACAGCGTTCAAGTATTTAAGACTTTCGGTTGACGTTCGGATTATTTGGACAATAAAACTAATGCGAAAGGCTTCAGAATCTGGATTTGACCTCCTTCAGTGATGATACGATGACGAGTCGGAACAGGACTCAGTCTGGTTCTGGTGGTCGCTGGTTCAGGTCCACGTTCTGTGGTTCTGCTCCAGTTCCCCAGACCAGCGAGTCCTTTCACGTGAAGACACCGAGGCATTTGTCTGAGAAGGGTCGAAACATTGAAATCTCTGACAGCAGCAGTATCGCGACTTTTGTGCATGTGAAGTTGAGGAAACGGCAAATTCATCTGCATTTAATCAAAACTTACAAGTACTCTAACGATGAGTTTTACAAGTATTTAGTCTGTAACCAGCAGGTTTAGAGTGGCAGGATGTTTGACCTTTGTACTGTCCCCTCTCTGTTAGCTGTACGCCGAGAAGGTCGCCACCCGCGGTCTGTGCGCCATCGCTCAGGCAGAGTCTCTGCGCTACAAGCTGCTCGGAGGCCTGGCTGTGCGGAGGTAAGGGTTTACGGTCACTTGCATAACCTTTCCAAATATTCTTTATCTTTAAGATGGCATGTGGCATCTTCACTATGGCTGGGTAACAAACTTCGGTACTTTTACACTGACCAAAATGTCTCCATGGTGTCTAGAATTGAAAAATGCGTCGTCGTTAAATGCATAAGGAGTAATTCTCATCTGCGTCAGTGAGCAAATAATGGTAAGTGTCCACAGTAATGCCTCATTTCCATGCTTCCCCTCAATTGTTTCTGTAAGTGGCCGGGCAATGCATTCTGGTAGCGTCGCTGGGACTTTAGAGAAGTGGGGCGTCACGTTGCCTGCTCCAAACTTGCATGAAGTTGAATCCAGGCAACTTTATGCAAATCAGGGGCGTCCTGCTCGACTCGCTGTCTCTCACTCTAGAAAAAATCAGTTTTTATCTCAAATGAGCAGGATTTGGCAGCTTACTTCTCTCATTACATGTTTGTCAAACAGATTTTGATGAACTTTTTTGCAAAATAACTTAACGAATGTGCCACAATTATGGTCTGTTTTGAAATCTGTGAGCAGACTGCTCCGCAAGGAAAGCATTCGTCCAATCAGGTGCAGCCATCACGGTGGTAGGAGGGTGCAGCCTGCTCTCTTTGCTAGTCAGTGGTCGGCAAAGAGAAATTGGGAACTGCTGGTGGCGAGCCCAGCTTCCAATGCTGGAAAAACGCCACAGTGGACATGACTTCTGCCAAGATCTAATAATGCTGGTATTTGGCTGTCTGCACGTAAAGAGATGCAGGAGAAAGAGAGACCGGCTCACGTGTGCATTTTGAGAGCGTCGACTACAGTGTACAGGTTAAAGCAGCTGAAAGATTGGAAACATACTTTTCATTCTTATTGAAGTCTAGGTATCAGTACTGGGATTAAAAAGTTTTAACAATACCAGCTCTGTTGTCGCTCATAGGGTCCAACTTAAATATCTGAGGCACCTTACATATTTCACATGCGACTACGCGCCGGGGCCCTGGCGATGGCAAGCACTGATTGGTCAGCACGGACTGCTTGTTTTCTGACGCGTGTGGAGATTAATACTGAAAGCAACGTGAAACGGGTCGACGCAAGAACTTCTGTACGCTTCAGCCAAAGTTTGTTAGGTGGTAGGCCTGCATGATTCATCGTAATAAAATTGTGATTCACCCCTGTTGACGATTTTAATTTTTAAAGAACTTTAATTAAAAGAGTCTATAATTCTCTTTATAATTTAATTCTCAAAGACTTTAATTCTCATAATTTAATTCTCTCCGATTGCATCACAATGCTACTACTTTCTGCCGTGAGTTGTAAACTTAAACAGTATAAAAGGTTTTCCTCTGTTTACAGGCTTGTGGTGATGAGCGATGTGCTATAGATGCCAACGAAAAGTTTGGTACAGCCAGTTTTTTGTCTTGCTCAAAAACATTGTGGCAGAGAATCGTGATATCACTTCTAAGCAAAAACAATCGTGCTTCAGGTTTTCCCTGAATCGTGCAGGCCTAGATGGTAGTATGTATTGTATATATTTAAACATTTAATTAATTTAGTTAATAGCCGTGGAAAGTGATTAGCTAAATATGGATTCTGTCCACAACAAAAATTATTGTAATATCTGTAAGAAGGCAAAAAAGGGAAATTTTTATATTCGTAATGTAACAAAGAAATATAGTTGTAAATATGCTGCTGCAGATATAATTAAATGATGTCCAGTAGAGGTAATTAAATGGCGTCTGTCGTACAGAGCGTTGGGTTTTGCTCTCAGGTCGGACGTGTTGGTGAAGGCCCGACACGCTGACTCGGTAATGGGACAGTCTGGCGAGGTCAGTGACTCCAGTCTGTCTGGCCGTCCCTCAGAGGGGCCGGCGGACTTCTTTTTGGCCGACTTGACGTGCTCGGTTGGAAGGCGGGCGCTGCCGGCACTCGGACTCAAATGACCAATCTGATTGGAGGGCTAACCCGGAAATGGCGAGCGGGTGACTTGGTCTTTTCTGCCAACGATCAGCCGTCGGGTTGGTGTGTCGGGACCCTTTGGGGTCTCAGGTTCTGTCCCTTCAGTGATGATACGATGACGAGTCGGAACGGGACTTAGTCTGGTTCTGGTGGTCGCTGGTTCAGGTCCACGTTCTGTGGTTCTGCTCCAGTTCCCCAGAGCAGCGAGTCCTCCTGGTTGAAGACATCGAGGCATTTGTCTGAGAAGGGTTGACGCAGCACACACACACTGTTAGCTGCTGAATGTAACGTGGTTGAAAGTAAATGACAAGAAACTGACTAAGATTCAAAACTTCGCGGAGACAATTAAAACTCGCTTCAACAGGATTTACTTTAAAAAAAAATTTTTATTACAGAAATGCAGTCTGTATCTGCACCATTAGGTGTTTTAAACCGCAACTTAAACTCCTCTTTCATGTTGTAAATGATGTAATTATTGGGTTTTTGACACACTTTTGTAATTGGCTGTGCGTGTAAACACTATCCGTACCCCTCCTCTCTTTCAGGGCTTGCTATGGTGTTCTGAGGTTCATCATGGAGAGCGGCGCTAAGGGCTGCGAGGTCGTGGTGTCCGGCAAGCTGAGGGGTCAGAGGGCCAAGTCCATGAAGTTTGTGGACGGCCTGATGATCCACAGCGGAGACCCCGTCAACTACTACGTCGACACAGCCGTCCGCCACGTACTGTTAAGGCAGGGTGAGTACAGATCAGCCAGGGAGGCGTCGGCAGCAACCTCAAAGACTGAGCTCTCATTGAAACCTTTTGATGCCTGTGATGCTTAACTTGATTGTTGGTGCTGACACCGAATGATTCTTTGGAGGAGGAAGCATTTTAGTTTTGGCCTTGTTTAGCACTGCAACTGATTCTGTCATTGTTTGGTCTACAAAAAGGAGAAAAATGGGTTGAAAGTTTCCCAAAAGCCCAAGATGACGGCCTCAAATGTCTTGTTTTGTCAACAACTCAAAGATGTTTAGTTTACTGTCACAAAGGAGAGATGGGGGAAAAAGAACTTGACTTAAAAGAAATGACTTTAACCAATTGATTATCAAAAAACTTGGTAATTGATTTAATTGACAATGAATCGCTGCATTTCCAGCTCTGCTCTTTGTGGCTTAGCTTTTTGTTGGTGCTGAATCATGTTTGATGTGCTCGTCGCTCATTCTCAGGCGTGCTGGGCATCAAGGTGAAGATCATGCTGCCCTGGGACCCCAGCGGTAAGATCGGCCCCAAGAAGCCCCTGCCCGACCATGTCAGCATTGTGGAGCCCAAGGAGGAGTCCCTGCCCACCACACCCATCTCTGAGCAGAAGGGGGCCAAGCCAGAGGCACCCGTCATGCCCCAGGGAACACCTGTACCCACCGCATAAGAGGTAAGAGACTGAAGGGGCCCGTACTAAAGTGATGAAATATCTGTTTTATTAAAATAATGGGCACCACAAAATCATCATGATTAGGGCGGTAGCAAACGATCACGTTCATTGTTGATTACTTTATTGATTTTAATCTGTTAGTTTTGTCTATAAAATGATCACAAATGTTTCCCAAAGCCCAAAATGATGTCCTCAAATGTCTTTTCTCCGAACCCAAAGATAATCTGTTAATTATTGCAGAGGAGAGAAGAAACTAGCATTTAACAAGCATGTATTCTGACCCTATTTTCGTTTTTTATTAAATGCCTCAAACTGCTGGATCAAAGTAGTTGGAGATTTGTTTAATAGCTGAGAACTAAACAATCTTTGCAGCTATAATCCTGTCGTGAAAAGACACTTCTAATTAAGTAGTCTTGATCTCCCCTCTACTAGTGATGGCCGGATGAAGCTTTGTGTCTTTATTTCTGAGCCCACTAGATGGCGCTCTCTGTTCAACAATTGGTTGAATATACTGACTTGCAACGCCTTAAACCTTTCTCTTAAAACCAAGAGCATCAACTAGTGGGCTCAGAAAATAAAGACGCTGGTTCACAAAGCTTCATTTGGCCGTTACAGTCGAACCTCATTCTGTGGTGGTCCTGAAAATGTCAGTTTTCCCATACTGTAGTCCTCGATGGGGGTATAGGTGGCGCCGGATGTCCATGTTATAATGGTCAACGGGCCATGAACAAAGACGGATTAGTCGGGTTCTGTCCCTTCAGTGATGATACGATGACGAGTCGGAACAGGACTCGGTCTGGTTCTGGTGGTCGCTGGTTCAGGTCCACGTTCTGTGGTTCTGCTCCAGTTCCCCAGACCAGCGAGTCCTCCTGGTTGAAGACATCGAGGCATTTGTCTGAGAAGGGTTGACGCAGCACACACAAATAGCTGTTTCAAAATAATTAAAGTAGCAACTAAAGTGCAAATAAAACTAAAAAAACAAATGATTTCACAGGATCTACTTCTAATCTATTGTTTTATAGTCTTAAAAAAATAGGTTTAAAATTGTTTTTAACTGTAGAATTAGTTGTATGATTGTTAAAAATGGAAAAACTTAACCTACATAAACGCATCACAATGGATCGTCATTTTGTAGCCTTGGTGTTCTAAAAGTCATTGTAAGGTGATGAGGAAATGAATATTTGTAGCATTGTTAGTATTGGCTTCAGCTAATTGTTGTTTTTTTCCATTAAAGCAAAGTAATGTTTTGGTCAGCCAGATCCAACTAACTAAAGTGTTTGAAGCTCGTTTTTTAAATTCCTTTTTTATTTGTCTTGCAGGTTTTTTGTGCGTTCCACCAGATGGAAGCAAGACCCTCTGTTTTTTGTGTACAAAAACAATAAAAAATCTGGAAAATACCCTCCATGTTGTGGTCACTCTGTTGCAGATGAAAATCCAAGAGAATTACAAAGTTAGTTTCTCAAATATTTAATGAAACGTGAAGCTTTTTAAAAATGGAAAAACAGTCAAACATCGGGAGACTGAAATGTGGCGAGCCCCTAAAAAAGGATTGGATATTGCACAGTGGAATTAAAACTTGGGTTAATGGGTTTTACTGTGAAACGTGTATACAATTTTACACAATTTAACCAGATAAAGTTCTGAAAACTATCAGCTGTTGGTGTGCAGAACATGTCTGTTTGGCTAAAGTCATTTACACTAAAGTACCTTTTCATGTATCTTAATCAAAGTATATTATCTGATATTCTTTGGGGTTTTTTTTAATGCCATTTAGGACACAAGTTACCTGGTAGAATGTGGTGGAAACTACTAGAATTAATTGTTTACACAGGGTAGAAGTGACTCCATCTACCATATAATCTGCCTTGTGAAAGGAGGAAATGGGATGTCTCACTCTGCTGTATTTCCTGGCTCCTTGCGTGCAGCAGACCACTGAACATAGCTTTGATTTGATCTTGAAATGCATTCCCGACTATATTAACATTTTGATCTGATATGTAATATATTAATTTGAGCCTGCGCTCTATTTAGAGATGGACCAGTGTAACGTAAATTTTTCTCAATTCATAAATTGTCATTTCATCGAATCCACAGCGTCTTCCTAAACCACAGTTACAAACTTCTTACATATGACAAAATTAAACTGGTAAACAACCGTTTTTCTCTCTTCCATCCCCCCCCCCCCAATTTATTGCAATACTATTTTTTTTTTATATATATAATATTGTAGCATTGCATTAGATCCATGATCCATGTCGTGTTGATGGACAAACAGCAGAAGAAGGCAGTAGTGATAGATGTGGCAATCCCAAGACCAAGCACTAGGACACAGAGGCAAGGAAAAACTTCCTTTAAGAGGCAGAAACCTCGAGCAGAACCACGGCTCAGGGTGGGGGGGCATCTGCCTCGACCGGTTGGGGGTAGAGAGAGAGACAGACATGGAGAATTGTAGCAGAGGGTGTCGAGCAGGAACATGGAGGCAGCAGGTGACTCCAACCACAGATCCAGACTCCACAGCTCCAGATCCAGAACCACCTGCAGGAAGCGATAGGAGAGGGGCAAGAGAGCACAAGACTCCGGGAAAGGGAAGAAGTTGAGTTAGTAACATGCATTAATGGAATGAGGTTGCATACAGATGGAGAGAAGGAGGAAGAGAGAGGTGCTCAGTGCATCATGGGAAGTCCTCCAGCAGTCTAGGCCTATAGCAGCGCAACTAAGGGATGATTCAGGACTCTCCTGAGCCAGCCCTAATTATAAGCTTTATCAAAGAGGAAAGTCTTAAGCCTACTCTTAAATGTGGAGACGGTGTCTGCCTCCTGAACCCAAACTGGAACCTGGTTCCACAGGAGAGGAGCCTGATAGCTGAATGCTCTGGTCCCTGGACCCAGACTGGAACCTGGTTCCACAGGAGAGGGGCCTGATAGCTGAACCCTCTGGTCCCTGGACCCAGACTGGAACCTGGTTCCACAGGAGAGGGGCCTGGTAGCTGAACGCTCTGGTCCCTGGACCCAGACTGGAACCTGGTTCCACAGGAGAGGGGCCTGGTAGCTGAACGCTCTGGTCCCTGGACCCAGACTGGAACCTGGTTCCACAGGAGAGGGGCCTGATAGCTGAACGCTCTGGTCCCTGGACCCAGACTGGAACCTGGTTCCACAGGAGAGGAGCCTGATAGCTGAACGCTCTGGTCCCTGGACCCAGACTGGAACCTGGTTCCACAGGAGAGGGGCCTGATAGCTGAACGCTCTGGTCCCTGGACCCAGACTGGAACCTGGTTCCACAGGAGAGGAGCCTGATAGCTGAACGCCATTAGCTAACTAATTGAACTGTTCAACGGACGCTTTAGGTAACTAATTCAGCCCCTTCTGGAATACCTTTCTTTCTTCCATGTATTCATTAGTTGAGCTGCTCCACAATATTTTCAAGAACCCCTGGTTGAGAATCACTGCCATTACTACAACAACCACAGGGGAAGGTATGGTTAAAACAAAAAGAACAAATTACATATAACATAAAAAGTTAGGAGTCATGAGCAGAGGTTATGAGTAGCCTACATTTGCACATGTACGTTAAGGGGCATCTAAGAGGTCAAACATTTTAGGACGGAGTGACTCATCCTCTCAGCATTAAAGCATCAAAGCACCAGGTCCGGGTTAGGCCACGCCCCCTGGCTCCTACCTGTTGACCTGTTGAGCGGTGTTTAAAAAAGAAGAAGAAGAAGCAGCTCCCAGCTACCATCTGGAGGAGCCAAGATGAGTCTGCCGGACTACAAATCACCCGAAAAGCAGTCTTCAGCCGCACATCCAGTAAGAAACCCCTATTTCGTGTATTTGGTGCAGCAGTGAGAGCTAAACGGAACTCTCCACCTGTTAAAGGACGGAGCAGGTGGATGAAAACGGCCACAAGCTACACGGCTGAGGATAACTACGTTTCCCAGCTGCCTGCACAATGCGCCCACTATGCACCGCAGATATGTTCGAGTAGTTATTTACCAGCCGTCCTTTTCCTCAGAGAAGTACAAAATCCTACTTCAGGAAACTCCCAACATACTACTGTGGGTAGATTCACTCCTTCATTATATCAGAAAGAAGCGTAGGCCTACGTTTTGTCGAGGAAAAAGCACAATATTTCCGTCTGAATATTAGTAGGCTACACAGTTGATGAAGAAGTATTCAGATCTTTTACTGAAGTAAAAGTAGCTTCAGTGTAGAAATGCTCCAACCAGTGATAATAATAATAAAAGGTTCCAACTAAAAGTCCTGCAAGTGAAAGTACCTACGTATTAGCAATTAGGGGTGGGGGGGGGGGGGGAATTGATACAGCGTAGTATCGCGATATTTTCAGTGGCAATACTGTATCGATACACAGACGCCACATATGGATCTTTTATTATATATTATATATGTGTTGTCAGTTTGTCTGCTTGACAATCCCATTTCGCAGCAATAAAACTGAAGCTGTCCTCAACTACAGAAATTCTTAGTCGACTAATCGATTAGTTGATTTAATCGGCAGAGCTGTGGCTTTGAGAGGTGGTTAAGACTAGGAAAGCACAATATAAATGTAGTTATTGAACCATCTGTAAAACTGAGTTTCTCCACAATTAATCCTGCAGAAGCACCAATTTAAATCTTGTGCTCACCAGAAATGTGCTCTTAAGTTTCTTGGAAATGAATTAAGCATAAATAAGCATAAAAATGACTTATCAACTGAAGAAATCTTAGTCGACTAATACCAAAACCACAGACTAGTCGACTAATCGACTGAGGGGGGACAGCCCTAGTTTCAGGAACAGCTGACACGGGTTTTGGTGGCAGACAGCCGAGGCGCGTCCCCTTATCAACCTGAGCAAACTGAAGGCGGCGGCGCCTCATGCTGACGCCCTTGCTGCACTCTGAGCACACAGTGTTAAAGTACTGAGGTGGTACTCAGCTCTCAGGGAGTACAGGTGTGTTTTCACTGGCATGTAATATGCAGTATCGGTGTGTTCCGTCTCTCCTCTGGGACAGTAAACTGAATGTCTTTGAGTTGGGGACAAATACAAGACATTTTAAAGACGTCGTCTTGGGCTTCATGGAAACACTGATTTGACATGTTTCACCGTTTTCTGACATTTAAACAACTAATCGATGAATCGGGGGAAAAGGTGGACCGATTAAATCGACAATGAAAAGATAGTTTAATATGAATAATAATTCATATTTGCAGCCCTGCTGGATACTTAGTACTTATCCTTACTGCAGTATCTTCAAAATGAAAGAAGCTGTCAGAAACAAGAGAGGTGAACGTTTGACGCCTGCTTGAGAGACTGCTGAGTTATTTTTATATAATATATATCCATACATATATACACACAGGACAGGCCAAAGGTTTGGACATACCTTCTCATTCAAACTTTTGGCCTGTCCTAATATATATTGTATGTATGTATGTGTATATATATATATACACATTTAATTCCCTTCATGTGCAACTACAATGTAGTTTGTGTTAGGTATAGTAAGTTCTGTTGCAGGATGTGTCCCAAAGCAGCAGTGCACAATGTTTAAATGATACCCCCCCCCCTCGCAGAACTCTGCTGTGGTGCAGCTGAATGTCGGGGGTCACCTGTTCAGCACGTCTCTGAGCACGCTCAGGAAGCACCCCGACTCCATGCTGGCCGAGCTGTTCAGCAGACAGCCCACGCTACGCAGCGACGCGCAGGGACGCTACTTCATCGACCGCGATGGTTCACACTTTGGAGCCGTCCTGGACTTCCTGCGATCCGATTGGCTGCCCACAGAGAACGTCCCGCAGGTCTGAGTCCTGGAGTCAGATTCATAAGGGAGCTGTTCTTATTGATACTTAACTCTGTGTGTGTGTGTGTGTGTGTGCGTGTGCGTGTGCGTGTGCGTGTGCGTGTGCGCGCCTGCCTCTCTCTGTCTGTCTGGGGGTTTGTGTCTCTTGCTGTCTCTCTCTGTCTGTCTCTCTCTCTCTCTGTCTGTCTCTCTCTCTCTCTCTCTGTGTGCGTGTATGTTTGTGTCTCTCTCTCTCTTTGTGTGTCTCTGTGTCTGTGGGGGGGATGTGTGTATGTGTCTCTCTCTTTGTGTGTGTGTGTGTGTGTGTGTGTGTGTAGGTTCACAAGGAGGCGGTGTACTACAACATCAAACCCCTGATCAAGGCTTTGGAGGAGACTCCTCAGCTGTTCGGAGAGCTGGTGGGGCGGCAGCAGTTCCTCGCCAGAGTGCCGCACTACAAAGAGAACATTGAGGTCTGCTACTCTCACTCGTGTAGTTTCTACTCCATTTAATTTGTTCAATTAAGTCAGATCATGTCCATCACACAGCACCACAACATCTTTTAACCTTTTATTTGAGGATTTTAGCTGGCACTTTTTTCTGTAATGAACCGACAAAACAAGGCGGCAACTATAAAAAGAATGACCACGAAGAGACGCTGAATGACTGAAAATACTGTATAATGATCACAAAGTACCAATAACGGCAATAAACGACCCAAAATGACCACAAAACAGCCACAACACGCAAATTGAAAATTATTGAAAATTCTGCAAAACCACATAACACACATTTGCAAAGGTGATTCCAATTAAATGCAAAACAATGACCGAGATGCAGAACGGCTGAAAATAATAGCAAAACCACCACGAAAAGATGCAAAATGACTCAAAAATAAATGCTTAACCATCACAGAGATGCATAACAACTGCAAAGAAATGTAAAATGTCTAAAAAAACTACAAAGGGAAGCAAAATGACCACAAACGGACACAAAATTGCTGCAGAGTTGGTACTGGAGATTTAAAGGTATAGTGCGTAGTTTAAGCCGCCCCCCCATGAGGATTTTTAAGTAATGACAACAAAGCTGTCGGCGCGTCCCCTCCTCCACACAGTTGCTAGTAGCCAAGGAGGACACGGAGGATTAAAAAAACATGATGGACTTTTCAGAAGAGGTCATTATCTTCACTTGAGTTTCTGTGCAAAAAGTCACCGGACGCCACCATCTTGTGAACATAGTCACACTGAGAAATCCAGAGAGAGTTGGGTGGAGCTGAGAGTCTTAATTAGCTTTGTTCAACTCATTTGGCGATGGCTTGAATGTAACAGACATTCATTAATATCAAAAAGTTACACACTAAAGCTTTAAAGGTCCCATATTGTAAAATGTAAGATTGCTATGTTTTTTGATTTATAAAGCATGACTAGGTGCTATATAATCCACAATCAGACCAGACAGATAGTATGAGGAAACATGTGTTTTAGTTTTTTAACACTATAGTGCCCATATTATGAAAAAAATCACTGTTTATGGGATTTGGGGTGTTATTTTGAGTCTCTGGTGCTTCCACACGCATACACACTTAGAAAAAACCATCCATGCTGTTTTGAGTGAGATCCGGTTTCTGATGTCCTCTGTCTTCAGTCTCCGGGTGAGCTGGTCAACATCTGCACGGCTTTCTACGTCACTAGCGGAGACGAGGTGGCTAACCTAGCATGCTAGCTCGTTCTCAATGGAAAACACTGCTACAACACACACTAGTTGACCATAATCTCCAAAAGAACTACTTCCTGTCCCTGTCCTGCAGGTATTCCACAAGTGTCCCTGGTCTAGAAGAAGTCTCCCAGCTAATCCTGCCTTGGACTGACCAAAGCTGGAGAAAGAGTTATCTAGCTGATGGGATCTTATCTAGCTACTGAGCATGTGCAGCTCCCAATAAAGATAATTAGAAGTGAGATGTCTCACTCTGGAGCTAAAACAGAGACCCAAACACACAGGGTGAGAACTGGATCTGCAGCAATGTGCAGTACAACAAAAATATGGTGTTTTTTGAAAATGAAACCATGGAAACCTATTCTGGTACAACCTCAAAATACAATTATGAACCTGAAAATTAGCATAATATGGGCACTTTAAAGCATTTTAATGTGTTCTACTACAAAGCTAATACACCTTTTACAGAGTAATGTGTTTGGCTGTTTAATGAATGCAGTATTTTTGCTGTTCTTCCAGGTTCTGATTCGTATCGCCAGAGCCGAGGCCATCGCCGCCCGCCACTCCACCATCATAATCTGCGTTCTGCGCACGGAGGAGGATTTGGGCTTCTACGACAACGCCATCAACAGCCTGGAGGCGAATAAGGAGTCGGTGGTGACGTTCGGACCGTGGAAGGCCGTCCCGTCCGTCAAAGACCTGCTGGACTGCGTTCAGATGGACATCCAGAGTCAGGGCTACCGGGTGAGCGTCCAGCCGCACGTCGTGGAGAGGAGCTTCCTGTCCAGGAGCTACGACTTCTTCCACAAACTCACATTCACCTGGTGGTGATCGGAGCGCTGCGTCTCTGTTTTCAGTCAGAGCACAGGAGGAAACGGTGCATACTGTTAAATAAAAACAGGGTTTAATCCCTTCGACAGACCCAGTTGCTCCTAAATACTTTTAAAGCTGCCGCGTGTCTGTGCAATAACGTAAAAAAGGAAAGGGGGGTGTTGATCTTTAACACTTTATTACACCCATTTTAGACACAAGGTGTCAGTATGTAAGCATGTCTATAAAATGCATTTCTAATCTACAGGGATGGGCCCATCAAAGTATTTTTATATCCTTAGAAAAAAGTCAACTTTTATGCTTATAAAACGAATATTCTTTTACAACCTGGGTAGTGTAAGTTAAAGCATGCTGCTAAATTTGAATAAACAACTATCCAGTTACAAAATGTGTTTTTTACTCCCATAGTTTAGAAGAAGGTTGTTTAATCAGGTACCTTCAGCTGTAAAGGAATATACTGCATATACTGTACTACTACTGTGCAGTGTTAAAAAAACAACAATAACTATATTTAACCCTCCTGTTGTCCAGGGGTGAAATTTGACCTGTTATTAAAAGTTTTTGCATCAGAAATTTGGGATTCTTTCGTCCAAATTGTCCAAATATCACATGGATGGTTCCATATAACACCTCTTCCAAATTAAACGAAGGATCATTTCACTAATTTATTGAATTTTGGATGTTTTGTTTGCCCAAAAAAACTTTGACAAAAGAGAAAAAAATGATATAATTTCATATAAATGAGGTTTCCTGACCATGAATTCAAAAAGGAAAATAGTGTAAAACTAGTGGTAATATATTGGTGTTAGTGATGTGTACACAGTGTACTGATGGTAGAGTTACAAAAATGAAGAACATGTTGGAAAAAAGCGTCAAAAAAAGTGTAAAAAAAAATTGCTCATTATCTGTTTTGACCTGGGAGGACAACACAAGGGTTAAAGTCAACTTACAGAAATATTAGCAACAAAATATAATAATCTCAACGTATCCATTTTTGTAAGCCATACTTTAATGTTATAATCAGTCAAGGTGGAGCTAAATCTAACTATACTAATATATATATATATCTAATGTACCTTTGGTAGTTTATTCTGGAACAATAGATCATATTTTTTTTATTTTTTTGTGTAAAAACAACAACAACCGCTCTTATAACAAATACGGTTGGTGAAAAGAACAAGTTCAATTTCTCCGAAATGATATTTTGGTGTGAAATACTTCCGTTCTATATCATATGCACCGGAGGGGGGGATACACATTGCGTCATACACGCAACATTGTGCAATCCCCAAGTGGGAGCAGACGCCTCGGTGTTACCCAAGAGCAGGGCCGCTGTGTGTGTCGGACCATTTCCTGTGTGATCCGAGTGTGAAAAACAAGCGTGGTTACAGGGTCGCTACGGAGACGGCACCGTGGCACAGAGGACACTTAGAGAGCAACCTGTGGACATGAACTTGAAGTGTCCTCCTACCTCCTCTGTGAGGGTTCAGGGTCTCCTCACAAATGCAAGGACATGCTGACTCTGCCTAATTTTAAAGTTCCTGGGATGTGTTTTTTTTTAGGTTTTTTTTAGTGGGCTGTATATGTTTTATGTTAAATATCAAATTAGAAGTTGTCTGTTTGCTTCTCAATTTCAAGATTGACAAAACATACTTAGCACATCTACAGCGTAAGACAGGTGCGTCAGAGGGGGACAAGCGGGTCAAAAGTTGCGAAGAAAACACCCGCACACTGTAGACTTGCCAAATGATGTAAAGTGTAATACAACGTTTGGGTACCGTGTTCAGGCACATGGTGTTACATCCTGAAAAGCCAGGTGACACATAACATAAATACATATAGAGCTTTAACTTCAATACAACCCCTCTATATTACCCATAAATATACACAGTGGCCTGACAAGGTGTACACACCCAGGCTGAAGTTGATTAAAAAGAGGAATTAAAAAAAACATCTTTTAGAAATTGATCTTAATTCAAAAGATTTAGAAAAATCCAACCTTTTAAAGACACCGATTTCCTTTGTGAATGAATAAAGTATTGTAAATAAATAAATGTTCTTCCTTAAAATACAGGGGGCATAAGTATACACCCCCCTATGTTAAAATACAGGGGGCATAAGTATACAACCCCCTATGTTAAAATACAGGGGGCATAAGTATACAACCCCCTATGTTAAAATACAGGGGCATAAGTATACACCCCCCTATGTTAAAATACAGGGGGCATAAGTATACACCCCCCTATGTTAAAATACAGGGGGCATAAGTATACACCCCCCTATGTTAAAATACAGGGGGCATAAGTATACACCCCCTATGTTAAAATACAGGGGGCATAAGTATACACCCCCCTATGTTAAAATACAGGGGCATAGTATACACCCCCCTATGTTAAAATACAGGGGCATAAGTATACACCCCCCTATGTTAAAATACAGGGGGCATAAGTATACACCCCCCTATGTTAAAATACAGGGGGCATAAGTATACACCCCCCTATGTTAAAATACAGGGGGCATAAGTATACACCCCCTATGTTAAAATACAGGGGGCATAAGTATACACCCCCCTATGTTAAAATACAGGGGCATAAGTATACACCCCCTATGTTAAAATACAGGGGGCATAAGTATACACCCCCTTATGTTAAAATACAGGGGACATAAGTATACACCCCCCTATGTTAAAATACAGGGGGCATAAGTATACACCCCCTATGTTAAAATACAGGGGGCATAAGTATACACCCCCCTATGTTAAAATACAGGGGGCATAAGTATACACCACCCTATGTTAAAATACAGGGGTATAAGTATACACCCCCCTATGTTAAAATACAGGGGGCATAAGTATACACCCCCCTATGTTAAAATACAGGGGCATAAGTATACACCCCCCTATGTTAAATTCCCATAGAAGCAGGTAGATGTTTATTATTAAAGACCAGTTATTTCATGGATCAGGATTATGCATCCTGATAAAGTTCCCTTGGCCTTTTGAATTAAAATAACCCCCCCCCCCACACACACACACACACACACACACTTCATCACATACCCTTCACCATACATAGAGATTGGCATGGTTTAATTTCAGTTAGCCTAATATCTGGTTTGATTTGCATTGAGAGATGATTTTATGGAAGTCCCACATGCCCCAGACCGACCCGTATATAGAGGTTAACTCCTTGACACAGCGGGCCAGGGTTCGACTCCGACCTGCGGCCCTTTGTTGCATGTCCTTCCCCCACTCGCTCCCCTTTTATGTATTCTGCTGTCCTATCAAAATAAAGGCTAAAAATGCCAAAAAAAAAAAAAAGATGATTTGTTTGGCAGTTTAGGCCTTTTTTTGTGACAGGACAGCTTGGACATGACAAGGGGGAGAGAGGGGCAACGACATGCAGCAAAGGGCCGCAGGTCGGAGTCGAAGCCACGGCCACCGCGTCGAGGACCGAGCCTCGCGGGTACGTGGGTGCACGCTCCACCGGGCGAGCTACTCTGGCACGCAGATGGCTTTTTGTTTCACTCGACAGAGCTGTGTGGTAAAAAGGGGATTTAGTTTTTAATTTAGTCAGCAAATAAAATCAGGCCGAAGTGAGTTTCCTTCCTTTGTTCAGAGAAACGAACATGGACATGCCACCTACAGTAGTTTGACCACAATTGTGTCACAATAACACTTCTTCTTAACCCCCCCACCCTTGCCCCCCAGGGTGTAGGAGGGTTGCACACTGATGCATTTCACACCTTGGTTTACATTACAAGAAAAGTGACACTGATTAGCTCAATGTGACTTTGGTGTTTCGTTTTTATTTTTGTTTTTCATATGCTTACGCAGTTTAAAACATGTTTGTTATTAGAGTCGGCATGTCAGACATTACAGGAAATAATGAGAGAGAGAGAGAGAGAGATGCAGCATGACGTGCAACGAAAGCCCCTCACCGAATCGAACCGGGGAAGTTGCATTTCATGGTTGAAGCCTCCCACTCATTTATTTAATATATATTAAACACAATTGAAGAAATAACATCCATTGACAAAAACACTAAATATTCACAAGATGTCAGACGAGACTCCAGCACACACAGACTCCACTCCCACTCCGCTAATAAGAGCCAGACAGAAGGGGGGGGACCCAATAACGCTGGATGGAAACTCAGTATCCCACAAGGCAATCTGGCAGCGTCTGAGCGTGTCTGACATGACAGTAGATTCGGTGATAAAGGAAATCCAGGTGTACTTCATGACATGGGCCTTCCTCGGGGCCAGCCTGTAGAGGTCGTACAGCTGCAACTGGTTGTAGACACATTAACCTTAAGGAAAGATTTTTAGCCCTGAAGCACCCCTAAAAAAAATAATTGCTAAATAATTTTTTTTAACCCTTGTGTTGTCTTCCCTTCAACCATGAAAAGAAAACATTTTAGTCACTTTTTTTTTCAAAATTATCTCTTTTTCCGACATTTTAGTCACTTTTTCAATGTTGTGGGGTTTTTTTGTTTGTTTTTTTCCAAAGTTTTTTGAAGTTTGAGGGTTTTTTTTGTCTGAAAGCTTATTTTGACGGCCCATTTTTTGTGACAAAAATAAATAAATTATCTGAAAACGGGTCAAATTTGACCCAAGGACAACATAAGGGTTAAGTATGTTAGCCTAATGCTAAGGAGTTCTGCTCTAGGAATATCACGGCTTCGTGAATAACTAAAACCCTGTGTAAAAAATTCTGAGACATTGTTTTAGAAAATAGCGCTTGTCAGCAATTAGTCAAAACCACACGAATGTCTAATTTTCCTAAGTTATTGATATAGTGATTGTACAGTTCCTTAATACTGCCTTACATTAAATATTGTGTGGAAATATGGGGGAACACGTACAAAACAATCACTAACCCTATTTTTATATTACAAATGAGAGCAATTAAATAAGACTCATTAACAGAGCAGAGTACTTTGAGTATCCAGATGTTTTTTATAAACTCACTCACACACACTTGGTGGAAGCACAAACAATGCAAATAATGTACAAAGTCAAAAATAGTCAAATATTACTGCTATAAACAAAGATGTATATCAGTAAAAGGATAACGTGGGATCTTTTCGATGAGGAAGGAAAAATGTGTTACATGCTACAAAGGTTTAATAATAATACTAAATACTAATAATATTACTAAAAAGTAGGAGGATTAACAAATATAAAAGTGAGGCGTGAATGGGAATGTATTTTGTTTTGTTTATCTTTCACTTCTGCACATATGTGTTTAATATAAATACAGAAATGAATGATAATATGTTTTATAAGATGAAAAATATCCTTATGGACCTAAGAACAAAATGAGAATAAAATTTAAAAATGGTACGTGGAATAAGCAAATGCTTCAACCTATACCTATTTGATCAATGTTGATTATAAATCAGTTACAATGACACTGCATGAACTGAGATTATACCACTTATGTAATGTAATATATCCTGTATATATTCAAATATTAGTTCTTATATTTTAGTCCTATTATTCATATTTCATGTATATTTCATGTATATTTCATGTATATTTCATGTATATTGTATCCTAGTATTTCATTTATATTTATATTCTGTGCTGTATGACTGATTTTGCTGCTGTAACACCAGGATTTCAATCAATAAATATCTATCTATCTATCTATCTATCTATCTATCTATCTATCTATCTATCTATCAATCTATCTATCTATCTATCTATCTATCAATCTATCTATCTATCTATCAATCTATCTATCTATCTATCTATCTATCAATCTATCTATCTATCAATCTATCTATCTATCTATCTATCTATCTATCTATCTATCTATCTATCTATCTATCTATCTATCAATCTATCTATCTATCTATCTATCTATCAATCTATCTATCTATCAATCTATCTATCTATCTATCTATCTATCTATCTATCTATCTATCTATCTATCTATCTATCTATCTATCTATCTATCTATCTATCTATCTATCTATCTATCTATCTATCTATCTATCTATCTATCTATCTATCTATCTATCTATCTATCTATCTATCTATCTATCTATCTATCTATCTATCTATCTATCTATCTATCTATCAATCTATCTATCTATCTATCTATCTATCAATCTATCTATCTATCTATCTATCTATCTATCTATCTATCTATCTATCTATCTATCATAATCTATCTATCTATCTAAGTGATGTTGTGTATTTATGTGATTGGTCGAAATAAACTAAAATATCTTCCCTTTGCATATTTGTAAACCCCCCCCCCCTCCCCCTCCACACGCACACACACACACACACACACACACACACACACACCTTTTAATAGCCTTGAGGCTCAGCATTAAGTAGTAAGTAAGTAAGTTTTTATCAGAATTGTTGGTGTGTTTCTAGTTACATAATTCAGTGTTTCCCCCTATCATGATGGTCTAAAACGATGTTAAACTGCACAGTTAACACAGCAGTAACCTTTAACCCTTGGGTTGTCTACCATAAAGAAGAGTTTGGTTTCTGTCAACACTATTATCGCTTTTTCTGACATTTTTTGTCACTTTTGTCAATGTTGTGGGTGCTTTTTTTAGTGTTTTTTCCAAAGTTATTTGATATTTCTTATGATGACATTTTCAGCTTATTTCGAAAGCCCATTTTTTGTGATGAAAAAAATGAAAATGGGTCAAATTTGATCCGAGGACAACATGAGGGTTAATAAAATAAAAAAATGTTAAGAGGGTGCCTGATTCTCTCCTGAAACACCCCTTAGCTTAGCACAGTGTCATCTGCAAACTGTGTAATGCTTCTGCTCTGAGATCCACTTCGACAGATGTTTGCGTAAGAGAATATGAAGGAGGGGGGACAGAGGTAAACCAGTGTGTGTCCTGTTCAGCTGAGTGTAACACAGGAAATGAAGACTGTCTTCTAGGACGTTCTGCAGCACCAGCAGCACAGAGACAAACAGAGCTGCCAAAGAGCTCACAACCCCCGACATGACGGGCAGAAAACCCCTGATGAGAGTCCTGCTGCTCGCCAGTCTCCTCCTCCCTGGTACGCTTTATTTTCATCTGTTTTTAATTTGTCCAGTGACAGAAGACGTACTCAGCTGCTTTACATATGTCAAAATACCACTACAGGTAACATGTAAAGAAACTCTCTTACTATGTACAGCACGCATTATATATTATACCTCTAGTATATGTTGAGGAGGTTAAATATCTGGGCCTTTGGCTCGACTCCTACCTTCAGATCTCATATTAATTCTATTGTGAAAAAAATATGTTATATCGCTCAATTAATTGTTTTACAAAACAGATTAGATTAAAATGATCTATTATTGCCTAGAATTGACTATGCGGATGTTGTTTATCAGAACACAGCCGAAACCCTCTGAACGTGATTTATAATAGTCTGTGCAGATTTGTCCTGAGGCGTCCATTCAGGACGCGTCCATTCAGACGTTTCTTTGAATCTTCTTTCACTAAATGCTCGACGTCAGTTCCACTGGTTGCAGTTTGTTCACAAATGCATTTTTACCACATATATCCAAAGAAATTGGGAGGAGAGCCTTTAAATGTAAAGCTCCTTCCGACTGGATGGTTTACCTCTGTCTTTTAGAGCTGTCTCTCCTCTTTCCACCAGTTTAAGATGTCTCGTCTTAATTATTTGCATACAAGCTGCAACTGTTTTCCTCATACTTGATTTTTTTTTGTAGTTCTTATTTTTGTATTTTCTTGACCCTTGTGTTGTCTTCCCGTCAACCATTAAAAAAAAAGAAGTTGTTTTCAACATCATTGCTTTTTCCCACATTTTTGTCACTTTTTCAATGCTGTGGGTGAGTTTTTTGATATTTTTAATGTTTCAGCGCTTATTTCAATTGCCCATTTTTGGTGACAAAAAAAAATTAACTGAAAATGGGGTTTCACAACTGTCTATATGAATGACCTTAACTGTTTATTGTCTAGATTAGATTCCATTAGATTAGATAATACTTTATTCATCCCACTGTGGGGATATTCCCTTATTACAGCAGCAGCGGTTTCAGTAAAAACAAAAACAGGCAAACAACACACAATGAGCACAAGGTATTGAACGAATATAAAGTGGCATTAAATAAAAGGTATTGTAAAGTGCGGTGGCAATAGTACAAAAAAACGACATAAGTGACGTTAAAATTAAATTGAATATGTAATTAAATAATATAGCAAAAGTACGTAACCATAATATAAATGATATTGAACTGTGACCACAAATAATATTGAAAAAGTAAGTACTTGTAATGGAAAAATATAAATACAGATAATAAAGATATACAGAGAATGTGTGGAGTAATTGAAAAACAGGAACAGAAACTACAACATTATCATGTAATATCTAATATTTAATGGTTGGAATGGGGAGGATATGGGTGCTTTTGGGGGTACTGGGTATGTACTGGATTTTCTTGCCTTTGAGGACCCCCTCAGAAACGAGATGCTACATCTCAAGGGGTTATTCCTAATAAAAATAATTTCCCATATACTATATTACAAGGAAGTGTCTAGAAGTATAGTAAAGTAGTGTATAGTGTAAACTGCTAAATGCACTTTATGTATTAAAAGTAAAAGTCCTGGATCTGCAGAGAACTGACCCCTAATGAAATTATTAGAGTCATACGGATGCATCAAAGTAAGCAGGAGCTGCTGCTTTCTATTATTAAGTTATTAGTCCAGAGGTTCCCAACGTAAGCACAAGAAGACAAATCTCCAATCTCAGCGTTCGTGAGATGATTAATGGGGGAGAGAAGAAGAAAAAACTCTGCTATACAAATCGGATATTTCTCTAATCTTTGATTTTTTTTTAAATTATTGGATAATTTGACCTGGTGGGACTGTTAACAACTCATCAGAAACATAAGAGGTCCCAGGTGTTTTTTTTGTGAGAATAGCTGCAAGCCAAAAGTTTATTTTTTTAATCTTTAACGATGCATTTTATTTCAAAATCTTATCAGGTTTGTTTTTTATGTATAAAACTATTGCTGTCACTGTAACTGCAGTGGAGTACAAAGTATGCCTGCAATATTTTCAGCTGAAATGGAGTAGAAGTATAGAGCAGCAAGTACTTCAACATTGTATTTGAGTACAGTACTTGAGGGGACAACATTATTTCATCTGCTGGATTTGTCTGTTGCTGATATTTGATGCCAGATTTTGGTTCTGGGTTGCATTCAAAGAAGTCTTGAAGAATTTCTCCGTTTTTCTTTTGTTGTACATTTATTTTTACCTCACATCAGGAATAATTGGATAGTTTTACCTCTTCCGGCCTCTCAAAATCATTCAAATGAATAAACAAAGCGAAAGACACGTCAAAGAAATCAACAAAATTACACAAAAATGATGCCAAAAAAAAATCAAATAAAGCTTAAAAACTGTCCAAAAAGTGACAAAATCAGCTGAAATCTTGCGTAGGGCACCAAATTGGTTACAGGAGGGGGATTTATTTAATATTAGCCTACATTCATAAAAATGAGTCACTTTCTGTGTGGCTGTTGTGATTTCAGGTGCGAGGTGCATAAAGGAGGCGGTGTTCGCGTACAGCAGACTGGGAGGCGTGGCTCTGCTGCCGTGTGTCAACCAGGTTTCCTCAGACTGCTCCCAGATCAGCTGGACCTTCTACAAGGGCGGCCAGGTGCGCTACACCGAGGAGGTCAGCGGGGGGCAGGTGAGTGCGGACTCAGACAAGGCCAGCCGCATGTCCGTGGAGCCCAACTGCTCTGTCAGCCTCCGCGGCCTCATCGTGGAGGACGCCGGCTCCTACGTCTGCCTGCAGCACGGAAACCCCATCGCTGACGTTTACCTGTCTCTCCTCACCATCACCTCCGTCTCCACCGTCACCGCCCTGCAGCCCGGAGGAAACCTCACCCTGAGCTGCATCCTCTTCACCTACTACGACATTGGGAGCTGCAAGTCCTACTCCAGCGCGTTCAACCTCAGCTGGGTGGCTGAGGACGGGACCATGCTGCCCAAAGACACCAGGTTTTCAGCTTTCTGTCCTTTTTTTCTTTCATAATGCCCCTGTTATGCTCCGTTTCAGCATAAGGTGACCAGATCTCTCAGACTAAATCCGGGGACATTTTCAGCTCAGAAGCGTAAATAGGCCTACCTCCAAAACACGTCATGTTTTTAATTTTTGTAAATCTTAAAACGGGGACACTAGACCTAGAGCTGAGTATCGGATACAATATAAACTATTGAGGAAAGATTTTCCTTTGACATTGATGCAGTATGAAACGAGATCGCTGCAGTCGGCAGCAGAGAAACAAGCTACAATGGAAGTTAATGGGATAATTGTCCAGCTTGTAGCCTATTTACGTTCATAAAGTGCTCGTTTTGCTGCTGACAGACTCAGATTAATATTCAGCATCATATTTGTACTTTTAGGGTCTACAAGAATAGGTTTACATGCTTTGATGTTCAAAAAAAAAACAATAGACAGCTAAAGAAATGGACCAACAGATCCTGTTCTGGACGGAGACCAGTGAAGTAAAATAGAAGCACTTTTCCCAATCAGCAGAGACAGAGAGGTAGGTATATGTTAGGAGATAACATAGACACAGGCTAATTACTGCTAACTAACATACTAGTTAACGTTAACATAGGCACAGGCTAATTACTGCTAACTAACATACTAGTTAACATTAACATAGACACAGGCTAATTACTGCTAACTAACATGCTAGTTAACATTAACAGAGGCACAGGCTAATTACTGCTAACTAACATGTTAGTTAACATTAGTAATTAATCCTAAACAGCTGATGTACGTCAAAACTGTCTGCGAGCTTCTCCTGACAATACGGTGATTTGTCGACTATGCGACGGTAAGTCGCGTGGTTATGACACAATCGTTAGCCTATTTTTACAAAAACGTCTGCTACGGAGCCATAACGTGTGCTACAAGGTAACGGAACCTTTTATACATTGTCGTGTTTCTTTAGAAATAAAAAATGCACAAATAGAGTCTTGAAACGCTTCAGATGTAAAGTTATTCACTGTCAAAGTAACGCCAAAATGAATGGGAGTCAATGGGATGCTAACTGCAGGTGATGGCTTCGTAGCATTAAAATGGCGCCATGGGAGCTCCGCGTAGAGAGGAGAGGCTGACCCTCTTGAAAAAACCTGATGTTTCTCCTACTGCTCATTGCTGCAGCTCCTCCGCCTATGACACTCTGTCGGAGTGTTAGGCCCGCCTTCCTGAAAAGCCCAGTCTACTCTGATTGGTCAACCAAGTACAAACAAGCCACTGGGTGGGCTGGCCTTGTCTTCAGGCAGCACCTATGGGCAGCACGTGTGACAAACTGGGCTGGCTTTCTCAATCAGTGACATCACTAAATGAGGCATTTTAAACAGTAATGTGGGCAAGGCGTTTGTCTGTCGGAGAGAAATGCTCAATTTGGGGCTCTTCAATACTCAATGGGGCCGACGTTGTGTTACTTTTCTGATTTAAAAGTACTTTTTATTGACCAAAATGTTTATTAGTTTTATCAATAAAACTAAAAAAAACATCATGGATGGAAGGACCACCACCCACACATTTGTAAAGTAATTGATTTTATTATGGTTCGATGTTTAACTGGATTGGCACAGGGGATGATAATGTAATGGACCAGAGTCTGGTGGGACCAGGCTAATGTACCAGAGTCTGGTGGGACCAGGCTAATGGACCATAGTGTGGTAGGACCAGGCTAATGAACCAGAGTCTGGTAGCACTGTGCTAATGGACCAGAGTCTGGTAGGACCAGGCTAATGGACCATAGTGTGGTAGGACCAGGCTAATGAACCAGAGTCTGGTAGCACTGTGCTAATGGACCAGAGTCTGGTAGCACTGTGCTAATGAACCAGAGTCTGGTAGCACTGTGCTAATGGACCAGAGTCTGGTAGGACCAGGCTAATGGACCAGAGTCTGGTAGGACCAGGCTAATGGACCAGAGTATGGTGGGACCAGGCTAATGTACCAGAGTCTGGTAGGACCGGGTTAATGGACCAGAGTCTGGTAGGACCAGGCTAATGGACCGGAGTCTGGTAGGACCAGGCTAATGGACCAGAGTCTGGTAGGACCAGGCTAATGGACCAGATTCTGTTAGGACCAGGCTAATGAACCATAGTGTGGTAGGACCAGGCTAATGGATCAGACTTTGGTAGGACCAGGCTAATGAACCATAGTCTGGTTGGACCACGCTAATCTACCAGAGTCTGGTGGGACCAGGCTGTGTGTGTGGGGGATTGAGTCAAAACTAGTGTGTGTGTTCATGGGGATGAAGGAACATGCCAGTCAGTGTAACCGTGTGTCTCTCTGATGTGTTTTGTTTTCTCCTCTGCGCAGGTACGAGCAGACTATCGTCACTCGCTGCAACATCACGCTGGCCATTAAACTCCGGAGGGAAGACAACAACAGGAAGTGGAGGTGTCAGGTGAACGCCGGAGAAAACAGAAGGGCTGAGTTCCTGGACTTCACGTCCACCTTTTTGCTCCAAGATCCTCCCGCCGCCCAGAATCGTATTCTTTCACCCGCCGTAGAGTGTCCAGTGGAGCTGCCCGTCAGCCGCATCCTGCTCTGTGTGGCTCTGCCCATCATGGTGCTCATAGTGGGGGTCTTCACATGGAGAGCAGACCACAAGAGGGCAAAAACATCTGCAGCTTGCATCGAGCTGTAGGAAGTTAACTGATTGTTGATCACTGTGTCTGTTCTTGTGTTTTTTGTCATTTTTGTTGTCTTTAAATATAAGCAACTCTATTCAAAAGTGACTTATTTATGTCTCTGTGCTACTGCAACACCTGAATTCACCCTGTAGGGATCAATGAAAGTTTATGTTGTTTTATATTTTAAGAATTTTGAGGATAGGTTCACGGTTTCTCTGTCTTGAATAAAACAATACCGTCATGCCCATTTTAACATTAAAGAGGTTATTATTGCTGTAATTGTTCCAGCTGTAATAACTAGCTGCAAATAAATGAATAAAGGGATTTTAATGTAAGGTATTCATAACACAGATAGAGGGGGGAGGGGGGACTGGGTGGAAATGGGCAAATGTGACATTCATGTGGGTCCTGTTCAGGTAATCCTCAGAAATCAGATCATACAGGTTGGCAAAATAGATGTATGTGGATATATGGATATAACTTGTTGAAGTCAATTTTAGATTATTAAAATCAAAGGGAAAGGCATAGTGTGGAGAACAATAACAACACTGGCAACAGTGTTGGAATGATGCAATAAAAGGAAGACATTTACATTCAATCCAAAAAGGAGTGTGTATGTTAAGAAGTACGGGAACAAAAACCATAGACAGTTAAAGAAACAAAACAGAAAGCGCATGGAACAATAAACGGGTTAAGAATTGGACACAGCAACCTGAACAGCACTTATCACATTATGGGAAGCACTAGCACCCAACTGTATGCTGTGATCATTGTGAGTGAGGTACCAGAAACCGTAGTGCATGTGCTTGAAAGTTGCAGGAAATATGTATCAGAGAGAAAGGACATGTTGGAATAAAAGGATGTAGGATAACAGGAGCAGGAGTAAAGAGTAAAGAACATACTGGAGTGGTGATATGGACAAGGCAACAAATGATTGGTCAGTCTTCTAATGAGAATAAGACTGATGAAGAGAAAATTAAACATACTGGACACTGTAGGATATATGTAACTCCAGAAGATGGCAGTAGTGGACCGTAAAGGATTTAATCTGACGTTAAAACCCAAAGAAAGATAATAAAAGAAGAACGAGTGTAATTTACAAAACGCGTTTTACTATTTTGACCGTAGCTACGGAAGGTTTGAAGGGACAAATGCATGCTAGCTAGCTAGCTGAGTAGGAAGGCTTGGCTAACCATAGTTGACTAATCATGGCAGCGCACCTGAAAAAGCGAGTTTATGAGGAATTTTCCAAAGTCGTACAGGTGAGCACATACAAATAAAAACCCTTCTTGTTGCTGCTCACTGTAGACTCAAAATAACCTAAGATAAATGTTGACGGTTGTGCTTGAGAGCTAGCTAACTAGCCCCTTAGCTAATGCTAAATGGCTAACTACCGTTAACTCGACCACAGCTAGCCGCTCAGTCACGACAACGCAGATTATCTCTGATATAGCTAGCTAACTAGCCTCTTAGCTAATGCTAAATGGCTAACTACCGTTAACTCGACCACAGCCAGCCGCTCGGTCACAACAACGCAGATGATCGATGATATAGCTAGCTAGCTAGCCTCTTAGCTAATGCTAAATGGCTAACTACCGTTAACTCGACCACAGCTAGCCGCTCGGTCACAACAACGCAGATGATCGATGATATAGCTAGCTAGCTAGCCTCTTAGCTAATGCTAAATGGCTAACTACCGTTAACTCGACCACAGCCAGCCGCTCGGTCACAACAACGCAGATGATCGATGATATAGCTAGCTAGCTAGCCTCTTAGCTAATGCTAAATGGCTATATAGCTAGCTATGTACAAAAATAAACATTATACATATATCTAGGTATATAACATTACAGTATTGTTTGTTTACAGTTCTAACTTTAGTGAGCAAACAACCTCACTACTTTAAATATCAACTGTTAGCTGCCGTTTGCGACTTTGTGGAAGATAACGTTAGCAATGTATTTGTTTATGTGGATTATAACGTTAATGCTGTCTGGTTAGTGGTTTCGCACGGAATGGCCGGGTGTTGCCATGGTTTCAGCTTTTTAAAGACTTTATTTAGCTTAAGAAGAAGGAGAGTTTTCTCAACACATAGCTAGTTACATGTTTCTTTTACTAAACAGGAAGGGAGGGAAAAACAGACTATATAAAAATAACTAAAGCTGTCAGACAAATGTAGGGGAAGTACAAGTAGTTACCTCTGAGATGTAGCTAGTGAAGTGCAAGTATACATTAGTATAAAGTGAAGCTCAAGTAAAGTACAAGTAGGCCTACATACAGTTTGGACTTGAGTAAATGTACTTCGTTACATTCCATCACTACTCTTAGTAGTAGTAGTAATAATAATAATAATAATAATAATACATTTTATTTAAAGCGCATTTCCGTGACACCCAATGTCACTTCACAAATAAAAAAGGACATGAAAATTATAAATTATAATTTTCATGTCCTTTTTTATTTGTGATGATTATAATTTATAATCATCTCAAGGTGTTGAGGTTCACTCTAGGGACATACAGAGAGATAGATAGATACAGAGATAGATACATACATACATACATAGATAGATAGATACATACATACATACATACATAGATAGATAGATAGATAGATAGATAGATACATACATACAGAGATAGATTGATTGATTGATTGATAGATAGATAGATACATACAGAGATAGATACATACATATATACATAGATAGATAGATAGATACATACATACATACATACATACATAGATAGATAGATAGATAGATAGATAGATAGATAGATAGATAGATAGATAGATACTTACTTTATTCATCCCAAAGAAAATGTTAGGCATCCAGTAGCAAGACAACCATAACACAGCAAACACATATACACACACATATCACACATACATAATAATAAAAAAATAAAAATCACTCACAGAAATGCAATGACCATGATAGGGGAAGATACTATGGTAGACTGTATGCAAAAGTGAACAGTGCAGTAGATCATGATTAAATATTAACTATGACTATTACATATAAACATAATAACCTATAAACTGACTGATTGAATAAGAACACTATGTAAGAGGGAATAAGTTATAAGATGTAGATGTTATGACCACAGTCCAGATAGTGTAGGAGGGCTAATATAGCCAATTAGACAGTAGACCTGCTGAGGAGGATTTCAGTGAAGGGGCAGGGGTGTCAAACTTGCAGTTCTCACAATAGAGCAGTGCGAGACCACCTCCCCTCCATGTAGCAGCAGTAGGTTAGTAGTATAACGATATACAAGATGGATCCGTCGGATCAAAGTTAATCGTTAGGCTACTCTTTTCCAAGCTGTTTCTGTCAATATCAAACCTTCATTCATCTGCTGGTTTACTTATATATCTTTACCACAGGTTTTGTGCTCAAGTCTTTCCTTGGTTGGTGCTGTTTAATGAATGACTTTGAGAAGATAGCTGTTGTTTTCTCATAAGTTGGACACTTATGAGATGTTTACACATTATTACACCATGTTTTTTCTGTACAATCATCATCCATCAAACACAGAGGTGACACCTCTGGTTCCCCCTCAAGCTATTATTGGACCTGACACTGAGAACCAACGTAGGATAAAACCACATTTCTGAATATGCTAATTGTACAGGGAACCAGTAGGAAGCAGTGCAAATGTCAGACTCATCACAACCAAATAATAGAAAATAGTGACTGTTAGAGAGTCAAACCTCCCCATTGTTTCTAAAGTGTTCACAGGACTTAGTAATGCTGTATAAATAGTGCAGGTTAAAAGTTGTATCTGAACAGAGAAGGAGAGATTACACACCATGAGGGGAAACTTTTTTGTAATTATCATTTTGTTTAATGCTGACAGATTCCCCAGGAGGAAGCTCCAGCCAAGAAGCTGCGACTATCCAAACCCAGTAAGTCTGCGGCGCTGCACGTAGACCTCTGTAAGGCCACCAACTCCACTGATGCCCTGCAGTACCTGCTGCAGTTCGCACGCAAGCCCGTGGAGGTGGAGAGCGTAGAGGGAGTGGTCAGGATCCTGTTGGAGCACTACTACAAGGTGAAGAACTATGGGGCGTAGGGTTGGGCACCTTTCATGTTTTTATCGGTACAGATACTGTACGGTACTTGAAATTGTATTCCAGTACCCAACGGTACCTTTCCCTCTGTAATTAATGTAAAAATATTTCAGTTGTAAAAAATAATTGTAAACCTGTTTATCTTATTTATTTATTTAGTATTTTTCACTCTAAAGAAATTATACAAAAATAAAACCCCTCGCTCTCTCCTCCCAAACTCGTCCTTACAACCTGTTAAATTGAATAATTATTAATTTCTGTAACTTTTATTCTTGTATTTGTATATTATTCTTTTTTAGCCTGTTTTATTTTCATCCTGACATTTTTAAATTGATCTTTAATGTTTTATGTAAAGCACTTTGAATTGTCTAGTTGCTGAAAGGTGCTGTAGAAATAAAGTGGCCTTGCCTTACAACCTCAGCCTGTCAGTCAGTCATCAGGGCACAGAAGCCGCTGTTGGGCCTGCTTGTCAGAGGAAGTGTAACGTCAACAGCACTGCGACTCACCATTAATATGCTCGTTCAAGATGAACTGCTCCTCACCTGTAAAGTGGACGAGAGCAGGCAGCAGCAGCAGCCGGGGGGTTCAGGCTGGACAGGAAGTGACAGAAACATTGTGGTCTGATTCCGATTCAATAAAATGTTATCAGACCCATACATCACCTTGTACAGTCTCTAATTGTTCTAATTATGACAGAGTAGCTCTCAGAATGTTCTACATGCGATCTGTTGCTGATTTTAATAAACCAGACTATAGATGATCCGTAATCTGAACAGATTTAATCTCTCTGACTTCTAAATGTAACTATCAGACACACAACGTGTGTTCTGTACAGAATAAGCCTTTAAATTAGACGAATGGCAATTAAAATCCTCGCAGTTGGTCCAAGCTAATTCATCCCTGGTCTTTTCACCATTGTTCTTTCTCTAAAGTATTTTCAGTATTTTCAACTTTCATGATGTAAGTGAATGGTATGTGATATGGAAGGAGATTAGTTCTGCTACCGGAGCTAAAACTAAGCTTGTTTTTGTCTCTTAACGAGGCTTAAAAGTAAAAATGTAGTAGTGTAGCTGTAGCCTCCAGACAAAATATCTCTGATGCTGCTGATGTGCTCCCCCAGGAGACCGATAACTCTGTGAGGCTGAAGATTGCCTCTCTGCTGGGTCTGCTGTCCAAAACGCAGGGCTTCAGCCCCGACTGCATCGTGGACGACGCCATTAACATACTCAACAATGAGAGTAAGACACATTTATACAAAGTATGGACCTTGTTTTTTTTTTACTCTCATATTTACACACATGCACATAAGATTCTCTGTCATTCAACAAGCCATAATTACACATTAACACATTATTTGTTTGTAATTGGGAAAGAGATTTCCTTCAAAAGAAAAAGGATTTTTTTTTGGTCTTAATAATTCAAAAAGTGTTGCTAAGTGTTGCTGATGTTGCTAAGCTGCATTATTGTTCTTGGGAACTGAGCAGTGTTTTGTGCTTTCACAGAACAATGTGATGAGACGTGTTAGGCAGGATTTAGGAAGGATTTCTGTAACTGGCTGAGAAGAGCAGATATCTTGTCCATTCAGATTTCAAGTGAAAGATGCTATTTAAATGTATTTCAAAATATAGTTTTAAACGGGTGTTCAGGAACCTGCCTATGGGAGCAGTGGAAATTGCAACAAGATTTGTCTTTCAAAGCGCTAAAAACTCTTATTTACACTTAAAAAAAAATGTAATTATATAAAATAAAAATTTGACCACACCCTCTAAAAACACAACTTTGAATATCTAACAAATTGTCTGCTCTGTTCCTCTGTGTGTCTGCAGAGTCCCATCAGGTCCTCGCCCAGCTGCTGGACACTCTGCTGGTCATTGGTATACAACTACCTGAGAGTCCTACAGTCAGACAGAGGCTCATAGAGATGGCCTGCAAGGTCTGACACACACACACACACACACACACACACACACACACACACACACACACACACCATTAAGTGTCCTTTACGGACTCAACAGGACTTTCTGCACAAAGCAACCAATCTCTTATGTGTTTTTTCTCTTACTTCCTCTCAGCACCTGTCTGATACGTATTTCGGGGTGAGAAACAAGTGTCTGAAGCTCCTCGGGTGTCTCGGCATGGCCGACACTCCTCTGACCAAAGACAACGATGTACTGGGTGCATCATTAGGTTTGTGCCAACGCTCAGCATATTTAGACGGCTGAACTGTGATTCTGACTTTGCTTACTTTACTAAACAATGTGCGCATGCACTTAAATGTTTCAAATGTAGAGAAGAATATCACCCATGTATTCTGTATGGCCATTTTTTATTTCATCATTTCTTGTGGCAGAGTTGAATAGAAATCTAAGTTTTTCTGGATTTTTACAAGGCCATTACAGTCAGAACTCAAATTAGTTCTTGAATCTTTGAAATCACCTCTTGACAACAGACATTTATGGGTCACCATTGTGCTTTGTGTGAATTGTTGTGTGATGTGTTCTGTTGCATTGTCATTTTACACGTTGCTTGGTGCTCCAGGAGGAGTGAGGGACATCCAGAGTATCATCAGTGACTTCTTTGGAGACCAGGACCCCAGAGTCCGCACTGCAGCCATCAAAGCCATGGTAGGACACCGCCAGCTCCTGCACCCACCAGAAACTTAACCAGCACCACACTCATGTAAATAGGGACCACACACAATGCAAGAACAAGGCAGTGAGAAAGCCCTGCCCACTCTTATTTTAGTGGTTATTCTTTTGTATAACAGCTCATTCTGTGATTTCCAGCTGCAGCTGCACGAGAGAAGAATAAAGATTCATGAGATCATTTATGACCAGGTAACAGCACTGTTTATCTTTACTGTAGGAGTCACATGTCTCTCCTGTATTTTTTGTTTAAAGTAACTTTACATTTGGTAGTACCAGTTGTATTTTATGTGTGGAGGAATAAATCAAATGAAACTGGATCTTCCAGCCGCAATACCTGCCAAAATAATGGGAACCCTGGATCAAACAGAACATACCCACAGTAGACCTTTAGACTTGTAAACTTAAACAAAACAAAAAGTGTGTTTCTGTGAGTGTGTGTGTACAGGCCTGCAGGTTGCTGTCAGATGATTATGAACAGGTCCGCTCTGCAGCGGTGCAGATGGTTTGGGTGCTCAGTCAGCTGTACCCAGAAAGGTGAGAAGACTGAGTGTCGGTATAGCTGTAGAGTTAAAACCATCTCTCGTGTTTTTTAAATGCTCTTCAGCAAAATGCTTCTTCTTCTGCCAGTGTGGTGTCTCTCTCTGACCTCATATTTAAGGCTGTTTGGCTCTCTGTGGTCTGTACATGAAGAATCATAAAGATGTTTGTACAGGCAAAGCTGCTCAGCCAGGCTTCCCACCCAACCATGTTGAACTGAAAGCGCGAAGTTACAAAAATTAAGAGGTGCACAGCCATGTGCCGCGACAGCTTGCACTTCGTGCTGGATACGATAGCCGTGGTAACGTCATTTTTTGGAACGCGGCGACCGTAAACCTAGCTTTAGCTCCACTCTCTTGATCACCAACATTTATTACTTTACAAGGTTAAAGCTATATTGTGTAGTTTCTGTCGTCCCGATGAGGAATTCTAAATAATGACAACACAGCACCACATTTTGCAATAGCTTGAATGTAACGAATGCACATTAACCCTCGTGTTGTCTTCACTTCCGGGACCCTCTCGTGTCCCTCGGGTCAAACTGACCCGGGACTTATTTGGGGTTTTAAAAACAATTCTGAAATAAAATAAAACTTCATAATCTATTAACAAATATTGTCATTATCTCCATTTCCAACAGCTGAGATAACATCTATGTTTAGGGAATGCATCAGTCTCTACTAGAACACAATTAAACATGGAAGTGGGGTTAGTTTTTAGTCATAAGGTTATAATTCATGTTAAAAATCCACTATGGAAACAACATAAGTGTCATATCCAGAATAATCTCTGAATTGAGTCAGAAATACATGTTTATCACAGGAAATAAGGCAAGCCCGTTGATTTCAGGTAGAAAAAAATGTAACTTGGACCATTTTTTTTTTCTTGTAAAAATTAGAAATGGGTCAATTTGACCCGAATACCACACAAGGGTTAATATCACCTGTTACGCAATAAAGCTTTAAGGGCCACACATCTGTAAGAATTGTCTCTTTGGAAATGTTCTTTAGACAGACACCAAAGTCAGGAGCAGTTTTCCAACATTAAATTCTTAGGATTCAACAATACACTAAAGACACTTTTTTATTTTATTTTTTTTTTTTTTTAACCGAATGAACTGCAGACAAATGACTGTGTCCTCTTATCAAAATTACAAATGAAATTGTATTTCATCTGAAATAACAGAAGAATTGATACACATCAATTAGATTTTTAAACAAACCCCATCAAAATAACTAAATAAATAGAAAAAAAGCACTTCATACTAATAAAGACCTAGTGACATCTGAAGTCAAACAAGTGAAATCAAAGGTACATCACGCCCCAGGCCGTTTGAAAGAATTGCATCGCGATTTTATTTTTGATCTCAATCGGTTGCAATCTTTTATTTTTATTTATCGACTTTTAAACTTATACACACGGTGCATCGTTACATCAAATGAAATTCTGTTTCCCATGATGCTACAGTTCATTGTCTTGAAAGTGTTGGTAATGTTGATTGCTCACATTTGCATTTGGTTAGCTAGTTACTTGAACTCGCTAAAGTTTACCAGAAATAAGTGTTATTTTACATTTTAACTTTGCTTCAAAAATCAGAATCAGCTTTATTTGCCAGGAATGAGGACACGTACAAGGAATTTTTCTTCGAAACATTGTTGTTCACAGTGCACTTACACATACAAAACAACCAAACAATATATACACACTAAATTATACATGCTCTAAACAGAAACCATATAGAGGCAATAGTGCAATGAGTGCAAAGTATGAAGTAGTGAATTGTGATAGTTATTATTTTTAAATGTAGAGCATAGTGATTGTGATTGGCTGCACCAGTTTGTAGCAGCCTCGCCTGACTTGTCGCTCATTGTTCTGTCTGTCCAATCAGCATTGTGCCCATCCCATCGTCCAATGAAGAGATCCGACTTGTTGATGATGCATTTGGGAAGATCAGTCACATGGTCAGCGATGGCTCCTGGATGGTCCGGGTACAAGCGGCTAAAACACTAGTGAGGGAACAGACCAACACACACAGAATTCACATAGCTCTTTAAATCTCTTTAAATATATATATTGTTTTGTGGGGTGCTGGGTTACTTACTATATTACTATACATTACTATACCTTACTGTTCAAAGAAACAAATACAACATTTAGAAGTGGAGCTTTTTTGTGTGTCAGGGTTCGATGCTGCAGGTGAGTCCTCACTTTCTGGAGCAAACTTTGGACAAGAAGCTAATGTCCGATCTCAGGGTAAGTAACGTCTCTCTGCTTTTGTTATTGAAAATCTTCATACAACAAAATAAGAAATTATAATGTTAATCAGCACATCTTCCTTTTTTGTGTCCAGAGGAAGCGTACGGCCCATGAACGGGCCAAGGAGCTCTTTACTTCTGGAGAGTTCTCCTCTGGCAGGAAGTGGGCCGACGACGCCCCTAAAGAGAAACTGGACACAAACACCGTCAACCTGATCGCCTCGGGGGCCTGCGGTGCCTTCGTTCACGGCCTGGAGGACGAGATGTTCGGTATGTGAAACACGGTGCAGCCCAACGCGTCCTAATGACACACACACAGCCTCAGGATGTTACTGTTTGTTGATTTATAGTCGAGGAAGTACCGGAAGGTGGCTGTATCTGAGACCTTGTAACTGATTATTGTTGCCAGATTGAGTGAATATTCCCACTACAAGAGACATTACAAAGTGTTTTTTTTAATAGATATGGTATGTTGATGTCTTCCAAGCTTTTACACTGTCAGTAAAAATAAATAATCCCAAATTAAAATCTAACATTTAAGAAGGAGAATGTTATTTTCTCTCTTTCCTTTCTTAGCTTGTACTCAGGATTTGATTATTTTTACTGTGTTGCGTTGCATGCTTAAAGCTCTCTGACTTGAGTGCTTTTCCCACTGGCAATTTCTCCGTCTTTGATATTTTTTGCAGAGGTCCGTATTGCGGCGGTGGAGGCGTTGTGCCAGCTGGCTCGGTCGTCTGCCAGCTTCGCCGAAAAGTGTCTGGACTTCCTGGTCGACATGTTCAACGACGAGATCGAGGAGGTGAGGCTGCAGTCCATCCACGTGCTGAGAGAAATCTCTACCCATATAACACTCAGAGAGGACCAGCTGGACACGGTGCTGGCTGTGCTGGAGGTAAAAACACACGCGGGTCAAACAATCTCTTAACCCTGAAACTGAAATGAAAAGTATTTTCTAGTAAGTTACGTTATTTAAGCCTGATTTACGCACACATTGATGACGTCACTGTCGGTCTGCAGGACTCGTCTCGTGACATCAGAGAAGCTCTCCATGAATTAATTTGTTTCACCAACGTCTCCACTAAAGAGTGTATCCAGCTGGCTCTGCTGGAGCTGCTGAAGAACCTCAACAAGTATCCCACCGACCGCAACTCTGTCTGGAAGTAGGTGTGGGTGTGGGTGTGGGTGGGTGCAAAATGTTCCATGTTCAGGATTAGGACTAGTGCTTAAGACAGGGGTTTTCAAAGTGCATGCTGTAGCTCCCTTGGGTGTTTTAGGGCAGCTCCCAAACTTTTTCAGGTCAAGGTCCCCTAAACTGACACAAATTAGATCACCGTTCCTTTTCTCATTGTACAATTTTAATATACATGCATACATAAAACAGTAACTGAACTGAAATTACTTAAATTAGCATGTTTATTGAGTCCTTTCCCATTTCCATTTAGTTTTTTTCTGGTGTGTCATGCTCGAAACAGGGATAGTAAATGACAGAAAGCAGCATGAAGGCTTTTTACATCTTCTTCCAATTAAGTATCTTTCAAACTCGGTGCCGACTATATTTGAGGCAATGTCTCTGATCGCTGCCTGCACAGAGACGGATTGAATTTGTTTTTACAAACAGAAGTTACTGACGGAGGTAACGCGCGTCGTAGCATCGTGCCGGAAAAGTTAGCGTGTCCTCGTAAAGTAGGTGTCATGTTTCCATTGCTGTCAATCGGAGCCGGAGCAGATAAATACCTGACTACTACAGAATCGTATGTCCTGGGAATCAATGCTAAAGACAAAAGCCAGATACTAGTGGGTGTGAAAGGGGCTTTACAGTATTGATATTGAAATTTTCAGACATATCAAAATCGAAGAAACAAGCTTCGAATCTCAAAATCAACATGTTTAAAAATCCTGTTAAATATGCACTTAAGGCTGCAGTCACAAATTGTAATTATCAGTTTAAGTGATGGAAATATTTCTCGCTGTAAACAAAATTGTTGATCACAAAGTGCATTTCTAGAATACCAAGTGATACCTTGTGAAGTAAATTAACAAATACACCTAGAATCACACAGTCCTTCTGATAACTTTTACTGGATGCTTATGTAAATCTGATTTTTAATTTCTTCTTTCCCCTCAGGTGTCTAAAGTTCCTGGGTTCCCGTCATCCAACACTGGTATTGCCGCTGGTCCCTGAACTGCTCAGCACACACCCGTACTTCGACACACCAGAGCCTGACATGGACGATCCGGCCTGTATCCTGAAAATCTCCAAGACACAAAGCAAATGTTTTTCTTGGCCCATTCTTTAAATTCCTTTTGGATTCATTGTCGTACTTAGAGAAAGTTGAAGGAACAAGTTGAAAAAAGGATTCAAAGATTTTCACAAATGGAGAGACAAACGTTAAACAATAGATATATATAATATATAATAGCAGTATTTTACCATTAACAGAATGGATCATTGTCCTCACTTCACTGCCAGAACACTTCAAAATGCAGAGAACAAAATAAAACAAAACCTTGAAAATAGTTATGTGGCCTAAAATTGATACAAGGTTGCAATTAAGTTACCTCAAAAGATGGCCTGTTTTGTATAAAAGAAACTAATAACTTTAATAACTGATCACTCACATCCTGAGGTGTAGATTGGGTTTTTCTTTCTTGACTCTGGTTGTCGCTCTCAGACATTGCGGTTCTGGTGTTGGTGTTCAACGCTGCCAAGTCCTGTCCCACCATGCCGGCGCTGTTCTCCGACCACACCTTCAGACACTACGCCTACCTGAGGGACAGTCTGTCACACCTTGTGCCGCCACTAAGAGTGAGAACTGAAATACTGTAGTTTTCTTACACCCAATTTCCACCGGTTGCAGAACGTCTGCAGATTGACTCCGCTGCGTGTGTCGGCTCCGTGCTCCGCCGTCCGTCAACACCCACCAGGTCTGGATTTGTTGCAGAACGGCTGTGGTCATGACTAACAGCTGAAGTCTCGAGGACCCACAAGATCTCGCAAATTCACGTAGAATAGAACCACAAAAACAACAACAGTTAGTTTCCATCCAGAGGAGTAGAAGGGGGACAACTCTGTGCTGTTTTCAAGGTGTAATGCAGGGAGATATGATCCGCCGTGATTTTGTTTTATTTTGAAAATCAACAGGATGTTTTTTTTGTTTCTGTGCTTGACTTCCTGTCCTGCACTATCTGCTGTGTGAATTGCTGTGGAGGTCTCCAGCGTCCTGCAAAAGTAGAAGCTTTGAGTATCTTCTCAGGAGGGCTGTGGACTGCCGGAGTCGGAACGCAGCCGCTCCGCAGTCAGCGGAAATATACACATTGACTTTAATGGAAACCTAATGACTCTGCCGCCGTTCCAGAGCGGATCCGCAGCCGCTCCGCAACCGGTGGAAATTTGGGAGTTAGACTCATGCTAAAGCATTCTATGTCAAAACACAGCCATTTCCACAACTTTACTTGTAGAATAAAGATAATACACATAGTATATACGCATTCTGTTGCTTCACAACACAAACCTGTAACAGAGAAACCATTCTAAAATCAACCTAAGATCAACTTAAGACATCTTAGGGCATGAAGGATACATCTAACGGTGCAGAAAATACAACATCTTAAAAAGACTAAGAGTTAAAGTGCTGGTGTATTTATTGCACTTGGCTCTGTTGTGCTAAGATTGACTACTGGGCTTTAGACAGTCGATGGGACGCTCTCTGTCTCGCCTGTAACTGTTGTCCTGTCTTTTAGTTGCCAGGCAACGGTCTGGACTTGGTGGACTCGCGTTGTGGTTCTGGTTCTGTGGAGTCGGCTCAGCTCTTCCTTCAGCAGAGTCTGAACAGGGTCAGCACCATCCAGAACCTGGAAGCGCCTGGAGCCCAGGACCTGCTAAACTTCACCATACGGTACACACACTCACACACACACACACACACACACACACACACACACACACACAGTGTTCGAAACTGTTCCCTGTCACGGAAATGGTTTGTTCGCCATTTTGTAGTGGTATTTGAATTCTTTGGGTATAATTTAATTCGCTATATAGACCACTATGAAATACCCACAATGCACAGCTAATGTTAACGTACGTACAATGTACCCTAAATTTTACTCCCTTATACCACAATGCAACACTTTTGTCTTTTCCTGGAGAAGAAGAAGAAGAAGAAGCAGCAGCAGAAAGAAAGACATGAGAAAAATGGGCGTTTTACGTCTTTGACCCGTTGGTGACCCATCTTTTAAACTGCTGTAGGACTTATAAGTATTTTTGTTTTGGTGTGTTTACGTGATGCGCTTGCTTCCGCCACACAAGTATCAGCTGACGCAACGATGTTTAGGAATTTTCTGTGTAGTGTTCAAAATCTTGTTTGGCCATTCCCTTTGTAGTTCACTGTTTCAGAAACAGAAACGCAAAGGTACATAGGGAATAGTGAGTTAATGAGGGAGCACGTTCAACACAGCTTATAGATGGATAGATACTTTATTCATCCCAAAGGAAATGTTAGGCATCCAGTAGCAAGACAACATAACACAACAAACACATATACACACATATACACACACATATCACACATACATAATAATAAAAAAAAATAAAAATCACTCACAGAAATGCAATGACCATGATAAGGTGAGGCACTATGGTACATTGTGTGCAATAGTGATAGTGCAAAAGTGAACAGTGCAGTAGATCATAATTAAATATGAACTATGACTATTACATGTAAACATAATAACCTATACACTGACTGATTGAATAAGAACACTATGTAACAGGGAGAAAGATGTAAGATGTAGATGTTATGACCACAGTCCAGATTGTGCAGGCTATGTGACATAAGTAAGCACAGAAGCAAACCGGAAGGATTATTGAATGCATCCACCCGTTTGGTCGATGGAGGAGAAGGAGTTTGTTAATGTGTTTTTCCTCATGTTTGTCAGAGACCTGCGGCGGCTGGGGGAGCTGCAGACGGAGCTCGCTGGAGCTGCTGATTTCTGTGCTACGTATCTGCGTTGCCAGCTGCTGCTCATGAAGGTACGATTGTGTGTGGGATTCTCTCTACTTACGCTTTGACTTATATTTGTTTGGGTAGCCTTAAAAGAAAGATAACATTAGCATGAGTTTAGGGAAACAGATTGATGGTTTCAAAGTACAGCCCGACCGATAATCCAATATATATATATATATATATTTAAATCCAGAAACGCGTTACAAAACAGATTTCCTTAACATTTCTTATTTGGAGGTATTTATGAGTTCTCACTAATAATAATAATTTGTTTTATTGTCACAACAGAACAGAGAAACATCAAAATATATTAAAGTAAAATACATATTTACTATACATATTTAAAATACTTTAATAAATTGAAATATAAAAATACAAACTTAAGATATGAAACTTAAAGTTCTTTGAACAAAAACATTAACAAAAAAAAAATCTGTGTTGCCAACAAGGACGCTGTAGAGCGTCCTCTGGTGGACAGACTATGCAACGCCATCACTAACAGGGACGTTGTAGAGCGTCCTCTGGTGGACAGACTATGCAACGCCATCACTAACAGGGACGTTGTAGACCGTCCTCTGGTGGACAGACTATGCAACGCCATCCCTAACAGGGACGTTGTAGAGCGTCCTCTGGTGGACAGACTATGCAACACCATCACTAACAGGGACGTTGTAGAGCGTCCTCTGGTGGACAGACTATGCAACGCCATCCCTAACAGGGACGTTGTAGAGCGTCCTCTGGTGGACAGACTATGCAACGCCATCACTAACAGGGACGCTGTAAAGCGTCCACTGGTGGACAGACTATGCAACGCCATCCCCAACAGGGACGTTGTAGAGCGTCCTCTGGTGGACAGACTATGCAACGGCATCACTAACCGGAACGTTGTAGAGCGTCCTCTGGTGGACAGACTATGCAACGCCATCACTAACAGGGACGTTGTAGAGCGTCCCCTGGTGGACAGACTATGCAACGCTATCACTAACAGGGACGTTGTAGAGCGTCCTCTGGTGGACAGACTATGCAACGGCATCAATAACAGGGACGTTGTAGAGCGTCCTCTGGTGGACAGACTATGCAACGCCATCACTAACAGGGACGTTGTAGAGCGTCCTCTGGTGGACAGACTATGCAACGCCATCACTAACAGGGACGTTGTAGAGCGTCCTCTGGTGGACAGACTATGCAACGCCATCACTAACAGGGACGTTGTAGAGCGTCCTCTGGTGGACAGACTGTGCAACGCCATCACTAACAGGGACGTTGTAGAGCGTCCTCTGGTGGACAGACTATGCAACGCCATCACTAACAGGGACGTTGTAGAGCGTCCTCTGGTGGACAGACTATGCAACGCCATCACTAACAGGGACGTTGTAGAGCGTCCTCTGGTGGACAGACTATGCAACACCAACGCTCATAACATGGTTGACAGTCCGTTTTTATTTTTTAAATATTCATTTATTTCTTTTTTTTAATCAGCCATTATACATGCCGATACCGATACATCGGGAAATGCCTAATATCGGCCTGCCGATATATCGGTCGGGCTCTATTTTAAAGTGCCTTGTTTCCTCAGGCTCTGCAGGAGAAGCTGTGGAACATGGCTGTCCCTCTGTGCCTCAAACAAAACGTCACGGCCACAGCAGCGGCTCAACAGGTCAGCAATCACTCACTCACACACATGTTGGTATCAAGACCGCCCCTGCTTAAATGTGTGTGTGTGTGTGTGTGTGTGTGTGTGTGTGTGTGTGTGTGTGTGTGTGTGTAGATCTTGGAGGAAACCTACAAGCTGGAGTTTCTGTACAGCGGTTTGGAAAGCAGACAGGTAGCCACTATACATCATGTTCGCTTGCAGGCCAAAGCTCTGCAGCTCATCCTGACTGCTCGCACCAGGCAAGGGTCAGTACACACTCAAACACACACACACACACACACTCACACACAAAAATATACATTTCAGACTTAATGTGGACAATATCTGCATGCTGATGTTTGTCATTTCTCTTCAGGTTGGATCCTCTCATCAGCAGCTGCGAGACGTTTTTGCAGGGCATTGAGTCTTTTCAGAGGTAAGCGTCTTCATCTGCTCGGGTCTGTCTGAATATTTGTGCTTAAATTTGAGAGTTGAAACAGCGCCAGCTTTAACACATAACCACAGCATGTCCGGTCAATCCTGGCAGGGCAATTTAATTTGTAAGCTCCTTTCAATAACAAGGCACTTCAGAGGGCTTTGCATAAGATATAAAAAAGGCAACAAGATTTAGAAACAAAAGGCAATATTAGAATCGCTTTGTTAAAATGGATTTTATGAAATTGGTATCGGAAAAAGTATCGTTCAGGAACGAGTATCGACGTCACGGTATAGGTCTCTGTACCGATACTGAAAGTTACAATACGACACCCATCCCTACCTCTCACGGTTTCTTCATTCCATATTTTCTGCTTCCCTCAGGCTGTTTGTGGCAGAGTTGCCCCACCTGCAGGACAGTTTTGTAGGTAAGCTTTTGGAGCTGATGCCCCGGCTGTCGTCCTGTAAGCCGGTGGAGATGGTGAAGATCCTGCTGGCGACTCTGAGACTGAGCGGCCTGCTGCAGCTCAGACTGCCTGAGCAGGTATGACGAAGGACTTCCTACACTTAAATCTGTTGAAATAAGTTTTAGTAATCAACAGCAGTGATGTTAAAAAAATTGTCTAATATTGTACTAACAAATAAATTCAACATGAAATAGCCATCTAATTAAAAGCTTTTTAACTTATTGCAAGAAGAGTGCCTTGGACCTTTCTTTATCTCTAGTATTCCCTTCTAAAGATCAATTAACCTTTAGGTCTATAGCACATTTCATACAAATCAATATAAAACAATGTGGTTCGTACTAAAGCAACATGAGAACTTTGTGAGTAAAATATGTACTAAACATATTGAACATACACATACACACACCACCCAAAGCATAACATAGAACAACAACAAACTAAGTAAAATCCAAATCTGAATACTTTATTGATCCCCTCAGGGAAATTATTTATTTGCAGTTGCTCACAGTCAAATTCAAGGCAAAATAAGAGTAAGAAAGAGTCAATAAGTGTATAAGGTAACAAAGCTTCAGTAAGAAATAATAAAAACGTCAAGATTAAAAAGATTGTTTCAAATGGATTGTACAAATTCTGTTGTAGTGTAGCGTCAAAATAAAGTGCAGTGTCTACGTAAATACAGTACAAACATGAGTAAGTACAGTGAGAATAATATGTAGCAGCAGTAAATAAATGACCAATTGTGCACATGTAGCTGATAAGTTATTGCACCAAGTACGTAACTGTCCATGAATATTGAGATGTGAGATACCAAGTGGAAGCCTCTCAGGTCCATATAGTTGGCGCGTGGACACAAAAAGCCTCGCCTGAGTTACGAGGGATGGTTAAGAGACCCCTGCTTGTGGATCTGAGTGTTTTTACTGGTTCATATCTTTATTATACTAATTGTTTGAACTTCTGAGCACTCCAGACCTTTTTTTTTTTTACTGTTTTGGTTTCCATGAACATTTCCCTGCTGGTTGACAGATCCATCGGGCCACAGCCACCATCATCGAGCCGACCGGGGAGTCCGACAACCCGCTGAGGTTCACAACCGGCCTGGTGGTGGCGCTAGACATCGACGCAACGCTGGAGCACGTTCAGGACCCGCAGAGCACTGTCAAAGTACAGGTGGGTTTGGTGTAAATCACTAACCTCTGTTTCACATGAGCTTTTTAAGGTTTTGGTCCGCTTCTGAATCCTTCAGCAATCCGACAGACCAAAACAAATGATATTATAAGCAATTATAAGCAATGTGACACTTGGAGCACCTTTTAAAATAATGAACAGATTCCCAGACCAATAACTACTGGCCTGCCGACACACACTCAGCCAAAAATCACACCCTTCTACTTCTGTCGGGAAAAAATGTGAACGGGGAGAAGCAAATTAATTTTTGATCCCGTTTGAATTGAGCCATGGATTACAAACATGGTGTCTGTAAATTTAAAAGAGACTTTTTCAACCAAGAGAGTCTCAGTTAGCCGTAGGTTTGTCATAGTACCACTTACTTATGTGTGAAACCGCTCAGTGAGCTACATCTCGTCTCACACAGTTTACGTCCCCTAGCTTGATGCTCAACTTGGTTGCTAGCTAGCTCGCTTAGCGCTGTCCCACAACACATGTAACGTTATCTTACCTGATGTTTACCCAGGGAAGTGTTTTCAGCAGGTAAGAGCCTCTGCTTATTGTAGAAGGTTACATCCCCTGTACGATGCACACAGACATCGTAGCTTCAGCGAGACGTCATCCATGCGACTTTGAAGTGTGTAGTCTTTCTAATGATGGATTTTCACAGTCCTATACTTCAACACTTTAACAATAAACTGAGACTTTCTTGACTCGTGAAATTATCTATTAAAGGATAATACATCCGGTCGATTCCAACACGTAGCTCTGTTTGGAGGTCTGTCAGTAGAGAGAAAAATTTAAAAAATGAAACCAATCGGTGCTGCCTACACTGACTCCCAGCTGCTTAAATGTGAATATTTTCTAGTTTTCTAGTCTCCTCTGTGACAGTAAGCTGAATATATTTAAATTATGAAAAAAAACAAGACGTGAGGGGGACATCCTCTTGGGTCTTGGGGAAACACTGATCCACATTTATCACCATTTTCTGACATATTATAGAACAAACTAATCGATTAAGCAAGATAATAATAGAAAGATTAGTCAACAATGGCAATCATGTAACTTGCGATCCGACTTCTCAGGCGGCGTGAGAGTGAGAGAGTTTGTTGTAACAGCCACATGTCCTTTTATTGTTGTCCTTAAACTCGACTAAGGACGCTCACCCATTGGCTCTGGATATGAACACTAAGTGACTCACCGTCTTTCTGCAGGTTCTGTATCCAGACGGCCAGAGTCATGTCATCCATCCTAAACCCTCAGACTTCAGAAAGCCTGGACCTGACAGACACCGACTCATCACACAGGTTTACCTCTCACACACGGCATGGACAGGTCAGTATAATGCACGCACATCGGGTGGTTCTGTTTTAGGGACGTTTTCTGCTGTTAAACTGATCCAAGAGTCAGAGATTTGGCTACGTCGATGCACAACCACTGATCCAGTCCAGATTCTGCACAAAATTTGTAAAATAAGAAATCAGTACAGCTTTCAAAGAACTTCCTGTTGTGTTCTTGCACTGCTGTGTTTTAGCTTGTGTCTGCTTGCTATGTTCTCAAATCGGAAACATGTTTTAAAGGTCCCATGGCATGAAAATGTCACTTTATGAGGTTTAACATTAACATGAGTCCCCCCAGCCTGCCTATGGCCCCCCAGTGGCTATAAATGGTGATAGGTGTAAAACTGAACACTGGGTATCCTGCTCTGCCTTTGAGAAAATGAAAGCTCAGATGGGTCGATCTGGAAACTTGCCCCTTATGAGGTCATAAGGAGCAAGGTTACCTCCCCTTTCTCGGCTTTGCCCGCCCAGAGAATTTGGCCCCCCCATGAGAGAGAGAGACATCATGGCTTTCAAACAAGCAAAGTGGCAGTTGGTCAAGGCCACCCCCCCAGCCTCCACCTTGCCTGGCCATGTCCAGACCTGATTGCAGTTCTGGACATGGCCTTTTCTGGTCCATAAAGACATGCAGGTAACTAGGACTACAATTGAAAATGGTTGAGTGGACTGTATTGATACGTATAAAATCTGCCAGTAAGAGAGAGACATTTATCCTCCAGATTGACTTTGAGGCTCGTTCGAGAGGAGTCCGATCTGTGCAGAACCGATCGCCGGTGATCGTCGCCCAATGCATGCCGGTTAGATTGTGTCCGACTTGCTCTGACGTCATGCACACGTGGGCAACGAAAACCTCATGAGATCAAGTTTTGATAGTCCGGTGCTGCAGTTGCTGTCCGACTGCGAGACCCAGGGCACGATGGCCTGGCTCTCAGCTGATTGGTTCAGAATCGACTCATCATGACGTTTAGAAGTCAGAGAGACTAAATCCGTTCAGATCACGGATCATCTACAGCCTTTTGTTTGTTAACATCAGCAACAGATCACATGTAGAGAATTTTGACAGCGGCTCTGGAGACTGTCCAAGCAGATATATGGGTCTGATAACATTTTAATAAATCGGACCTAACACAATGTGAGTGTTTCTGTGACTTCCTGTTCAGCCTGAAGGCTGCTGGGAACAGCTGGGAACCGTCTACTTGACAGCGGCTTTTTGTCCCCGCCCCCTCCTGCTGCTGCCTGCTCTCGTCCACTTTACAGGCGAGGTGCAGCTCATCTCGAAGGAGTGTATTGTTTCCTTGACTCTGTTTCTACCCTCTGTCTTCCCCTCTCTCAGAGCCGTCTCAAATTGAGGTGCGCCTCCTGCTGGCCTACAGCTCCTCCTCCACCTCCCTCTCCTCTTCTTCGGCATCCAAGCTGGGATGGAGCGATAGCATTGACAGCCTCCCGCCACAAGAGGCCGCCGTAGAGGGAACCATTCCGTTCAGCAAGCCCGTCAAAGTCTACATCATGCCCAAACCTGCCCGGCGCTAACAACTCATCACAAAGTACAGGCTGGCACTCTAAATTCAAAGCTGTGCAGAAAAGATGACACTGTTTTCTTTTCTCTTCAAAAACACATTCAGTGTTAGAATTTGGACAAAAATAATAATTCATGGTTAAGTGGTCGGATGCACAGGAATATTTTTACTCATGGTGCCATTTGTATTGGGAATATTTTTGTACTTTACAATTGTTTCTGAAAGATAAACCCATGTGACGGAGATGATTTATTTTCTAGATTTATTTAGTGCAGCAAACAAGCAGAGACTCATGGACTGAGCGATACATTCAGTAGCTTTTACCAACTACACCACATGATCACTCTTATAGCTGACAGTTGAAAAGTGGTCATTGCAGTAGCAGCAAAACTTCCCAAAAGTGCCCACTAAAATGAAATGTTGTTAAATTTTATCTAAAATAACATTTGAAATGATACAATAATAAACTGGACATTAAGACTGTTCAATCTTCCCCTAGTCTCGCATTGCCAGAGCATCTGGCTGCACGAGGTAACATTTCTGTAGCGGGACAAATGCTGTGGGTTGTTTTTATTCCTTTAAACCAATCCTGATTGTCTCTAAGCCCGGGTACGACAACGTTCCAGGTAGCAGCACTACACTATATCCTGCGTGGGTCATCTCTGTCGGTGCAGCGGTGCGGACGGCACATAATCAACAGGTGGAGTGGAAGACCCCCCCCACCTTGGCGCCCTGGCCAGCCAGTTTGTTGTATTCAGCAACGGCCTTCTCCGTCTGCAAGACTCTGACGTCGACACCTTTCTGCATCACAAAGTCCAGAGTGGAGGAGGGAACCTGAGAAGAGATGGCCGCAAAGAAAAAGATTTTATTTACAGAGTTCCAGCCAGCCTCGTTTTTAGTCGTCCGTCCCGAGTGTCTAAGGGGACACGTAGGCTCTAAATGGATGACGTACTCTCAACACTGTGCCTGAACACCTCCATTTTCATGTACAAGGTTATCCACATTCAAAGGAACGTCCCAAAACCGGTGGATGATTGTGGAAGTGGACCATCAAACTGCACTGCTACTAACTTATCTGACTCCATGAAACTTCTCACTTACAGTGATGCTCATAAGTTTATGAACCCATGCCAAAGTTGACTAAAAAGATGAATAAAAAAATGGAAATAGAATAAGATTGATCTTATTGCCTTAATTAAAAAAAGGGAAAAATCCAGCTTTTAAAAGGACACCAATTTACTTTGAGAATGAATAATGTAAATGTAAATACAATGCCCTTCACCATACCTAGAGATTGGCATGGTGGCAAGGCTATGTGATGATGGGGGGAGGGGGGGTAGTTTAATCCCAAAGGCCAAGGGAACTTTATCGGGATGCATATTGTCCTGATCCATGAAATAACTGGCCTTTAATAATAAACATCTGCCTGCCTCTATGGGAATTTAACATAGGGGGTGTATACTTATGACCCTTGTATTTTAACATAGGGGGGTGTATACTTATGACCCTTGTATTTTAACATAGGGGGTGTATACTTATGCCCCTTGTATTTTAACATAGGGGGTGTATACTTATGCCCCCTGTATTTTAACATAGGGGGGTGTATACTTATGCTCCCTGTATTTTAACATAGGGGGGTGTATACTCATGCCCCCTGTATTTTAACATAGGGGGGTGTATACTTATGCCCCCTGTATTTTAACATAGGGGGTGTATACTTATGCCCCCTGTATTTTAACATAGGGGGGTGTATACTTATGACCCTGTATTTTAACATAGGGGGGTGTATACTTATGCCCCCTGTATTTTAACATAGGGGGTGTATACTTATGCCCCCTGTATTTTAACATAGGGGGTGTATACTTATGCCCCCTGTATTTTAACATAGGGGGGTGTATACTTATGCCCCATGTATTTTAACATAGGGGGGTGTATACTTATGCCCCTTGTATTTTAACATAGGGGGGTGTATACTTATGCCCCCTGTATTTTAACATAGGGGGTGTATACTTATGCCCCCTGTATTTTAACATAGGGGGGTGTATACTTATGCCCCCTGTATTTTAACATAGGGGGTGTATACTTATGCCCCATGTATTTTAACATAGGGGGGTGTATACTTATGTCCCCTGTATTTTAACATATGGGGGTGTATACTTATGCCCCCTGTATTTTAACATAGGGGGGTGTATACTTATGCCCCCTGTATTTTAACATAGGGGGTGTATACTTATGCCCCATGTATTTTAACATAGGGGGGTGTATACTTATGTCCCCTGTATTTTAACATATGGGGGTGTATACTTATGCCCCCTGTATTTAACATAGGGGGGTGTATACTTATGCCCCATGTATTTTAACATAGGGGGTGTATACTTATGCCCCCTGTATTTTAACATAGGGGGTGTATACTTATGCCCCCTGTATTTTAACATAGGGGGTGTATACTTATGCCCCCTGTATTTTAACATAGGGGGTGTATACTTATGCCCCCTGTATTTTAACATAGGGGGGTGTATACTAATGCCCCCTGTATTTTAACATAGGGGGGTGTATACTTATGCCCCCTGTATTTTAAAATAGGGGGGTGTATATTATGCCCCCTGTATTTTAACATAGGGGGGTGTATACTTATGCCCCCTGTATTTTAACATAGGGGGTGTATACTTATGCCCCCTGTATTTTAACATAGGGGGTGTATACTTATGCCCCATGTATTTTAACATAGGGGGTGTATACTTATGCCCCATGTATTTTAACATAAGGGGGTGTATACTTATGTCCCCTGTATTTTAACATATGGGGGTGTATACTTATGCCCCTGTATTTTAACATAGGGGGTGTATACTTATGCCCCCTGTATTTTAACATATGGGGGTGTATACTTATGCCCCTGTATTTTAACATATGGGGGTGTATACTTATGCCCCTGTATTTTAACATAGGGGGTGTATACTTATGCCCCATGTATTTTAACATAAGGGGGTGTATACTTATGTCCCCTGTATTTTAACATAGGGGGGTGTATACTTATGCCCCTGTATTTTAACATAGAGGGGTGTATACTTATGCCCCCTGTATTTTAACATAGGGGGGTGTATACTTATGTCCCCTGTATTTTAACATATGGGGGTGTATACTTATGCCCCCTGTATTTTAACATAGGGGGTGTATACTTATGCCCCTGTATTTTAACATAGGGGGGTGTATACTTATGCTCCCTGTATTTTAATGTAGAACATTTATACATTAACACCTATTTTTTTTAAGTTAAGGCATTAAGATCAATTTCCAAAAGATGGATTTTTTTTTTTTTATTCGTCTTTTTAGTCAACTTTAACATGGGTTCACAAACTTATGAGCACCACTGTAGTGAAATGAAGGTTTAAATTCTAAACTGATGATTCGTCTTGCTTTTCAAATGAATAAATTGGACTTTGTGTGGGTTGGTTCTACCTGCAGAGCTTCGCTCATGCCTCTGCCGATGACCAGCAAGTCTATTCCCTTCTTCAGCACCTCCTCCAGATCTGCAGGTTGTACTCCCGGGGAATGCTGGGAAAGGGCAAGATAATGTGTTGTCTTTTTAAGCATGTGCCAATACGCCGTCCTGCACATGTGTATTTTGTTGAGTACTGTGATTTGAGTTCCACTCACGTTGGTCCCGGTCTCTCTCCAGTCCCAGGCCCGGCTGCCTCCAGGCCAGACCTTACAGTCCTTGTAGCTGGAGGAGCACCCCTTCACTGTCATGTGGCCCCAGGACAGAGAGGCGATCTCTGGAGACGTCATGTTACACAAGCCTACCTTCTGTAAGACAAGTGACAGTAGTAGATGGTGACAGTGGAGAGTATCAACAGGTCATTAAAGTAGGTTTTGAATCACTTTTAAATGCCTCTAATGTGCAATAACAGAAATCATTCTGGTTCACTGCATGTTCCTGTAGTAGCTTAGTGTGGAAGGAACTATTCGCTACAAATGTCTGGCCTAAAAACTAAACAATACAACAACAATTAGTTTTATCTGGTTGTCAGAACAGCTCATTAAATCCAGCTAAAGCACTAAATGAGAATCGCTGGTCCACCTTAAACTGTCTGGCATTTATTCACTGATAAATACTTTTAACTAACATTACACACACATATGGGAGTGTGTGAAACTGAAGCCTAACACATTTAGTTTAGTTTAAAATGTGTATTATATAAATTATTTCTCAGTTGAAATGCCTTTTTAAAGAGGCAATACGATCCATAAAATGCATTTCAGCACTTGCCCCAAAGTGATTGCTGCTCCCACGGGTTTGACAGGTTTTCTTTTCTGATTCAAAATGACTTTTTTTCTTATGAATGAGGGTTAAATCTGAGAGATTTTAACCCACTAGACGTTTTCGCCTGTTGACATGCGTTTTAAAAGCCCAATACATTCAGTAACACGCAGTTTTTCAAGTAAGTTGTGGGCCTAATTAACACGCTCCCACGGACGGCAATGAGTTTTTTTGGCGGATGAACACTTTTTGGCAGCACACCTGCTCTGGATACCGATCCCTACACGACGCGATTCAGATATTAGTGCTAGTTAATATGCTGTGCTTAATATTTCTTAATTATGTGTTACGGTGAAGCAGCAGTTGTGTGTAACACATAGCCTGTATATTGTGTAGCATTAGCAAACATTAGCATTGTTCAGCTGCAAAAGCCCAAACTATCCGCAGCCAGTTCTGCGGTTAATAGCCACCGACCGGCGCTCTAACAACAACAACAACAACAACAACAACAACAACAACAACAACACGGTGAGTCAAGAGAGCTTCAATGCTGTTTGTTGGTAGTTTCAGAAGTTGCAACAGAAAGTCTGCAAAGCAAAGTAGTGCTGCTTACCGTTTCTCTTGTCAACCATAGACTACATATATATATATATATATATATATATATATTATGATGTCAACACACCCTCCCCCCGGTATTCTTCTTCCTGTTGTAACTAAAGGGAAACCACCCCTCAGTTTGGTCTGTATTTGTGCATGTGTCCAGCATTGACTGTTAAAGGGCAACTATGCATGAGTTCCTGCAGGGGGCGACACGTGCACTTGCAGAAGGAGGTCTGTTTCTAGAGAAGTCTATGAGAAAGTGACCCACTTCTCACTTGATTTATTACCTCAGTCAACATTTTCATAACGAGTTTATGGTCTCAGTCGCTAGTTTGAAGTCTTCTGCAACACACAATGATGTTCTTTTTTTGACATATTCCAGTCTGTGATTATCATCAACATCCATTCCTTTAATTTTAGTCTAAATAATTCCTAATTTCTGCTTTTCTAACTCTAACATTAGGTATAATTTCCTAAAAATTAGGTTTATTGACCATAAATTTCAAAAATAACTAAAACTAAAGTTAATAAGTTAGTGTTACGTAGTGTTGAAAACGTTAAAAAAAGTGACAAACATTTGGGAAAAAAAACGTCAAAAGTGTTGAAAAAAGGGAGAAAAACATAAGAAAAAGTTAAAAACATCAATAATGTGACCTGTAACCTTGCTCCTGGACTGAGATTTATTAGTTTTGAGTATCAAACTGTCCTAAAAATTAAGAACATGTGATTTTTTTTTTTCAATACCTCATAAAACAATACCAGACAGTAAAATAACTATTCAGCGGATACTATATTTTCTTGTACATAGTCCTAAATAAATGATTTAATTAAGAAAACAATGGAATAGTAACTTGATCAATTGATTGATGAGGACATTTTTTAACATTTTGATGTTTTCTGTTATTGGGTTGTATGGTTGCATATTAAAAAACCCCGATTAAAAACACTTAATGTTAAAGATGTATATGGAATAAAGTTATGAAAGGAGTATTTATTTGGCTTATTTTAGCTTTTGCTGTGTTTTATAATGAACTACTTTTGTATCTGGTATTGTGTTTTTTTGCTTATTCTTTTTGTATGTTGTTCAAAATTAAACTATTCATTCTGCAATCTGGAAAGCCTGTGGACTCGGTGTCTTCTGGGAGAGGCAGACGCGTCTCCAAGGTAACCAACCTGCACCTGTACACATCACCTGTGCAGCCCCACACCTGTGCAGCTGCAGCTCATCACAGCTGATGAGCTAGTTTATTTGAGGAAGCTAACACATGGATTTTGTCTAGACTTATTTTAAAGATGGATGACGGCCGCAGAGGAGGGGGACGGTCTGGATTGGCTCTTTTAAAAAAGAAAGACAGCTCAGGGATCAGTCTACGCACCTGTGGAGATACCAACGGCTCAATATCCAGGTAACTAGTCCTGCTGGTGTTTGATTTCTTTTAATTATTAAATACCGCTGACTGGCTGCTGGAGATGGCGACGCCGACATCTGTGCGACTCTAACTAACGAAGCGTTTGAGCCTTTATATAAATATAGATATAGAGATATATATAGAGATATATATAGATATAGATAATGTCAGGTCACATGGTGGCAGGCTTCAGCTTGTTTCTACCTTTAAAAAGTTGCTCTGCGACAGCGGTGAAAGAAGTATTCAGATTCTTTACTAGAGTAAAAGTACTAATACCACACTGTAAAAAATACTTGGTTATAAGTAAAAGTCCTGCATTGAAAATGTCACTCAAGTTATAGTCTGTACGTATCATCGGGGAAATGTACTTATTATTAAAAGTAAAGTAAAATTCTCTTATTATTCTCTTATCTCTTATTAAAATTACTTATTAAAAGTAAAGTAAAATTGTCCCATTTTAGAAAGTGTAAAGGATCCAAACTGTGTGTTTAATGGTCTAATCATTTCAGCTGGACTTACAGGTCGTTGTTGCTAGTTTAATTTATTATAAAACATCAGATTTTATAAACTACATGTGCAAAAACAATCCTTTAAGTATCAACTAAAGCTGTCAAGTTAATGTAGTTGAGTAAAAGTACAATACTGCTCTGCGAAATGTGGCAAAGTAGAAAGTATAGTACCAGAACCTCCTTAAGTACAGTACTTACTAGTAAGTTACATACAGAGGTGTCAAGTACCTTACGTGTGTAGTGTCTATACTTTTACTGCAGTAGTTATTTACAGCAGACTTTTTACTTCTACTTCTTACATTTTCACACACTTATCTGTACTTTCTACTCCTTACATTTTAAAAATAGCGTTGTCACTCCTATTTCAGGTTGTTAGTTTTTTATTCCTGCTTGTCATCGTTCAAAAAAACACCAAAGAAAACCAAACCCTACCCGGATAGAGTGAACTTGAGTTTGATATCGCCAATATATTTGCATTGCAACACCAGACACTCTTTAAAACCCCACAAACCGTTGTGTTACCTCGGGTGTGTAGGCTAATCATACCAATGTCAAGTTTCACTGTATCTGTTAATAACTTAAATATAATTTAAAAGTAATCTGTCAGAGATTATTCTGCTTAATCGAGATAATCCACGATTTTTAAACTCTCGATACCACGGCAGCTGTTGTGGCTGTGACCCACAAAGTGGTGGATTGCAGTGATTAATAATTATTTATTTATTTATTTTAATTTATTACCTGTTTCATTGTTTTTGGCATATTCTGTTTTTAGGTGGGTTTTTCCGGTTATTTATTATGCTTGTATCTTATGATGTTATCTATAATTGTGCAGCACTTTGGGGCAGTAGTGACTGTTTGTAAATGTGCTATAGGAATAAACTCTGACCTTGATTTATTGCCCCACATGTATAACACAACTAGTACTGCAGTTACCAAATGTATAATTACTGAGTCGATGTAAGCACGTTAGCCCCCCCCCCCCCCTCTGTCGAAGCCTAAAAACCCCAGGTGACCAGATGAAGCGAACATATGGTATCACTTCTGCTCAAGCTGCGATGAACACGCCCACCAGAGGAGTACACAATATAATAATCAATAAATACTGTTATAAATAGGACCAGAGGTGCTCAAATTCTTTTATATGAAGGGCCAAATTGTATCTGTATGGAAGGCCACGGGCCAAAAATCAATGATGTTGATGAATAACGTAATTTTTGCCATTCTCCACAGACAAAACGCACGTCTGTAATTTAATTATGAAGTTTACCAGCACTATGCTTTAGGTTCCCGTTAAACTCAGAATTACGTAACTTTTTAACTGCACAAAAGTACGTTTTGTAGTCATTACTTTTAAAATAGGACATTAAGCATGAGCATGTCAAATCCACGGTGGACCAAAACAAAGAGCACGGGCCAAACTCGGTCCACGGGCCCCAAATTGGGCAACCTTGCCATATACCTTCACGTGGCTCCTGCAGCAGCTTTATATATTCTACCATTGAGAAAAATCACATGTACTGTGTATACTGCATGTGTGCCATTAACTAGAGGACAGAGTTACAGCTTTTATAAGCACTAATGCCCTTTTTACACATTATGGTTTTTAAGTAGGTCTGTAATCTCTTATCTATAGATATACAGATAGATCAATAGATCTATATATATTAATGGATACTAATGTATTTGTGTAATCACCTTGAACATTTATATGTACATAGAGACAGTGATTCATAAAAGCTTTGTGTTTGCAAACTTTATTTGGTTAGGGGGAATGTTTGTGCAAGACATTTTATTCCTGAAGGTTAGGCAAAAAACTGGAATATCACATTTTCACAAAGTAGAGAAAGTAAGCCCCCCCCCTCCCTCCCCACACCACCGTCCACCACACGATGCATCTTTGATAATCAAAGACGATCCTATTAAATCGGAGTAAATCTAAATCTAGAGTGGTTCGGTACCTGTACCGTGATAAATATTGCCATCGGAGTCGACGAACGTGAGCTACAATGTGCTTGAGTTGGTTAGATTCTCACAGTGCATGTTGACATGAACTGTGGGACACGTCCACACCATAATACGGCGAAATGCAACCACAGGACATGCAAAGTTTGGGTTAACATCGGAATATGGGTATGGGGGTAGGGTGGGAGGGGGGTGTACTGTGCAGACAGGAACCACTCGCTCTAGATTTATTTTAATGCTCCGTTCACATCTTTCCTTTACTTCACAAGATTTTCTTTAACCATCCAAAATGAGGACAGCAGCTCTCCTTTATGTCACCCGGGTGTTGCCCATTTACTCTTGGAACACATTGAAAGTTCCCAAAAAAAACAAGCCCGCCCAGGGGGTGGGGGGGGGTGGTTTCAGAGATGGACGCTTGGTCACTTTGGTCAGTGAGTCAGCAGCAAACAGTTCACACATCCCGACAGCGTCTAGGAGTCGTGGCACACTTCAGGACTTCAGTCCATGACACAGTATCAGTAGTTACGCCAAGTAGCTTGGTCCCCCATCAGAGATTAACTTGGTGCACGCACGTCAGCGCGCGCACGCACGCCTGTGTACAAGTACCCAAGCTCAACATACACACAATCACCCATTCACACGTTTCTCCATACTAAGCCCAGTGGAGGCACTTCATATGAAACTGTAGAACCTGACTGTAACGAGTTTAAAACCAATAGGGGCAGGTCTGTCAAATGGTCTAGTGTTGATTTAAAGTTAGAAAACCCCACACAGGCCGGCCTGGCTGGCTTCAGGCCGCGGTGGGGCAACTTGTACGTGTCCACTGTGGCGTTTATTTGGGGTTTTTGACTGCAGGGATCAGCCCGCTTCCCAGAATCGGACGCTTTGTAGGTGTCACTCCCCGATGTCATTTGAGTGCAGATTTGAGTCGCGCACGCGTCACTTTGCAACAAGTAGCATATAAAAAGCTAACGAGAGACTTCTGTAATGTCAACACAGTAAAAATGGACCTACTTAACCAAGTTGGTTCACTGCTGGCTACAAGTTAGCATCAAACACAACAAAGGCTGTCAGCTGAACGGTGTTTTGAGCTAACGTTAGCAATCAATCATAGATAGCTACAACGTTTTTGAAATGATTCCCATCTTCTGTTATTGTTTGTAATGACAAAAGTATTATTTCATGGCTTTCACAAATTTCAGTATGACGTTATGCCATAACTGTTAACATCTGAGCATGTGCGACTCACATCTGCACTCTGTGACATTGGGAAGTGACAGCGGGCTCGCCAGTCGCTGACCAGTACAGAAAACCGGCTACACCCGCCTACATCCGCCATGGCTGCACCTGATTGGACGAACGCTTCGTTGCTCCCGATTTCAGACCAACGTGGCGGCTCGATTGGAAACGTTTGATTATTTTATGAAACTAGTGAAGTGAAATGTTTCTGCAAACATTTTCATGCAAAAGAAAGGCGTTGCAGTTGCTGAACGTCTTCATTTAAGGCCGACAAAGGTCAGTTTACACTGAGTTTTGAGAGGCGGAAGGTCGAACTGGACCCCCCTGATCTGCATAAAGTATCCTGGATTTAACTCTATGCAAATGAGGAGCGGGCTCCTCGACTGTACCCCCCCAGAATGCATTGCACGGCTGCTTACTTAGACAATAAATAGGAAGCGGGGAAATAACACTGGCCAGTGGACACGCACTAAAAGTCAAGAAAATCCCTCCGGCACTCTGAACACCGGGCAGTTGTTTTATATTCGGATTAAAGAAGAGCCAAACTGTATTTACCAGCGTTTTCAGTGGTGGTAATCCCCCCCCCCATCCCATAAATAGGAACTTATTTTCACTGATACAGCCCATACATCATTACTATTCATACACACGCACACACAAATCATCCTAGTGTGTTCAGATTAAAATCAATAGCAGCTTTAAGAGCAGGCACATCAAAAATGAGAGCCAGGGAAAAAAAAAAAACTGCCATCAAGTATGAAGACCAAAAAATCCAGAAACGCTACGACTTGAAAGACTACTACGAGCTGTCTTTCTCTGAAAATGAGGGATCGTCTCGCCGGTCCATCTCCCTTTGGACCTGTACTGTGTTCTAAGGAACGACTCAGAGACAGATGAAAGACATCAGATTAAAGCGTGGATGCAAACCTCTTACAGTGCAGACGAGTCCGTTTACACCGTCTGCATCCGCATGTGTCGCCGATGGCACCTAATGTAAAACACCTATGGCTTCAGGATGCAGTGGTCCAACAAATAAATTAAACTATCAGGATATTAACAACTAAAACACAGTCCAAATACTTTAAAATAACTGCTACAGCCCTGTTCTACATGCCTATTCATTCTGCTAAATACTATCAAAAAATCCTCTTAAAAGGGTAATTTCTTGTTTTTTTAAATTATTACCACCTGGACCCTGTTTTTCACATTTGTGTCTAAGTTACTGATGGAAATAACGATCTTTGAAATTAGTGCAGTACTAAGCAAGACAAAAGCATTGTTAATGGGCAATTGCGCACCTTCAATTTCCATTCACTAAAATGTTTTTTTTCTCCACCCGACAAGCTCAGAACACCATTTATTCCAAGTGTTAGACCACATTAAGGAAAGGATCCCTACAGAGAGACCTAAGCTCCTGTTTTGGTCGACCAGAAACAGCCATGAAATTGCTAACGCCAAATTCAACATGCTCCGCTTAAATAAACAGTAATGTTCTTGTAAAACACCCTTTTATTCAAAGTTTGACAGAAACCAAACCTCTTGGTTAGTGTTTCCACTCTCCCAACAATCATCGCTCTGGATTGGTTGAAATAAACACCTTTTACTGATTGTTGGTGTGAACATACGCTGGCTTTACATGTACGGTTTATTTAGATGGAGTCTGTCTGGGTTTGGCGATGGAGAGTTCATGTTAAACAAAAAGGGTCTTACTCTTTTACAAAGTCATCTCTGCAGGGATCCTTTCTGTAATCTAGAACAACAATCTGAGAATCAGTGGTAAAAACGGCACTTTTAGTGGATGGAAACTGTCGGTGCGCGTTTCCCCAATAGGGCGCCGCTGCAGCCCCCGGCGATAGGGTGCCGCTGCAGCCCCCGGCGATAGGGTGCCGCTGCAGCCCCCGACGATAGGGCGCCGCTGCAGCCCCGGCGATAGGGTGCCGCTGCAGCCCCGGCGATAGGGTGCCGCTGCAGCCCCGGCGATAGGGCGCCGCTGCAGCCCCGACGATAGGGCGCCGCTGCAGCCCGGCGATAGGGCGCCGCTGCAGCCCCGGCGATAGGGCGCCGCTGCAGCCCCGGCGATAGGGCGCCGCTGCAGCCCCGGCGATAGGGCGCCGCTGCAGCCCCAACGATAGGGCGCCGCTGCAGCCCCGGCGATAGGGTGCCGCTGCAGCCCCGGCGATAGGGCGCCGCTGCAGCCCCGACGATAGGGCGCCGCTGCAGCCCCCGCGATAGGGCGCCGCTGCAGCCCCCGACGATAGGGTGCCGGTTAGTGTTCTCACTCCCTACGGGACCAATCTTTTTGTGAATATTTTCATTCACATTTGTCACTTAGACACCAATGCACGGGGAAATAGGGTCCAAGTTGGGGAAAAAAAAAAAAACGAATGACCCTTTAAATCCTCGATAGGCAACATTTGAGACAGTAGGATGAAGTCTGAGTAACGTCACCTTAAAATTTCTATTTTCAGGCAATATCGCCCATTCACACTGCATATAGACATTAACACTGCCCAATGATCTGACGGTACACCTTTCCCAATGAACCAACGCTCAGAGAAAAGAAAATATATATATATATATATATAACTTACTCCTTCTCACAATGAAGCCATACTTAAGTTGGGATTCTGGCAAAGGAAGTCCGTTAAGAATTAAATAGAGGACAACTACTGTGACATTTAAGGCTTTTTCCAGAAGGCTTGAGGCTAGCAGAGCAAGCTATGCCCAGACTACATCAACCTGAAAATCAACTAAAGGAGGAAATGGGTCCAGAGCTTCATGCTAGACACATCTAGCGAAACATAACCTGCATTAAAATGTTCACTTTCTTCTTTATAGGTAGCAGAAATACAACACAGGATAAGGCCAGTGATTAGTAGAGTATTGGCCCACCACACGCCACATGGGTAATGTCCACACCAGTCAGTTCCCTCGCATTACAGTAGTAAAGTGGTGGTGAGGAAATGCGTTGGAAGGGAAGTGAAGCCTTTCCCCCAATTTGCATTATTTGAAGTAACTTGCATGCTTGCAAGTGATCAATTTGCTTTTCACATAAACCCACCATTTTAATATTAATGGGAAGCCATTCTGTTTCACATTAGCTACAGACAAATAGGGGCTAATGGAGTTTCTGCTCCTTTTGCCAAATGTTAGGCATAACATTTAAAAGTGATTTCTACAGTTCAAGTAAATCTACAGAAATACGACAAAACTAATAATATAACTACTTAAAAAGCAATTCTTATAATAGAACACACAATAGGGCACTTTAGACTTTCCAAACATAAGAGACACTACATGGAGAATGGGACATGTTTGCCAGTGCTGGCTTTGTCTTATTTTTTTAACAAAAACTTAAGAGATGCACTGATCCAACTTTTTTCCACTATTAATCATATTAAACTGCCAAATCCGAATTGACTGACAACTGTGCTGAAGTGACTGGGATCACACTTGTGTGAGGCAACATCAGGCTTGACTCAAACATTTCTTTCCTGACTAAAACAAACATGCATTTACTAAATTGTTCATTTGAAATAAATCCTGCAGTGGCAACTAAGCAAAAAATCTTAAATGCAGCAACGTATTGCTCAAAACTGACAGGAATTAAAACCCCAGTATGTAATGTGTATATAAACAGAATTACATAGATCGTCCGCCATTGTCAGCGATACCTAATCAAGTTTTTTTCCATCAGTATTGGCCTGATATCTATCAGTTTGGGATCGGTGCATCTCTACTAAAGTTGTGTTAAACAGTGACAGTTAGCCGTTTTTGCACACTGATCACTTGTGGAACCATGCAAGAAGTGCTTGAACCACTCGCCGTGCAGTTCAGAAACCATGTGGTATTCCTGATCGGAGTTGTGGCTCGTTAACGAGTGCACACCTCAACTAGGAGAGGGAGCTCCTGGGACAAAAACATTACCAACAGTCTTACTAATTGCATATACAAGTAACCTTATATAAATGGATCACAAACCTGTCAAAAGGATAAATAATTGCAAATAAAAATATTACACAAGGACATCCTAAATCTTGCCTTTGGGCAGTTGTAAGGCCACAAATGCAGAAAAAAGTTGAGTTGTTCCATGTCAACATAGAAAAAGCACTGTGACAATCACATGGCAAATATATTCTCCGCTGCAAATTAATATTTAGAACACCATATATACAGGAACAAAGAGCAGCACATCCAGGCCAGTGATGAAAAGAGGAATTCTACTCCACAGTGGACAACAGTCTCAAAAAGCCTTCATCTGCAACAAAGGTACGACATGGCGTAAGACCTGAGGAATACTTTGAAACGTCACAACCTGGCGGGTCTACAAATCGAGCTCCGGAGCAATCAGGGATGCTAATTTTAGAGCTGTTTTTTCTGATTACTTCGATAGCCAGCCCTCGTTGGCCGACAATTAACCGTTAACCGTCAACCAGGCAGTAGCTCGCCCGGCCGGGAGGCACGGACGTGCTGCCTGCGCTCAGGGGACAGCTGCAGACTCGTACCGGTCGCACAGCCAAAATGTTCCTTTCATTGTCGTGGACACATGCAGCCTGGATTTGCTTGCGCGACCGACAAGTCCACAGCAGTCGGCAGCGAGTATGTCTGAGTCCGTCTCCACCTGCCAGCTGTGTGTCTGCTTGGCATGCTCTGTGTAGTATGGCCGATTGAACCCACCAGTCCTCTAGATATAGAGGCATGTGTCACGTAGCTCTCCGCTGTGAGCGTCGACCAGCAGAGAGCCTCAAACTTCACAGAAAAGAGAGCAGCCTAAAATGCAACTTGCTGGTGTAAAGTTAACACTAGCAAGTTAACTAGCAGTTGAGAAATATTGTATAGCTTATTTTTTTTCTCCTTTTTTTTTTTTAAAAGTTATTTTTGTTGGAATTGTTTTTAACTGAGTGTTTGAATCGTAAAAATGTTTGTCGGTTAACGGTTAATCATTAACATCCCTGGAAGCAACAAAATGGAATTGATCACTTGCAAGATCTTAAAGAATAAACCACAGAAGCTGAAAGTGGCTCTTGGAAAACACACCATGGGGGGGGGGTGTATGCGCAAGCTTTAACGGTAGCCTGGGTGATGGGTGTGAACACTCCTGCCATTATTGGGCTCTTGAACTTGGCCCATGGCTGACCTGTGCAGTTTCTCCAACACATCCATGTTCTGCTCCTGAAAGCTGGGCATCTGGAAGTCCCCTCCTCCTAAGAAATCCACATTCTGCATCAACTTGGACTGGCCAGGAGGGCCCTCTTTTCCTGGCCTGTACTTTGCCCCTCGGATCCGGTCTGTGGAGGCAGCAGCCTGCCCTCTCTGGAAAGCCACCGGGAGGTCCTGAGGGCCCGTTCCGTTGCTACCTGCTGTGGCGGGAACGCTGGCCCACGGTGGCTGCATGTAGTGGCCGTTAACGTAAGGCATAGAACCTACTGGGCAGTTAACGGGGGACGAAGGCTGTGGTTTTTCTGCGGGGTGTTTCAGAGGAAAGGACTGTGCAGTGTTGGGTAGCTTGTTGGAATAACTGAGGTTTCGAGAGGGGAAAGCGCACTCGCTCGGAGGCTCCATCCTTGGGTTCTTGCAGGGATGGGCCCCCTCATGCGGCTGCTGCATGTGTGCCAGCTGATGCTGGGCCCAGGAGCGCTGCTGCTGCTGCAGCTGCTGCAGCTGTTGTAGATGATGCTGCTGCTGCAACTGTTGTTTCTGCTGCTGTAAATGGTGCTGCAGCTGTTGCTGCTGCTGCAGTTGTACCTTCTCTGGGTCTGTGTGAAAGGCAGGTATGCTGTTAGCAGCTATATTTTGCTGAGGATGGAGAGCAGTGTTGGGCGCTGTAGCTTTGTCTGGGGGTCCCACCATGAGGCAGCTAGGCACAGAACCCAGTGCCGGGTGGTGACAGGACACCCTGGAGCTGGCGTTGATCAGCAGGTTGCGGCTGATGGGGCTGGGGTTTGCGATCTGGCCCTCGCAGACCGAGGTGGCGCCCATACCGGCCCGCGCCTGGCACAACTGGTTGATTTGGTGCACAATGCTGCTCAGGTCGCTCGGCCGATTCTGATGCAGGCTGGCTGCCATGGACAGTGGGATGGTGGAGGTAGATACAGTTACATTTGGTGGGGCGTCTGCGTCAGGGAGCTTCCGGGACCCATATGCCCCTGGTGGGGGCTGCGGGAGGCTGTTAGGCATGGTGGGAGGTCCTGTACCCACCGCCTGGGGAAGCGGTTGTGAGCCAACCAAGCCCTGGCTGTGCTGCAGGCTTGGAAGCTGAGCCCCATCAGACATGTGGCGCAGGTCCTGAGTCACTCCCTGTTGTGAAAGTAAAGCTTGCGGAGGAGCCGCCTGATGCTTCAGTGTCTGCAGATGCGAAAGATGCTGCTGTGGCGCGACTGGTTGACAAGACTGGCTCTGCTGCTGCTGTAGAGCCTGGGTGTGAGGCAGACTCTGCTGCCTCTGTATTCCTTGTGGATGAGCCAATCTTTGCTGTGGAGTCTGGACCTGGGACAGACTCTGCTGCCGCTGCAGAGCTTGCGAATGAGCCATGGTCCTATGCTGTAAAGCCTGTGGGTGCGGCATGGTTTGAGGCAGCTGTAAAGTCATTGGATGAGTCATGCTTTGATTAAGCGCCTGTGGGTGAACCATGCCCTGCTTCTGGGCCGCAGGCTGAGACGGGCCCTGTAGGTGAGGAGCAGGTTGAGGAAGATTTAAAGTGCTTTGAGTGGCATACGGCCCACTGTGAGGGTTCATGACGCCCTTCTGAAGATGCCGGGTGCGGCTAGCGTCCGACCCTTTCACGCCTTTGGCAGGCGTCCGGAGGACAGCTAGGAGACCCCGACTGGAGCTGACCTGAGACGGGTAGGGACTGTGGCGCTGGCTGGACGAGGACGTGTCAAGCCCGTTGACTGTGCGCCGAATGTGCTTCCGTTGAGGTACTTTGACACTGTTGGGGAAGATCTGGATGGTCAGAGGGTGGTTGGCAACTTTCTTAGCATAGGCATCCAACTCTGCTGGGGTTGGATAGTTGGCAGATCTCATCTTCTGTGTAGTTTCCCCTGCAATGTGTGTGTAAAGTCAGACAAGCAGAAATACCTAGCAACAGCACACTGACTGGGATTGCATCACTGTATAGTGACATGTATGTGGACATCATCGTAGCTATTTTTCCTCCATTTATGTTTTGGATCAAATGCATGGTGCGCTTTATAAAAAGCTGTCACTGCTTTTTGGAACAAATTAAAATGATCGTTTAATTGTGTCGTCCTCCCGGGTCAAACTGACAAATCTGACATTTTTATCCCTTTTCCAGACTTTTGTTTTTAAAGTTTTCATTAAAACCACTATCACTAGTTTTACACTATTTTGGGAATTCATGGTCAATAACCCTCATTTACTGAATATAGAATTATACCTAATATTAGTTAAAAAAAGCATAAGTTATGAATAATTTTGACTAATAGTTAAGATCAGAGGAACGTACAGATGAGTTTAGTCAGGAATGAAAGTGATCAATTGTATTTGCAATGAGTGTTATAAGGAATCAATCTATTTTCTGTGGTAATTTGGTTAAAAAGAAACCTATATTTCAGATATAGACATTTTTAAATGGGTCCAATTTGACCCGAGGACAACAGGAGGGTTAACTGGCCGGGGGTTATTTAAACTGTTCAGCTTTAACTCAGTTTGTTCATCACATTTTATGCTGTCAACACTTAAAGCTGTCAACACTGAATGCTGTCAACACTTAAAGCTGTAATGAATGTTTACACTTTAACAATATGTTATGGGTCAGTAATGATATAATGTATCATCACTTTGCCATCATGTACAATTTAGATCATAGATAAAGGCTACTGCAAACTTCAATCTGTGTCTAAAACGGCAACATTCACATTGTCCTATTGATTTCCCTATTGATGCTGATCAATATTTCTATGGTAATATGACCACAACATGGAGGATTAAAGGCACTTACATTTCTGAAGTCCAGTGTTCATCTGCGTGCGGGAGAGAAGTCTGATGGTAGGGTCACCTGATGCTGGCAGGCAGGCCAGCATGTCACTGTTCCACTAATGCAGCATGGGACAGCGTCTCCTCACCATACTGGGGAGAAACAGCGCAGGCACAAGTCAGCCGCTGACCCAGAGCTGAAAAGATTATCAAATAAGTTAATCAGAAACTATTTTTGATAAATCGGGTTGATTTTGAGTCCAGCTAGTTAAATGTGAATGTATTCTAGTTTCTTCTCTCTTCTGAGGAAGGAAACTGAACATCTTTGACGAGTCCAGGGGCTTTGGGAAGCCACATTTTGTCATTTTATAGACCAACAACTAATTGATTAATCAACTAAATAAGCGACAGATTGACCTGGAAAAAATTAGCTAGTTGCAGCCCAGGGGAGTAAGAGCAAATTACATTTATCCGTGTATATCCAGCCAATGTAAATAGCTTCCGTTGCTGTATTGTGTAATGTAAGTTAATTTAATATTGTATGTGGTGTTTTCTTACAAGTTCCTTCCTGAGACAATAGGCCCGTTCGAGATGAGCCCGGTCTGTGCAGAATCAAAGACCTGGCGATCGCCGCCCGTTGCATGCTGGGTAGATTTGTGTCCTACTTGCTCTTGTCATGCACACGTAGGCGACAATAACCTCACGAGATCAAGGCAGCCGCAGTTCTGAGATGCAGGCAGCGCAGTTAGGGTGACTGCAAGGGCCAGGCGGACCCAGGGCATGCTGGGAAACGCCGGCTTCTCAGCTGATTGGTTCAGAATTGATTCAACATGTTTTATATAAACTTTGTATTTTTTTTAATCAGAGGGATTTTAATTGCTATGTCTTTTTTTTTAAAGCCTTATTCTGTACAGAAGACATGTGTGTCTGATAGTGACGTTTAGAAGTCAGATTAAATCTCTTCAGATTACAGATCATCTATAGTCTGGTTTATTAAAATCAGCAACTGACTGATGTCATAATTAAAACAACTGGAGACTGTACAAGCTGATATTTGGGTCTGATAACATTTTATTGAATGTGACCTAACAGGATGTTTCTGTGACTTCCTGTTCAGCCTGAAGGCTGCTGGGAACTGTCTGACTTGACAGCGTCTTTTTGTCCTCGCCCCGTCTGCTCTCGTCCCCTCACAGGCGAGTCGCAGCTCATCTCGAAGGAGTCTTGTGCTGCAGAGCCACCGTCGCTGCGTCCGTCGCTGCGTCCGTCGCTGCGTCCGTCGCTGCGTCCGTCGCTGCGCCGCTCAAGACTTATTTGTTTAAAGAAATGCAAATAACCAGAGTTTTTTTTCTCCTATGCTGGCGTAGCCAGATCTTTCTCCACAGCGCTGTGGAGAAAGGTCATGCAACATGAGACTAGCCGCTAATGGACACTTTCATTGGTGTGAAATGCCTTTTGATATCGCCTATTTTCACATCCAGTTCAATTTGACCTTTTGCTAAAGGCCCCTAGTAGTAAAATGACATCATGGTTCTGGTAAAGCCCACTGTGTACTCCCTGAGCTAAGATAAAGAGGGTTTTTTCATTGAACAATATAAAAAAACACACAGATGCAGCATGATGGCAGGTTGGTCTCTAGTTATAGCCCAGGCAGTCAGTGAAGAAATTAGCCATCAGATTAATTAAAAATCTAAATAATCCTTAGTTGCAGCCCTACTGCATACTGCTCTGTGGGGAAGGGTTAGATTTGTCCTCATGGACACACCTCATGTTGCATATTCATTGCAGATAGGTTATGATTAGCTCACTTCCAATAATCACATACTTGACTGGCTTGTAATACCAGTACAGTCTTAATGATCTCTAGGGCCCTATTTTACCGATGGAAGCGCATGGTGCAGGTGCGTTTAGGGCGTGTCCAAATCCACTTTGGCTGGTTTCATGGATGAAAAAGGGTCTGTGTGCCGGGTTCAAAAGAGTTGTATTTAGTGTCTTCATTAACTCATAGATGTGTGTTTTGGGCGTAACCAGAGCGTCATCTCCCATTCCCTTTAAAAGCCAGTAGTGTTTGTACCTTGGCGCATTGCTGTTATGATTTGCACCGTCATATTTGTAATTTTTGTGTGTGGGTGTGTGAGAGAGAGAGAGACACAGGCATAGTGTATGTCTGTAACAGGCAGTGTGTGTGTGTGTGTGTGTGTGTGGGAGAGAGACAGGCATAGTGTATGTCTGTAACAGGCATACCTTGGCGCATTGCTGTTATGATTTGCACCGTCATATTTGTAATTTTTGTGTGTGTGTGAGAGAGAGAGAGACACAGGCATAGTGTATGTCTGTAACAGGCAGTGTGTGTGTGTGTGTGTGTGTGTGTGTGTGTGTGTGGGAGAGAAACAGGCATAGTGTGTGTGTGTGTGTGTGTGTATGAGAGACAGGCATAGTGTATGTCTGTAACAGGCATAGTGTGTGTGTGTGTATGAGAGACAGGCATAGTGTATGTCTGTAACAGGCATAGTGTGTGTGTGTGTGTGTATGAGAGACAGGCATAGTGTATGTCTGTAACAGGCATAGTGTGTGTGTGTGTGTGTGTGTGTGTGTGTGTATGAGAGACAGGCATAGTGTATGTCTGTAACAGGCATAGTGTGTGTGTGGGAGAGAGACAGGCATAGTGTATGTCTGTAACAGGCATAGTGTGTGTGTGTGTGTGTGTGTGTGTATGAGAGACGGGCATAGTGTATGTCTGTAACAGGCATAGTGTGTGTGTGTGTGTGTGTGTGTATGAGAGACGGGCATAGTGTATGTCTGTAACAGGCATAGTGTGTGTGTGTGTGTGTGTGTGTGTATGAGAGACGGGCATAGTGTATGTCTGTAACAGGCATAGGTTATGCGTGCTGCGTATAAGCCTAGGTGCATTTTACTAATTTACTGTTAAAATAACAATGAAATGCTGCGTTTTTGACTTTAGACCAGGGTTTTTTTTCACAATCACTTTCCACTGCCTCAAGCTAGTGGAACGCTAGTTATTGTTAGCGTTAACTATTAAAAGGTGCTCTAAGCAATGTCACGCGTGTTTTAGGCTACAGCATTTGTCACATACAGCAAACGTCTCCTATCCGCTAGCTGCCTGTCCCCAGAACACACTGTTAAAAAAACATGCGGTCCCTGTAGACAGCCCAGGGTCTGCAAACGGCAACAAACTGGGCCCACCTGCACCACGAAGCATACACACAGTGTTCCAGCTGATAACCGATCAGAAGGAGTTGGGGGTGCACAGAAGGGAGAGGGAGGGATGGAGGAGGAGGGATGGAGGGAGGGGCGAGCTAGTCTTGTTTTGTTTGAAAATACTTCTAATGTCAACAAGAAGTGACGTCCCCAACATCTCTTAGAGCAGCTGTTTAACTTGTTGTTACATACAAGCACCTTCAGGGCGTGGCTAGAGGACGGACGGACACACACACACACACACACACACAGATTAGACTATGTTTTTGTGTTCTTGTATAAATGGATGGAGAGAAAGAGATTGACTGATAATAAAGAAACCTACTCTATATTCTATCTAAACCCTGTTTACCCTCACTAGAGTCTCATTCATGGTTGAGAAAAATGACAAAACCAAGAATATTATAATATTGCGATAGGCTCACTCTTTGCACCTTCACAGATAAAAAAAAATCCATATAAAAGTCATTATAGATTCATAAAGAGATGTGTTGTTGAGAGCTGGATTTACTTGCCGCAGCGGGTTAGTTCCACCTGAGAGGTTAGGTTTTGAGTAAGAATGTCCCCATTTATCCTCCGCCATTTGTTATTGGCTTATATTCAGTAAAAATATGCGATCAGGAGATCGGCAATAATGCTTTTTAGTTGATTTATCAGTTCTTTATCAGAACTTCTGATGACGCTCTCTAAGCGTAGAACAACTCGAGACTCACAACATGTGCTTCATTACCTCGTAACCGTATCCCTCCGCCAACCTGTTACTGAATTACAGACAGGGTACAACACGTTAGTTGGCTACAATTAACGGAAATGTGACTTCTTTCAGTAAACCTAAAAAGTCATTGACTAAATATTCACAAAATAAATCCTCTGCCATTCTTCCCTTTCTTCAGATGACGTCCCCATTTTAATAAATCTCTTATATTAGCAATACGCCGAGAAAGCACCTGAACACACCACCCTGTAAGACCAGCCCGACCAGGACGGTCTTAAAATGAGACACTTGCTTTATATTAAATAAGATTTTCTGGCTTTTCTTCTTATTCTGAATGCATTTGGCTGTAAGAGCAGAGCTTCTATGCCGACTCGGGGGTGAACCTCTCCGTCCTCTGTCTCCCTCGGGAGGACGCAGCGGTGTAAAGGTGCAACGACTGACTGACGAGCAATCGTCACTGACTTCAAAACAATATTGATAATTGATTTATCATTTTTAATTTTAAGCAGAAATGCCAAATATTTGATGGGGCCCGATCCTAAAATGTCAGTAGTTGCTTTTCTTTCTCATACGGTAGACAGTTATACAATAAATATTAGTCTAAAATGGGCCACTCTGCAAAATGAGCAGATTTATTATGATACTACTAACTATGATACTTTTGTACTTTAATTAGTTTAAATACAGGACTTTTACTTGTAACATAGTATTTCTACACCATAGTATGCTCCCTGTTTTTACTTGAAAGATCCGAGTGCTTCTATCGCTTTGGTACGCAAATGTTAGTATAAAGTTTATCTGTATTATTGTATTATACTTCATGTGCGTACATTTTGTAGTTATTGCTTACTGTGCTTTTTTCCGTTGAGTATTTGTATTCATTATCTATTACAGTGTCTGTGTGTTTTAATACTAATCATTTTTTGAGGCTGACAACACTAATCTCATCACACATAACTGCAAGTTGTGTCTTGCTCATTTCGAAGCACTTAGATACCGAGGGGCCGAGCGGTATATTATATCTAATCTAATATGAGACTAAATATCATCTCAGACTTTGGATTTGTAATGAGGCTTAGAGGTCACATGACATGGTGCTCTTTGGATGCTTTTATATAGACCTTAGTGGTCCCCTAATACTGTATCTGAAGTCTCTTTTATATAGACCTTAGTGGTCCCCTAATACTGTATCTGAAGTCTCTTTTATATAGACCTTAGTGGTCCCCTAATACTGTATCTGAAGTCTCTTTTATATAGACCTTAGTGGTCCCCTAATACTGTATCTGAAGTCTCTTTTATATAGACCTTAGTGGTCCCCTAATACTGTATCTGAAGTCTCTTTTATATAGACCTTAGTGGTCCCCTAATACTGTATCTGAAGTCTCTTTTATATAGACCTTAGTGGTCCCCTAATACTGTATCTGAAGTCTCTTTTATATAGACCTTAGTGGTCCCTAATACTGTATCTGAAGTCTCTTTTATATAGACCTTAGTGGTCCCCTAATACTGTATCTGAAGTCTCTTTTATATAGACCTTAGTGGTCCCCTAATACTGTATCTGAAGTCTCTTTTATATAGACCTTAGTGGTCCTCTAATACTGTATCTGAAGTCTCTTTTATATAGACCTTAGTGGTCCCTAATACTGTATCTGAAGTCTCTTTTATATAGACCTTAGTGGTCCTCTAATACTGTATCTTTTATATAGACCTAAATAACCTCAAAGTGAAATCTTCATGCCACGGGACCTTAAGTGTGGTCTCTTCCTGGTTTTAGAGGCTGGATTACAGTAAAGGGATGAAATCATCTGAACTTAACAGACTGTTCTGGCTTTGCTTTTACCCACATAGTCGTTACACACATTATTGATTATTTATCAAAACTAATTGCATAGATATTTTGTTAAAGCACTAACTATCAACCCTACTATATTGTTGGAACATAGACATGGAGGTATTTGCCCATGAAATCTGATTTTCTCCATATGGCCCAGCCCGATAAGATGCATGTGCTCGGCATTAATGCACCCTTTACACAGCTCCAGATGTTTGGTCAGGGGGGGGCACTCAGGCTGACCAGGACCAGGACCAGGAGACCTGATGTGCAGGTTTTAACCCCTGAGCCCCGCAGGTCTGCAGACTGCATAATGTGACCTTTTCTGTGGACACAGGTCACCCTTACTGTGTCAGTATGACCCTGTTACCATATGTTTGCCTCCATAGTTAATGCTGTGCACAGTGATGCGTGCTAACCTGCCAGCCTGTAGCTAGGTAACGTTAGCCATCTGTCCTCAAATCCAGAGTTTTAATGTAGCTCAAAACAGCTAGCTAGCTAGCTAACGTTAGCACCGATGTAATAACTGTATTTGGACTGTTTTCATCAACATAAACCTCGGCTGACTGTATTTTCCCCTTGAAGGAAAGGCAAAACGACACCATTGAATGGGTTAAGGTTAGCTCGAGTCACAGTAAACACGGAGCTTCTTTGTGCTTTTTGGGAGCAGGCCAGCTGCTTTGACAACTTTAGCCCTTTCTTTTGACGGAAAACTGACTAAACCCCGAATGAAAGAGGGTCATACTTACTCCTGGCGGATCTACGAGTAGGGGAACTTCATTTTGTGGCGATATAACGTTGATAGTGTCGTTTAAAAGTGATGAGACCATCCCCCGGTGTTAGATATTCGTGGTGCTGCTGCTGCTGTCTGGTCTGTGGGCTACGGCAGCAACATGATTCGCGCATGCGCAAAGAGCGAGGAGGAGGACCCCCCTCACCCCCCCTCCCAGTTCTGCATTTAGGCATCATTGGTAAACGCCTATCCATTAATTGTTTGTTTTTATTTTGTTTGTTTTTATTAAATGAAAAGCTCACACACGTAAGCATACAATATATTGTATATATGTACATATATACAATATATTAGAGAGGATGTACATTCAATCAAATACACAAGAGAACACAATCTATCGTAAAGACAATGAAGTGTGTGTGTGTGTGTGTGTGTACACAACTAATTCAGAATTCAGTGTGTTTTAACATTTAGCATCAATGACTTAATTTACTGTATTCATATACAATTGTATGCACCAATTAACAGTGGAAATACATTTACTTAGCCTATGTAAAGAAGAAAATAACAGATGACAATTCCCAATATATCAAAAATACAGTGGAAACGGTGTGTTGCGTGTCATTGGGCATTTTTAAGCGGGTATATGGAAATCCTGGAGCTGTCCTGGTGGGAGTACTGCATGTACATGCGTATCACGAAGACACAGCCACAGTAATTCTGTAAAATGTTCTTGGGTTTCTTGAAAGGCGCTATAGAAATAAGTTATACTTTTTGTTATTAACCACATAAAAGAGAATGTGAGATATTAAAAGTTGCAGTCATTAAACTTCAGTCATTTTTTCATTGCACGATCTTGTTGTCACCACAATAGCTTTAATGTTTTTTTGTTTTATACTAAAGCCATGACTAAACGACCTCAAGTAAAAGTATGAAAATGTATTAAAAGTTCTCGTTGTGCAACAAAATGTTCCCTCTGTCGGTTATATAAATAGTTTCTGGAGTAATATCCCTGCTGCATTGATGTGTGTGTTGCATTTTGCTGCTGTAGATGTTTGAGATTGTGCTCATTTTAACTCCTTTTATACTGTCGGGTAGTTTTAATCTACAGCAATACGTCATATACTACACAAATGAGTGGTGCTTTGATTACTGGCCGCTATCACTCACTACCTCATACAACAAAAGTTTCAAACTATCCCTTTAAATCAAGTATTTAAGTAATTAGAGTTCCTTTCAACCACTTAATGATCTGCAAAATCTGAATTAGTTGTTGAACACAAAAAAGCTATTTCAGAATATAACAGAGTATAACAAATTCTAAAAATAGCCATAATAATAATTAATAGAAACCAATAACATCTTAAACCAAAACTTATAAAAGATAAAATAAATGTGCAAAAGGATTATGACTGAAATCTGGTTATATTTTAATAAACAAGTTTTTTTTTTTTAATATCACCATACCTTAAAGATTAGAAGCTGAGTCAGTGGGGGAGAAAAAAAAAAGTTATTATTAATTAAACATTGCATGGCAAATAAATAAATAAATAAATAAATGATGGCATTTCTGATTTATTTTGACAATTGGCTATAAGTAAGACAGATGATTGTGGGTACAGACGGGTGACATGCAGCATTCAGGAACTCATGGCCGTCGGACACGTGCAGCGTTGTCAGTAACTTTAGGAAAATGTATATGAATACACATTTGAAGCTAAACAAATCAATATGGCCACAATATCAGCAATGAATGATACATAACATAAAAGGACTGAGGATGAGCCCACCAAAATAAACCATATCAATAGTTTTAACAGTGCAGTCAGTCGTAAAACCACCACTGGACTTAAGGTACAAAGTCCCAACTGGACTCCTCCGCCACGCTAGTTTAGGGTTAGCAGAGGTGAGTAATAATAATAATACATTATTCCATCCATCCATGAGTGCAGCTCTTTACAGCATTGAAGGGAGCCGAGCCGTCCTTCTGGAAGTTAGTGTCCAAGTCGATGGAATAAATTTCATAGGAGGTACGCCCAATAATACACTGAAACCACTCTGAATCCTTTTGATAAAAACCCTTTCCATGTCAAATTCTTTGTACCGCTGCACTGACCTTAAAAGGATAATGGAGTTGTATAAGCTACGTCTCCATAGTCGGTGTTGGCTACGATGTTGCTGTGGACGGGGCCGCGGCTAAATGTGTTTTAGACACCTTTTTAAAATCTAAGTCTACGCTTTATTTAGAATATTCTCACAGCTTCAGCTTGCTGTCAGACAGCCCATTACGACGGGAATCTGAAGTCTCTGCTCCCTTCAAAGTCATTTTACCTCGTAGGACACAGGAGTTGTTGGTCTACCGGTGCCTCCATCGGTTAGTTAGTGTTATTGTGTGACTTTTGGGGTTTGAAAATTACGAGTTTGGATTCAGTGAAGTCACACAATAACACAAGCTAACTAACCGATGGAGGCAGCGGCAGACCAGCAACTCCCCTTGCCTCCCTTTGAGGCAAAAGTACTGTTTTTGTCCAAGGAGTCTGGTGGCTTTTTTATTTTTTTTATTTGTAGGTGTCTAAAATCCTTTTATCTGCTGAACCATCAACAGCAGGACATGGCTCAGGGTCCGTGTCCGTACGAGGCCCGCCGTCTACTGTAGCTACGTCCATAGCCAGCTACGTCTCCATAACCAGTGTGGTACACCGGCTATGGAGACGTAGCTCATAAAACCACACGTCAAAACAACTGAACTATTTCACATTTTGGACCACCCCCCCAAAAACAAAACAAAACATTGAACATTTACAAACCGCAAGTCACAGATTTAAAACAGACAAAACATTGTTTGATAAGTTAAGTTCTACTATTTTTATGTCACAGTTATTGAAAATAAAAAAATCAAATCAATGCAAACGTGCAAACATTGAGCAGAAAGTGTGTTTCTGTGTAAAGAGTTCGGTTCGTTGACACACCCTGTCGAACGTGACTTGGCATCTACGAGTATTTGTAGTATTAAATTACACATCAGATAAACTGTACAGTATCCCGAGTGCTTCTGATGACAACACAAAATAAAAGACAACCTATTCTATTTGGCATCGCTGTTCAACCTTTCATCCCCCCCCCCCCCCCATATAAACACAGCTCACACAGCTTTAGCCAGTCATTTTTACAGTTTGCCTGTTATTCTTTGTTTCTCTTCTCTTCTTTTTAACAGACTGATTTTTTTTTTCAATCTTAATCAAGGCTGAAACTAACAGTTTTCTACTAAATATTAAAGGAACACCTTACAAGCTAACTATATCAGCACAAGATCAGACTTTGCTTCCCGTTTTCCTGCCAGCATATAAATAATCATGTGTATCATGCCTGATATCAACAGTGTGTTGAGAATTAGGGGAACAGACACGTTTGCACAATGAGAGGGGCTTCTTTTAGGAGTTTGAGCACCTGTTGCATTGTAAGAATCAATCAGGGACACAAAATAAATCACAGAACATGTAGAATACAAAGAAAGCTCCACTAATATTATCAAGGGAATGCAGATGTGTAACAATAAATAAAGAGGTATATAAAACAACAAAGGCCTGCAACGTAGGGAATGTAAAGTGAGTGCAGAGGCCCCGTGGTCTGAAAAAACAGGACCCTCAACGTATAAATACAGAAGATTAGGCGTTGTTATGAATCTAACCTGGATAAAAACAACACAAAATGTTCCCATGTTAACACAAAATAAAAATAAACATCTTTGAGTGAGCAGCAGTGCATGCAGATATTCTGGCCCTGTGTAAAGTAAGGCACCAGAGGTTTCCAAAATCCACTTGGTTTACAGTATAGATGTATAAAACAAAAGTCTTCAAGTGTATTAAAGGCAGTCTATCAGAGTGCATACAAGAGATACTGGAGTCAGGTGGAGGAGTCGGGTTCTCAGGCTTGAGCACCGGTCATCTTCTGCAGCAACGGCATCTGTCGACAGAGGACAGATTATTCAACCTGCCATTTAACCCTGAACAAAGAGTGTCTTCATGGCCTACTTTTAAATTTTTTCTCCTCCAGTCACTAGTCTTTTTTTAGGGTTTTTCCCCAAAAGCTCAACTGGCCGCTTCAACCACCTGCACATGATCCCTGGTAAAACAGTGAGGCAGGGCGCAGAGCAGACCTTCTGGAATTGGTTTCGCCTTGAAAGGTCTGCGGTAACTAGGTCAAAGTTGAAGTAATTTGGACTTTGAGCGCAAAACCGAGCGCTCTTCCCACCGCTTTTACCGTGGATCCCGTGTAGGCGGCATTAGGCTGACTAGAAATGAATAACAAAAAAATCTGCAATCTAATGCACTGCATATATTAAAAAAAGCTGCAAAACAGTGAAAAAGAAACATTAAAATGGACTGAAGTAAACCCCATGTTTTCTTTTTTTAAGATTAGTTTTTGGGGGGCTTTCCCCTTATTGTAGTGACAGTGAGTAGACATGAAAAGGGAAGAGAGACGTTCTTACTGGGTGAGCTAGAGGCCGCCCCAGCCCTGCGTGGTCTGACCGGAACTAATATTATATTATATTATATTAAACTTTATTTCAAACCCAGGGGGATCCATTTCACAATAAAAACATACACAAACATACAAAAAATTAAAAAAATAAATAAAAAATACAATAAAAATACAAAAATAAAGCCTTCCACAATGTTCAGTGTCAAATATACAGACATGTTCGCCAATGGTTCCACAGTCTGGAGGAGAATCTGACAGAACTACGTACAGGGTTAACCAAAACCTAATGATGTCAACATCACAGAAATGTAATGTATCTTGTAATAAGCACGTTTTCAAACACTGGAGGATATTGATGTACAACAAAAGGCATCCTTTGCACTTGTTTTTCCTTTTCTTCTTAAAAATCAATGTGCTGTGCATACATAAGACCTTTTGAGGGCATGCTTAAAGGGGCATTATTACATTTAAAGGTCAGTTTACTAGCGAGTGCTATAATGTCTTCTGTGTCTATGAAGGAGCTTTCTGAGAAAATCTCTACAATGACTGCACATTTTAACAGAAAATCTGCGTTATGAATCAGAGGTATGGTGTTTGTGTCGCTAGAAACTAAATTTGTATCATTTTATTGTAGGGTTGGGTATCGCTTGGTCGCTAAAGCCATACTTTTAAAATAGTGCCTGAACCAATACTTTAAAAAAAAAAACTAACAAAAAAGAGCGCATAACGACAGTTGGCTACATTAAAGAACAGTTTGTTTGTGTTAATGCCATATGGTCAAAATTACATGATTTATTAATAATGTAATAACTTATTTCACCGGAAAATTGCAGTTTAACGACGAACCCAACATAGGAGGGTATTTTAGGGTATGTAGACCGCTCCCTTTTTCATTTAGAAAGTTAATCTGTGTTCTTGTAGTTGATTTGATACCAGTTTTTTGTTTAGTTTTATTCCCCACCTGTGGATTTGGAGAGTTCCTAGCAGTGTTATTATCGAGCTTACCTTTGACAAATCCACTCCAGTGAGAGCATTGACAGACACAGGAAGTTCAGCCAGAAGGCGGTTGACCTCGCTGGTCAGGCGGTTGCCCTCCCCACTGAGCATGACTATCTCATTGGTCTTGGCTAATGGAGCAGCCACCTTGGAAGCAATCTGCAAAGATACAAGAAAGTGTTTACTGTAAGGACATAAAAAATAACAAACACACACACACACTGAGGTATCATTTGTTTTCAAGATGAAGCAACTGCGGTGATCCCGACTACAGACTGGGAGCTGTCATTATCCTTCAATTTCTCCATGGTTTCATGTTCCATTGCTGGAAAAAATGGATCTTGTGTTGAATTTGGGTTTGAGCTTTGAACATTGCAACTATTAAACGTTGGGTTACAGCTTTCTGGGTGCTGGTGTGGGGAGTACTGAGGGGATTAAACAAGATATAACAAAAGATTTTCGAGGTGCTGCTGGGCAGATTTATGAGATTAATACACAGCCATGCTAGCAGTTTTGCCCGCATTTCCAACCTTTTGCTAAGCTAGCTGTCTGCGGTGGTAACTTCTTATTTAAAAGACAAATATGAGAGTGGTATTGATCTTCTCACTACCGCTTGGCAAGCAAGTGAATGAACGTACGGTGTTTTAACTCTAGTAATTGGAGAATATTTCAATTCATGTACAGAAATACTTAGTATATTAATTATTATATTAATACTTGGTGCAGGAACCATGCACGGACGTAACACTGGCTCATGCTTGTTGTAAAAAGTTTTAAGCTCGATCAAACCAGTGTTTTAGAGAAGCTGGAGGTGCATTGTGGGCCTTTTAAGACACTTGGAGAAGCCTTCTATGTTTTACCTTAGGCAGGGCCTCAAGGACCAGGGCGGTCTTAGCTGCCTCTCCGTACTGCTGGTAGGCCTCAGCCTTCAGTCTCATCTTCTCAGCCTCCGCCTTGCCCACGGCTTCGATGGAGCAAGCCTCCGCCTCGCCTAGCTTCCTGATCTTTTCAGCTTGAGCCTGGGCTATCAGCACAGTCTTCGTCCTGATGCGGGGGGGGGAACACACAAGATAAATTAACTGATATCTGATTCATCCACTTAACACGTCTCATAATTTGTTAGCTAAGGTGGTGGGGTCTCAGCCTGTCAGTCAGTCATCAGGGCATAGAATCCCCTGTTGTGTCTGCTTGTCTCAGAGCAAGTGTCATGTCAAAAGCCCCGCGACCGCTTTCGCCTCTTAATATTATATTCCAGCTAACGCAGTCTGTGTGAAGTTTTGAAAAACTGTAACCAACTATGAAACCACTTCATCGGCATTGCCGTGACAATGTTTTGACGTTGTCTAGGCAGCAGGCGTGTTGCTTAGGCGGCCGCCTTAGCTGCAAAGTGCTGCAGGAAACCCTGCTGCATACTAACGGTTACTTGCAAAGATTAATCAATAATCAACTATTAAATAAATTGATTTAAGCAGTTTGAGTCATTTTTTTATGTAAAAAAAGTAAACGCTCTGATTCCAGACTGTCAAATGTTCTAGTTTCTTCTTCACTCCTCTGTGACAGTAAACTGAATATCTTTGTGTTGTGGACTTCTTCTTGGGCTTTTGGGAAACACTGATCGACATCTTTCACCATTTTCGGACATTTTATAGACGAGTTGCAGCCCTCAATAATGCTACTGGAGTGTTTTGCATTTTGACATTAAACTAGATGTTTCAGATCTGCACTCTAATTGGCTCGCTAAGTCCTCTCTTTTAATTCAACTACCGGCTGCTGTAGCAACAGGAGTGTGGACTTGTGTTGTCAGTGTTAGTTCTCTGTGATCGTACAATTTCTTCGATTGGTTATAATTGTTTAAAAAAAAGAAAGAAAAGCTGTTGAATGTGTTTGAATGCCCCTCTGACCGCGGGGTTCTTCTCACTCACTTCTGCCCCTCAGCCAGCTGCTGCATTTTGTAGGCCTCTGCCTCTGCGGGCCTCTTGACTGTGGCGATGAGCTCCTTGTCTGTCCGCTCTATCTCCTTCTCCTCAATGGTGATCTGCTTCTTCCTCTGCACCACTTCGATCTCGATCTCCTCCAGGCAGATCTTCTGCTGCTCCTTGGCGGCCTGCAGCTCGTATGCCAGCTGGGCCTCTGCTTTCTGAAAACATCGGCACATAAGACAGTCAACGGCAGTTTTGTACACTTCTGCATTGGCTTCATTTTTTTGCTGGTTGCTGCTTAAGGCAATGTTCACACTTGGTGTCTTTTTTTTTTAAGCTGCCAGCGTTTGTTTTCCAATCCTGTGGAGATAACCAAGCTTTTTTTTTTAAACGCCACCACCAACGGTTTTCAGCAGCTCAAAAGCTTCTTTGTTAAAGTCCTATGTCAAGCGCTTTTGTTTTTGAGAGCTGACCAGATAAACAGAGTAGCGAGACCTGTCGTTTCCACAACAACAAGAAAATATGAACGTAGATAAAGCTTTGATACTGTCGGAGCACGGCGAATTATATGACCGGACCGGGTGCACTCTGTTCATGGAACTCTGTGTTTGAGCTAACGTTAGCAGTAGCACCGCTCCCTCCCTCTGGTCATTCTCTAGCTCTCTTTACCACTTTGGTCTACACTTCTAATATGGATACTGTAGCAGTAGCTGTTATAACAACAAAAGACGCAGGCTGGCCAATATATTGATATAAATCAACCGTGATATGAGACTAAATATCATTTTAGATGTTGGATATTGTAATATGACGTATCTGATCTTTTCCAGACTGTTCTATTATTTGCCTTTACCCACTTATTCATTATACACACATTACTGACTATTTATCACAAACCTTATCATGTAAATATTTTTGTTACTACAAAAGCGCCTGTGATCATGCCCTCGCACAGTTTAGTCAAGTCCAAACTTCAGGAGCCCACCTTAGTGTTGACTTCCTGATTGAAAGTAGCTTTCTGCAGCTCCAGTTCTCGTTTGGAATCAGCCATCTTGGTGTCAGCCTGGAATTTGACGTGCATCATCTCCTTCTTACACTCTGCTTCCTATGAGACGATTAAGGAGTAAAGCTGTGTTCAATTGTTTTTTGTCCACACAGAATGCACTTCTCAGCGTCTCCCACACACTAGGACCTCCTTACCCGTATCCCAGCATCCCTCTCTGCCTCAGCCACGCCGATGTCTGCATCCCTCTGGACAGCTGCAGTCTGGGTCTTGCCGAGGGAGCTCAGGTAATCCAGTTTATCGTACACATCCTGCAAGCACAGACAAACCGGTCAACCTGGGAGCCTCCTGCAATCAAAAGCCACAGGGAACTGTCTGTCTAGTATGAGAAAATGTGCAGTAAAGTTGTTGAATATCGTGATAACAATATTACTTGCAGTATAAAATGTACTTAGTTCTGCATTTCTGCTGCTTTCAGAATACTTCTAATATACAACAGATTGTTTGTTGAATTCAAAAATGAAAGGCAACCATTTCCAACGTCTTTAATTGTACAAATTGAACATTGAATTTAAAAGGTATAATAAAAAAATTGAAAAATATCGGTAGAAAACTGCAATATGTCAGCCTTTCATAATGTGTTTATTGTGCCAGTTGATATTGCGTGTGTGTGTGTGTGGTGTGTTGTGTGAGACATAGACAACCCGCTAATGTCTTGAAGCCTCCACTGATGAGCTAACTGGTGAAACGGACTCTGGGCTTTCAGCTAAGCATTATGGGCAGCCGCTTTGTCTGCTCCACACTTCAGTTACTTCTCATGAACAGCAGTCAACTCTACAGGGGAGTCTCCCGCCAGCAGAGACGACGTCTCTAATGAGAAGCAGCCTCGACAGTAGATGAAACCCATTCGATAGATTAAAAACCGGGTGGCTGCTGACTCATGTTGGTGTGGCTTCTACAGAACTGCTTAGCCTATAAACACACACCGCATTTCCCAAATGTCGGCTCTTAATGGTAGTTCATGCGTCAGACAGATATGGAAACAGAGGGCTCACAATCCCTAACTATAAGTTTGTGTGTGAGCATTATTGGGATACATCTTCCCTTCCCGAAGAAGTGTAAGCAGATACAAAATAAAATAGCGATTGATTGTGCAGCACTAATCATAATGTTAGGAGATTAATGAAAGTGTATCGGTCCACAGCTTAGCTACAGTTACTACGAGCGTGTCGTATCAACAGTATTGGGGGAAATATACATTCATGTTTTCATAGCTGCTAGTCTGCTAGCTTTCCTCGTTATCGTCTCTCTCGCTTAATGTTACATAAACAAAACCAACTTCATGATCGACTAGCTAAATGTTGACAATAGAAATCGTTTAAACAGCTAGCACCACACAGACATCTGGAGGGGACGAGGAGGGAAGGTTTCTTTCTCGGATTGAGACTGCAGGTTTATTGCAATGTGCTGTTTTTATTTTTGTATCTGAGTCAAAGTCCACGCTGAACTGTATTGTTTTGACCTTTTTGCTCAGTAGCAACATTAGCATGTTCTTCCAGTATTGCGGTTTCGCTGTCTGAGCGCTACGTACCGTTGCCGTAGCCTGTGACGGTATGGTCAACCCACCTTAATGGTAAAGCTGAGGATCTCGATGCCCATCCTTCCCACGTCGGGCGCTGCTACCTCCCTCACCAGTTTAGCAAACTGGTCTCTGTCCTGATAGATCTGCTCTACAGTCAAGGTACCTGTAAAAGAGAGACAGCGTCAATATCTCCATCCCACATGTCCATGCGTACCTTTCTGTTCAAAAGTCCACTTTTCTCCAACTGGCAGCAGTCTTGTGCATTTTTATGTTTAATCAATATTTCTTTGGATTGTGTAGAAACGAGGGCAGCTGGTTATTTATTATTTTTTACCCTTTAACATGTAATCCTTTAACTAAAGAGAACCTAATGTTAGGTTCTGACAACATGCATGAAAAATGCTGCACTGCTGCCACAAATCAATCGGGAGTTAAGACAATGATGTTTGACCCGTTTTCTGTGTCAGAAAATGTGGGTTTCTCTCAACCACATTGACAAAAAATAACATAACGTGGATTATCTGTAAAATAAATCCTCAGTTCACTACTTTCATTGAATTTGGGTGTTTTATTCAATTTTATAGCATATCAGGGGCGGGATGATTTTAAAGAAATTGACAAAATGTCTTAAAAAATCCAAAGTTTTTTAAAAAGTGGAAAGAAGAAAAATGCCAATCAGAACCCAGACTAAAACATCGGAAAAAGTGACAAAAAAGATAGAAGAAGAAAAAGTGTTTAAATTCTTTTTTTTTATTTTAGTTTTAAATTTTGACCCAAAGTTGCAGGTTGATGGGCAGACAACACAAGGGTTCTTCTTTTCTGTTTTATATGTTTTGTAAGTTTAATATCTTTTGGTTATGGACTGTTGGGCCAACAGAAGAAATTTGAAGACGTCACAGAGTAAAGATTTTTCTTAATACCTAAAAGAAAGAAAAATCCACAACTTAATTGGCACATTTATTTACAATGAAAATAATTGTTGGTTGCAGTTCAGGTGGAATAATCCAAACTATGACTCTGTTTACACAGGGTTTTACAATGCTTTCTAGGGATTTGAACACAAGTGGACAGCTGAGACACCTCGTCTTCACGCCTCAGTCTATCAGGCGTCTTCAGCTGACCACCTGTCTTCGTTTCTGCCTATGTCGCATCCGCTAGAAGGTCAAAGAGCCCGCGCGCAGTTATTACGCAAACACGCAGTCACGTCCGCGGTGGTGTCGGTGTAGCTGGACATCTCGCTGTCAGCAGAATCCAACACATCTCTTCCATCGGGCAAAACGATGGACGATCACGCAACACTTCATCCAGCTCGCTGTTACATCCCTGTCAGGGACGCATAAGGATGCATTTACACTACAAAAGATACGAGGTCCAATGCGTCCCAAACCATCTCAGCAAGTGGTCTGAGTGATGGGATCACAATGGGGGCAAGCGTTGACTAAAACAGAAAACCACATCCCTGCATTGATGACATATTTTCCTGTTGCGCATCAGGGTACTTTGGCGTCTCCACACTGGGGTCAAATGTTCCCCCAGATGCTTGCGGATCACAATGCGTCTTGGTGGTCATTTAAACTTGTATTTAACGCTGCCAACTTGTGATCTGATTGCTCAAGACTCATTTTAAAACGTATAAACAGGCTCAAAGGTTGTTCAAATTAAATCAAAGTCCATACCTAGAATGGAGCGCAGATGTCCCTCCAAAGTCTGCAGAACCACAGCTTTGATTTCCATGACTGATTTGCCCAGGAACTGCTCACAAGCTACTGCCAGTAAGTCATGCTCCGTCATGACTTTCACCTGAAGAAGGCAGAGTGAGGTCAGCACATCTGCTGACGGACCAAAACCCTCAACATCTTGTCGCTGTATGTGTGACTTTATGATCTGCTCCCTCAAAATGCCTCTAAAGCTGAGTCAAACAGTTGTGCAGTAATGTTATTCATCCGGCAAGTCTTGGGTTAGGGTTAGGGTTAGGTTTTGAGGCATTTCATTTAATCTAATACAGAACCATTTCCAGCTGTGAAATGCTGAACAATATTGAGAACGTTTGTGATGCAGCCTTTGTAACCATTTGAAGGTAAAGAAGAAGAAAAAAATGCAACAAGACGGGTGTTAAATGTGTAGGTAGAGTCTGGCCATCAGCTTTCAGAAATGTCTTCAAAACCACATAAGATAAACAAGGTATGTGGGAACAAGGGGGCATTTGTTTTTATACTAGTTTCAAAACATTGGCTGAATTCTTAGTCCTTTTATAGCAATTGTTTTGATTCCTTTAATGATAAAAATGTATTTCATAAAACAATTTTTTAGTTAACAGGTGAAGCCAAAGTTCTCAAATGTGTAATGCTCTCTCAACACAACAACTTTTAACAAAATAAAACTTAGTCTTTGCAAAATATTAGATCAGGAACTATGTGCTTAAAGAAGATGTAAAGAAGACAAAGATTGCAGCTTTATTTACTTGTATTTCTTCAGCGCTAGAGAAACATTTCCGTAAGAATAAAATGAGGTTCAATGTGCGGACCTAGTGATATCAGAGGAAATCAGTGAACTAGACCTGGTCCGTGTGTGACAGCGTTCACACAGAGGACTCTGGGATGTGGTCTTACCTGAGCCACGCCTGTGACAGTGATGGCGACCCCCTCTGCTGTCTCCACGTCCTCACATCGGGGCTGCAGTGTCATGATCTCGAGGGTTATCCTAGAGCGAGAAAACAAAAGTGCCATGAAGATAGGAATATTAAGTGCTGAGAGTGAGCTTTTTTGGCTCTATTTGATGAAGTCGCTGAAGACTGGAAATGGGGAAGTGGGGGGGGGGCGGGGACTTAAAGGCAACAATGGGCCGCAAGTTGGACTCGAACCCAGCCCACTGCGGTAAGGACTGAGACTTATTATACTGGGCACATACTCAACCAGGGGAGCTTTTAAGGTTTTAAGTTTTTATTTAGTTTCAGTTTACTAAAAATACTCGTTACTGCTGGTTTTAGTTTGCTATAATAACCCTGGTGTAAATGTGTATGCTGAAATGGATTTTTGTGCCTGTTAACATTAGAAACAACAACACTGTGTAATAGTCAAAAATAAATGGTAAAACAGCGTTCACTTTACTTTCTTTCAGATTGTGTGCAGATAATGGGACTGACCGCCCTGAGGAAATCCAAGACCGCAAAAGCCCATTTCAGCTGTGGTCTGTATTAAAAACTTGGCCATTTTCTTCAAATAAGATTGGACAGAGGGGTTTAAAGTGCTCATATTATACTATTTGGCTTTTTCCCTTTCCTTTTTGTGTTCTATGTCTTTTTTGTGCATGTTATAGGTTTACAAAGTGAAATAGGCCAATGTCCCCCCCCCCCCCAAAGGAACTTACCATCTCCAACAGAAAACACCGTTAACAACCTGCTCCAAACAGCTCTGTTGTAGTCCAGGTTTTACTTCCATGACAAACATGCATCACTTTGTAACACGTTATAATGCTCACCAAGCTGCTAGCATTGCACGCCCTCATACTCTGCTTCTGACTGGCTAGTAGTCCTTACCTAGGTACTGTCAGGGTCCTCATACTCTGCTTCTGACTGGCTAGTAGTCCTTACCTAGGTACTGTCAGGGCCCTCATACTCTGCTTCTGATTGGCTAGTAGTCCTTACCTAGGTACTGTCAGGGTCCTCATACTCTGCTTCTGACTGGCTAGTAGTCCTTACCTAGGTACTGTCAGGGCCCTCATACTCTGCTTCTGACTGGCTAGTAGTCCTTACCTAGGTACTGTCAGGGCCCTCATACTCTGCTTCTGACTGGCTAGTAGTCCTTACCTAGGTACTGTCAGGGCCCTCATACTCTGCTTCTGACTGGCTAGTAGTCCTTACCTAGGTACTGTCAGGGCCCTCATACTCTGCTTCTGACTGGCTAGTAGTCCTTACCTAGGTACTGTCAGGGCCCTCATACTCTGCTTCTGACTGGCTAGTAGTCCTTACCTAGGTACTGTCAGGACCTCATACTCTGCTTCTGACTGGCTAGTAGTCCTTACCTAGGTACTGTCAGGACCTCATACTCTGCTTCTGACTGGCTAGTAGTCCTTGCCTAGGTACTGCACATGTGCGACTCCCAACACAGATGGAACAGAAGTAAGATGCCTCACTCTGTAGCTAATACAGAGAGCTCAACACACTGGGTGAAAAGAGGAGCTGCAGAAATGTGCAGTACAACAAAAATGACTTTTTTTTTTATTTAAACATATTCTGATTCAACCTCTAAATACATTCATGAATCTGAAAATGAGCATAATATGAGCACTTTAAATAGTATAATCCACTTATCTGTGAGTAGCAGTTGCTGGTACAAAAACGCTATAAGGAGCTACTGAAAGACCAACTCCATGTGCATAACATAAATGGACATTAAGTTTTAACTGTTTTTTTACCTCTGGGTGTCCGAGATGAGACACCAAGCCCAGGCCCAGCCTCCCACAGCGTAGGTCTTTGTATCAGAGCCACAACAACCACCTGAGGGAAGAGGAAAAGTTGCATTAAGACAACGCAACTTGGATATATTTTCTGTGACAATACCACAGTTACTTCAATTGAAACTTTGTGCTGTACCTCATTGGACGTGTCTTCTAGACGGTTTTAATTCAGGGGGAGTTCATTTTAAAACTCTAATCACATTGGTGGCAATACAGAGATAAAACCTGGCCATAACACATCACAGATGAGCAAATTTAAAATTTTATTTTTTTGTATTTTGGTATCTTTCCACACAGCTTTAACATCTGTGACTATATTGCCTGAGCTCGCCAGTAATTTTTTGTGTGTGTGTCAATCATAGACTGTATTATTAATACTAAGTCTATGGTCCCCATGTATTTATTTTAAATTTTCTCTGAAATCTGACATTAAAGTTAAACTAAATGTATTCTTTTCTTTTGGTTGTTATGATTTTTTGCGTCTTCCTGTTAGGATTGTCAGTTTCACTGAGCATGAACTTCATTTGGATCTTTCTGTCTGACAGTACAGAGATGGGATATTGTAGTTTTTACTGGTTATGAGGAGCAATATGTGAGAGAAATATGGTGATAATTTATCGTTGTTTAGGTACATTAAGCCACTTTAAGCTTTTTCACCTTAAGCTTTTTCCTTACAAAATCCCTTATTGAAGCAGACACGCTTATTGTCAGCTACCGTCCATAATAATAGGACTTTGGGGCCGATTTTTTTGACAGTTTTCACTGGTTATGAGGAGCAATATGTGAGAGAAATATGGTGATAATTGATTATTGTTTAGGTACATTAAACCACGTTAAGCCTTTTCACGTTAAGGGTTTTAGAACGTCCCTACATACATATATAATAATGTATGTATGTATGTAATGTATGTCTGTATGTCTGTGTGTATGTATGTTATATGTTATGTCTGTCTGTCTGTAGGTCGGAGTGTCTGAGACCGTTAGCTCAGTATTACCTGTCTGTCTGTCTGTCTGTCTGTGGGTCGGAGTGTCTGAGACCGTTAGCTCAGTATTACTGTCTGTCTGTCTGTCTGTCTGTGGGTCGGAGTGTCTGAGACCGTTAGCTCAGTATTACTGTCTGTCTGTCTGTCTGTCTGTGGGTCGGAGTGTCTGAGACCGTTAGCTCAGTATTACTGTCTGTCTGTCTGTCTGTCTGTGGGTCGGAGTGTCTGAGACCGTTAGCTCAGTATTACTGTCTGTCTGTCTGTCTGTCTGTGGGTCGGAGTGTCTGAGACCGTTAGCTCAGTATTACCTGCTAATAACGTTAACGTAGCGTCGCTGCCTTGCGTGCTAACGACGTTAGCATAACGGTTATAAGTAAAGCTAGCGGAGCCGTTATTGCCGTTAGGCTACTAACACTGATTTAACTTGGTAGTTTTACGCGGTAACCATAGCAACCAGGTTATTATTTCTGCATTAGAAGACATTTATTTCACTCTTGTTTTTACAAACGAGAGTAGAATGAATGTTTGCCAGCTAAAGTGAGCTTAGAAATGACAGCTAGCTTAGCTTCGTTAGCTCAGTCGGAAGGGGGACCACCTACCGGAGACCACCAGAGCTTCGTTCGGCCCAACGGTTAAACAGCTCCCCATGTTGACTCGAGATGGCAAACGGCGGGATCCTTTACGGAGGTGATGATCTGAATGTTGTCCGTTGTTTAATCCAAATCTGAATGGCGTGAAAGAGTCTTCGCGTCCCCCGCAAGACGATGGCAACAACACAGCCTCCGCCCCGCCTAACGACGCCGCGGAGTGACGTAACGTTTGTCAACACCAGGGACCCCATGTGGCCCGTGGAGGGAAAATAGACCCTGTGAGTCATTATAATCAGAAACTTTCTCTAAATTATGAGGTATTTTCTCCAAATAAGGAGTTAGGATCTCTAAATGAGGAGTTAGGATCTCAAAATGATGAGGTATTTTCTGAAAATAAGGAGTTAGGATCTGTAAATGATGTATTTTCTGAAAATAAGGAGTTAGGATCTGTAAATGATGTATGTTCTCAAAATAAGGAGTTAGGATCTGTAAATGATGTATTTTCTCAAAATAAGGAGTTAGGATCTGTAAATGATGTATTTTCTGAAAATAAGGAGTTAGGATCTGTAAATGATGTATGTTCTCAAAATAAGGAGTTAGGATCTGTAAATGATGTATTTTCTCAAAATAAGGAGTTAGGATCTGTAAATGATGTATGTTCTCAAAATAAGGAGTTAGGATCTGTAAATGATGTATTTTCTCAAAATAAGGAGTTAGTATCTCTAAATAAGGAGTTAGAAATAAGGAGTTAGTATCTCTAAATAAGGAGTTAGTATCTCTAAATAAGGAGTTAGAAATAAGGAGTTAGTATCTCTAAATAAGGAGTTAGAAATAAGGAGTTAGTAGCTCTAAATAAGGAGTTAGAAAAAAGGAGTTAGTATCTCTAAATAAGGAGTTAGAAAAAAGGAGTTAGTATCTCTAAATAAGGAGTTAGAAATAAGGAGTTAGTATCTCTAAATAAGGAGTTAGAAATAAGGAGTTAGTATCTCTAAATAAGGAGTTAGTATCTCTAAATAAGGAGTTAGAAATAAGGAGTTAGTATCTCTAAATAAGGAGTTAGTATCTCTAAATAAGGAGTTAGAAATAAGGAGTTAGTATCTCTAAATAAGGAGTTAGTATCTCTAAATAAGGAGTTAGTATCTCTAAATAAGGAGTTAGAAATAAGGAGTTAGTATCTCTAATGATAAATCGTAGTTTTCTCTGAATGACTTTGTTTCTCTAAATGACGTAATTTATCTAAATAATGACTGTATAAATCACGTAGTTTATCTGAATGACATAGTTTTTTCTAAATAATGATTTAGTAATCTATAAATGACTTAGTATCTCTAAATAATTTAGTAAGCTATCTATAAATGACTTAATCTACTAAATTATTTCGATAAACAATCTATAAATAATGACTCAGTATCTATGAATTGCTTTAATTAAATAATGAGATTTTAAAATTGGAAAAACTCAAAATAATGAGAATCTCCAAATAATGACTTAGTATAGTTTGAGAAGTTCTCAATATTTTTAAGATACTATCTCAGACAAATGGTGTGTGTGTGTGTGTGTGTGTGTGTGTGTGTGTGTGTGTGTGTGTGTGTGTGTGTGTGTGTGTGTGTGTGTGTGTGATGAAATTGGAAAAACTTTACTAAATACAAGTACCCTTGCCTCAAAACCATATCTAAGCTACAGTAGTTGAGTACATTTACTTGACTTACATTCCACCACTGCTGATCCTACATTAGACGGTTTGAAATGTAGCTTATTTTAATAAAGCAGACTAATGTAAATGATTAAAAGAATCCGCGAATGGGGAGAGCATTCTGTGCAGTGCTGGAAGAAGTATTCAGATCCTTTACATAAGTAAAAATACTATGACCACACTGTTAAAAAGAACTACTCCGTTACAAGGAAAAGTCCTGCATTGAAAATGTTACTTAAGTAAAATGATGTATCAGAAAAATGTGCTTGGGCTATTTAAAATGAAAGTACTGAAGTAGTTTTGTTTTAAGTAGTCCATTAATTAATGTTCTACTCATTTCAGCTGGACCTGTAGGCCGTTAAATGGCTAGTTTTCAAAAAATCTCCCTGTGTAAAGTTACTAAAGCTGTCAGGTGAATGTAGTGGAGTAAAAAGTACAATACTTCTCTCTGGGATGTAGCAAAGTAGAAGTAGAAAGTGCACTTTATATGGCATGAAAATAAAATACTCAAGTAAAGTGCAAGTACCTCAGATTTCTACGTGAGTACACTACTTGAGTAAATGTACTTGGTTCCATTCCAGCACTGGTCCTGCGAGTCCTGCAGGGCTTTCCGAGGATCCGGTTTAAGTTTCGTTTCTGCTTCTCCCCGGTAGATCCAGTCCAGATCCAGTCTGGAGACCGATGCACGCTCAACGCTGGCGGACGCGGTGTGAGTACCGTATGTTTAGTAAATCCCGATGTATTCTTTTTTATAATAAGAGCGTATAATCCCTCATCTTCCGCTGCTTTTGGAGCCTTTTGATTGTCAGAGCTTAACGTGTCTGGACCAGCTGCTTTTATCAAAAGATGGAGGAAGAGGAGTAAACGTGTCCGGATGGGCGTCTGTTTTTAGCCTTCTACATGCTCACTAGGTTAGTTTTGCAAAATGCATTTCATCCTTAATTTACTGAGAAACACGCAGATATAGAGATATAGATTTATAGTGTGTGTGTGTGTGTGCGTGTGTGTGCGCGCGTTTCAGCAGAGGTGGAAAATAACGAAATACATACTCCCGTTACTGTATTGTGTCCGTATTACGTTTTGTGCGCTACAACCCACCCGAGTAAGAAAAACGAAAGGAGGAAAAAAGAAATCGCGCAGCAGCCATCGTCTGATGCATTCTGGTGTAGCAACATGTGTCTTCTAACGTGATTTCTGTTTTAATTTAATTGAGCTTTTCAATTAAGCACTTTTTTTCACCTGTCTACCATCAACAATTCAAAGGGCAGCAGAAACTCCGCTCCGTGTGCGTGCGCGCTCCCGCGACCAGGGGAGACAAATCCTGGCGGGAACAAGTACACTGGCACGACACCTGTCTTCTGTACAGCGATGCCCGCGCTCTACACACACGCACACACGCACGCAGCTGAGCCGAGATGTGTGCGTAAACACGCAGTAGCCTTCCTGACTGGGAACCGATGAACTCAGGTACTGTAACTAGGCTTCAATAAAACTGTTGTGAGTAAAAAGTCAATGCTACTTATTACCTATCAATGCACTCACCTGGCAGGCATAAACCTGTAGAGCGATATTTCAGCCCACTCGTCCACCGCGCTGTTTTACACTAACACAGCTCTACTCGGCAAATATGGCGAATTTTTACCTACAAGCTAAAACAAAATCTCACGGTTTGAATCAGTTTGCCGAGAATCTTGGAATTTGGACAAAATCAGCTGGAGCAGTAAATCTATGGACTCACTAAAAGACCCAAACGGATGCATGTGGCTACATGGCTGCGCGATGTTACACCTTCATCCCTGATGATGATGATGATGATGATGATGCCGTATGTATTAATTTGCACCAGCATCGTTTCATTGCAAATGAGACGTCCATGCCGAATGCTAGCCTGTCCATTCATCATTAAAGCTGGGCTTTTCCACGTCAACCTTTCGCTTCAGCCGCTTTGACAGCGACATCTTTACCTGACAACAGGCGTGTCTTTCTGCATTTTCCACCAATCAGGACGCTGCGTAGCCTGCTACAACCATGTTTCAGTAATCAGACTTTAACCAGGGCCAGCGATGATAGAGTATGTCATTAAAGTCATAGTATGTCGTTAAATGTAAACAAAAATTAAATAAAAAGTCATAGTATGGTATGACATAAAAAGTAAAAAAAAAATCATTATATAGTATGTCATTAAAAAGTCATAGTATGTGGTAAAAAGTAAAAAAGTCATAGTATAGTACGTATGTCATAAAAAAGTAAAAAATCATAATATAGTATGTCGTGAAATGTCAAAAAAGTCGGTGTAGTGTATATAGTAAAGTGATCAAAAAGTCATAGTATAGTATGTAGTGAAATGTGAAAAAAGTCAGAGTATAGTATGATGTAAAAGTGATCAAATAAGTCGTAGTATAATCTGTCATAAAAAGTAAATAAAAAAAAAAAGTTTGTCATAAATATCACTCTGATTTTAACCATCACCCCTCAGTGAGCTGCCTCCTTTTTCTAGTTAAAGAGCCAGTTATCATTACGGAGTTTCCACGTTTTTAGGAGTTTGTTCACACTAACGCATGTTTAAAAAAAAATTATAATAAATAAAATTGGCATATCAGGTATAAATTCATTTAATTTTTTTTATTTGAAAGTCTGGCCCTTAGAAAAACGTAGCTGATGACCCCTGCACTAAGGTGACGAGTGATCGGCATCTAGGCAACCAGGCGCAACAACTCGTTTGGTGGCGTTGCTGATGTTTGTCTAGCACTAGCAACCCGTAGGACAAGTATGTAGGACACTTAAATTATTAAATCATTACAGCTAATTAGCTCATACATGCTACCTAGGTGTGTGGAAGCTAGCTGCTAGTCGGGGCTGTGAACATTAGTCCCGTGGATCAGCAGTGGGAACGGTAAAGGGACTGTAGCAGGAAATGTCACGTGTGACATGTGTTATGTTGTTATCACATGTGTATACATTTGGATCGATGATTATACATTTGTATAGATTTTTCTTTAATTAAAAACAAAATAGTTTTGGATTTATGACCCCTTGATCTATTTTCACTACATGGGAGACATATGCTAAGAAAGAGAGAGAGATAGTTTTTTTAAATGTAATTAAGCAACTTTTACATTTTAAATGAACTACTAATTTCTTTTACTTGAGTAATTTATCAGACATTTTTACTTGTATTTAAGTAATATTTCATCAAAGTATTGTTACTTTTACTTCAGTACATATTTTAGTACTTTTTCCACCTCTGTCGATAGAGAGAGAGAGAGTTTTTTTTAAATGTAATTAAGCAACTTTTACATTTTAAATGAACTAAATTCTTTTACTTAAATAATATTTCATCAAAGTATTGGTACTTTTACTTTAGTACAAAATTTTAGCACTTTTACCACCTAGCTAACCTAACTAGATAGATAGATGGATGGATAGATGGATGGATAGATATGACCAGAGCATTGCATTAAGACCAAACCCTCCCCCCGTCCCGTTGAAACCTCTCTCCCAGGTGGTTTTCAGTATGCAGAGGAGTTTCCAGCTGGGCCTGCTGCTGCTGGTGGTTCAGCTGTTCCACGAGGGTCTGGGAAACATCCCCGCAGTCACCCTGGCGGTCCTGGGGTTCAACGTGTATCTTTACATGTTCCCTGCTGCTCCGCCCATAAAGGTAGTGTCCCATTAGGAATATCTCTTCAGCTACTTAAACTCTTCCTCCGACAAACGCAACAATTCAACATCTTTTTACGGAGGCAAAACTTGTAATTTTTACTGCATTCAATTTTATTTAACAACTTTGGTTTGTAGTTTATTTGCCGATTCAGATTATTAATACAACATGTAAATAAACTAATAAACTACAGACTATTTTTTGATGGGATCACACCAGCCATTTGCTAGTCTCCAGCCATATTCCTACATGCACTGCACTGTGTGCACATTGTTTTCTGTGAGACGTCTAATCTAATGATGCACAGGAGCAGCTCTGTTCTCTTCTCTGCTCTGTTCAGTCATTTTCTCACTAATTATACGTTATTTCACCAGCAACCCATCCACTATAATTACAGTGTTCATTCTTATAACTCGTTCCGTATATAAACTGATTGCTGGACGCTGAGTATCTAAACCCAAGGATGGAGCAATAGCATGTTGTTTGAATCATGTGTGTTAACATGGACACGAATATTGCGGTTATGGGGCTTATCCTGTTTTTGATCATATTAGGGATATGATGTATACATGGCACAAAGAGAAATCAGGTTACGGATGCGGATCCATCTCTCTTAAAAAAAATGCTTCAGTTAAATATTTTCATAATTTGGTCATTATATGATAAAAGTATGCTAGGAGCACACTCTCATACACATTATAAGAACAGCTGATTTCTGATGCAGTATACCTCCTGCCGGTGCCCTGTCCACAGCGCTGTGGGGTAAGATACATACACACAGATACATTTTCCCAATCACAATCGCCTTGGGCGGTGCTAACATTTAGCGCTCTCTTTATACCTTTTTTACCCACAATGCAACAGGTGTAGCTAAACTCTGGTCATTTGACCTTTTTGAAAAATGGCATTTGTAATAAAGAACAAAATGTAAACAAAAAATATTTTTAAGGTAAAATATTTTAGTACAATTTTAGATCAAACATCCCTTGTTAAACTCTTTTTATTACCTTTTTAAGGTTTTTAATTGCTGTATGAATTCACACACTAATGAAATTGTCAAAAATATAGACTAAACATGTAATCTCAGACAGTTACACTGGGGAAACAAGTGAAATTCATCAGACAAGGGCGGGAAAACTAAGGCAGGAAGGAAAACTAAACAAGACGGCACAGAAAACAAGACTATCACAATAAGACAAAACACCCAAACCATAGCACATTTCAGAAAGACCTTTGTTCTACCCCTGATCACAGTAAAACATCGTTATTCCTACGTTGTCCATCGACTCCTCAGGCCTGCGTGAGCCTCCAACGTGTGTACTGGGATAAGGAGTGGGATCGCCTCTTCCTGTCCCCGCTGCACCATGTGGACGACTGGCACCTCTACTTCAACATGGTGTCCTTCATCTGGAAAGGGATGAGGCTGGAGGGACGTCTGGGTGCAGCCTGGTTCCTCTACCTGCTGTCGGTCTTCTTCCTGCTCGACGGGCTGGTCTACCTGCTGCTGCAGGCAGCGCTGACCCAGCTCGTTGAGGACTCCAACCCGTTAGTGGCCTTCAGAGACGAGTGTGCTGTCGGCTTCTCGGGTAAAAAGTTTCAAGTCTCAAATCTTCACAGATTAAAAAATAAATAAATAAAAAATAGCACCAAAATAATTAGCAACAACTCTGATAATTGGGGAATCTTCTAGTGACTTTTTGAAGCAAAAATGCCTAAAATGATCACTAAAAATCACTTAAAGGTGCACTGGGAGTTCCTGCATGGACACTTCTGGACGTTCTGTGTAAATTTCAAACAAAACGGAGCAAGCTCGCCCCCCCCCCCCCCTCCATGTTTTCGTAACTGTTATTGTCACCGCCCAATGTGAGGCGAGTGCAGATTTCACGGTTTACAACATAATGTGTCATACTGAAATGTGTAAAGTCTATGAAATAGTAAACTTTTCTCATTACAAACATTAACAGAAGATAGGAATAATTTCAGAAACTTTTTAGCTATCTATGGTTGTTTGATTGCTAACGTTGGGTCAAAACACCATTCAACTGACAGCCTTTGTTGTGTTTGATGCTAACTTGTAGCCAGCAGTGAACTATCTTTGTTAAGTAGGTCCATTTTTACTGTATTGACATTACAGAAGTCTCTCGTTAGCATCTTGTAGGCTACTGGTCGCAAAGTGACGCATACGCTCGACTCTATGCTAAGGGGACCAGATGTCTCAGACAAAATCCGGGGACATTTTCAGCTCAGAAGTGTAAATACCTCCAAAACACGTCATGTTTTTAATTTTTGTAAAACTTAAAACGGGGACACTAGACCTAGAGCTGAGTATCGGATACAATAAAAACTATTGAGGAAAGATTTTCCTTTGACATTGATGCAGTATGAAACGAGATCGCTGCAGTCGGCAGCAGAGAAACAAGCTACAATGGAAGTTAATGGGATAATTGTCCAGCTTGTATTTACGTTCATAAAGTGCTCGTTTTGCTGCTGACAGACTCAGATTAATATTCTAAGTGTCTGATAACATTATGGAAAGGATTTCTAAGGAGGTCGACCTTTCTGTTAAAGATTAAGATAATTTTTTAAAACATAAAAGTCCGCGAAATTATGTTCTCTAAACCCACCAGACTCCATGTAAATAATCAGTGATTTTAGCATGTATAGAGCAGCATATCTCCACCAGACTCCATGTAAATAATCAGTGATTTTAGCGTGTATAGAGCAGCATATCTCCACCAGACTCCATGTAAATAATCAGTGATTTTAGCGTGTATAGAGCAGCATATCTCCACCAGACTCCATGTAAATAATCAGTGATTTTAGCGTGTATAGAGCAGCATATCTCCACCAGACTCCATGTAAATAATCAGTGATTTTAGCGTGTATAGAGCAGCATATCTCCACCAGACTCCATGTAAATAATCAGTGATTTTAGCGTGTATAGAGCAGCATATCTCCACCAGACTCCATGTAAATAATCAGTGATTTTAACATGGTAAAACACGGCTTTCTAAAACATCTCTGAGCTCTGAGCAGCGCTGCTCGATCGGCTCCGTTTGGTCAGAGTTTTCTTTCTTTCAGTCCAGTATCGGGTCTGTCAGTCACAGTGAAAACCGGGGACAGATCCAGCCGGGGACAGGTCACCAAAACCGGGGACTGTCCCCGGAAACCGGGGACGTCTGGTCACCCTAGTCTATGCCGACTCTAGCACTCTAGTGTTTGTTTGACCTTTACGACCCCTGTGTTGTCTCCCGAGACCGGGCTTTTTCACCGTGTATTCAGGGGGAAGGCGGCTAGCGGATCAACAAAAAAGAAGAAAAAACAATGACACCATGCAGGAACTCATAGTTTACTTTAACTTCTACGATGTGAATGTCTGCTGGTTTTCTTTGTCTCCCATTATGGCAAAGGGAATCTTTTGGAGTTCCACAATGTTGGTGGAACAACACAAGACATTAAAATGGGTCAACTTGTGCTCTGGGATGTGCATGTTTCACTTAAAGACCAACATTTTACACACCTTTTATAAAATGGGAGATTTAAACCATGAATCAATTAATCATTTAAGTCCTATGCAGACTATGTTTGACATGAAAAAAATGAGAAAATAGGAATTTGGACATGTCATTTTAAACGTTTGGCCTAACATGTACTGTAGGAGTTAAATTATTTCTCATGTAATTTAATTTGTCTTCTGATTGCAGTAACCTGCTTTGGTGATATTGAACGTATCCTGTTTCTTCTAACCATCCTCGTGAAATCCATCCCTGAGTGTTTTACAATACAACTTTATTATCCGTTCACACCAAAATTAATTTGGCGTTCTCGAGCAAAGTTAGACAACAATTACACATATAGTAAAAAAGGAGGAAAACACATCAACAGCCATGACAAAGAAACATGTTTTATGATAGATCCTCAATACCCCTCTGTTTCTAGGTGTCCTGTTTGCTCTGAAGGTGGTCAGTAACCATTACAACCCAGGTGGTGTGACCTACGTGTTGCACATCCGTGTCTCCAATCGCTTCGCTAGCTGGGCGGAGCTAGTGCTGATCTATCTAATTGCTCCCGGGTGAGATACTCTACCGACTACAGATCAACATGAACAACTCGCAGTGTGTACCGCAGAGTGTACCGCAAGATGTGTAGTGTTTGTTTTGTTTTCTCCACTGCTCTCCTTCAGGACTTCTTTGGTTGGCCACCTGGCTGGGATCCTAGTGGGTCTGCTCTACACTTGGGGACCACTGAAGACCATCATGAAGAAATGTGCAGGTCTGAATGTTGCTTTCTTAAATACAGATGTTTGTGTTGGCGGAGTTTCTTCATCCTGCAGTCTGTTAACATTGTGTCCGTGTGTGTGTGTGTGTGTGTGTGTGTGTGTGTGTGTGTGTGTGTGTGTGTGTGTGTGTGTCCGTCAGAGTTTGTATCTTCAGATTTAAATGCTCCAAGGCCAAGTGTATTCTTCAGCTCCTCAGGTATGTGAGAAAACACACTTTAATGATAATAATGTTAAATACTATATTAAATTATTAAAGGGATACCGACTTACTTTGACCACTGAATGTGTTCAGGTTTTGAGTAATTTAAATCCACCGAGGGTAAAACCATGCGATGCTGTCAGAAACGTTTAAATCCTACACATGGTGACTGTGATGACAGACAGAAATAGAAAGGAGAGGATTTATTGCATGCTTGGTGAGCAGCTGGATACGATCTGGAAATAAATAATTTAAAAAATCTGTTTCTGTAAATGTGCAAATAATCCTCCAGGGAGGTTTCTATCCTAGAAACTAGGTGTGTATGTAAAAGTGGAACCCTCAAAAAGAAATGAGAAGTACACAAAGCCATCCATTATTGCTTACTGTTGGCTTCATCTGTAATTAATGTTTTTATCTTCACGTTTATAAATGTGTGTGTGTGTGTGTGTGTGTGTGTAGGCTACAGTGGGACTAGACGAGAAGATCCACAGCCTGCAGAAGATCATATTGCCGATGATGCATCTGAATATACAGAGTCTTTTATCGCAGGACTGACGGAGGACGAGCAGATAGAAATGGCGATCAGAAAAAGCCTGAATGACCGAGGTAAAGAAGGCTCTGCTGCCAGGTGGCTGCTCTGTCTAATAATACCTCATATTCTAATGTTATTTAATTTTTTTTAGGACAAACCAGGCAAAGAGAAACTGAGCCGCCCACTGAGGAGGTGAGTCCCGAGGACCTCGGTTGGAGAAGTTTGAGGAGGTTTAAACAAGACAATGGTGGGCCATAAAACACAGGGCCATCAAGCAGGGGAGCAGAGTTGGTGTCCCGGAAGAAGTAAAAATGCAAGACTTTCACCCAGGAAACGGGTGAAACCCTAAGGGGATTTTAACCACAATCTTTTTTCTATTCTATAAAACTAGTCGTTTTGGTGTCTTAACCCTCATGTTGTCCTTGGGTCAAAATGACCCGTTTTCCTATATCACTGTTCTTTTTAACTACCCAATTCCCCAAAATAACATGACTGATTCTACACAACGCTCTTTGGCAAGTACAAATCTCTACTTTCATTAATTTTGAATTTTAATTTTGTAGCATTTGGAGAAACAATGGAAGTGTTTTTGAAATAGTATTGAGTAAAAGTCGACATATTCCAGTCTGTGATTATCCATCAACATCCATTCCTTTAATTTTAGTCTAAATAATTCCTAATTTCTGCTTTTCTAACTCTAACATTAGGTATAATTTCCTATAAATGAGGTTTATTGACCATAAATTCCAAAAATAACTGTAAAACTAAAGTTAATAAGTTAGTGTTACGTAGTGTTGAAAATGTCAAAAAAGTGACAAACATTGGAAAAAAAAGCGTCAAAAGTGTTGAAAAAAGGGACAAAAACTTAAGAAAAAGTTAAAAACATTGATAAAAAGCGTCAACAAAAGTGTTGAGTTTCAATTTTGATGAAGACAACACGAGGGTTAACTTAACTGTCGTCGCCACAGGACGGTCATCTTTCGTATGTTAACCTCAACTCGATTGACACCTCTTGCTGCCCTGTTCCACCGTTTCTCGGCTTGACGTAACTGTAACCAACGGTAACCTAACATGTGACCGGTCGTCAGTCACCGTAATTTCTTAGGATATCATACGAACCCGTTCATGATGCGTTGCAAGACTTTCCTTCCCCGAACAACGCTCCCATAGGTTGTTTTGTTCAAGCAGCAAATACAAGCTATGGTTATTTTATAATGGTGGCGCCCTCTTGTGGCCGTAGTAATTATGATATAATGGAGTTGATGCACTACATGATACCAGCTCGACTCGCCTCAACTCTGCTCGTCTTTTTTTTTGGTTTTCCATTATGAAAACAAAAGTACCCAGTATTAGCTAACAGGTACCTTTTTTTAGTACCACCTCCGTCGAGATTCCATGCGAGCTGAGTTGATACCAAAAGGCGACGAGAAAACCTGCAGACGAGAATCGTCACTAATCACTGCGTCATCATTGCTAGCGACAGACGGGGGTGCCCAGAACAAACCCGTCCTTTTTAAATAGTTTAGCCACCGGTGTTTTTTTTTGTTTTGTTTTTTCCTTTTGCTGCCTCCAGTTTCTTTTGAAACTAAATTTGCCTTCTGGCAAACAGCCACATGCCGAGAATCAAAGACAACACACCTGCGACGTCCTCCATTGTTCGGCGTGTGTGTCACGTTCACGTGCTTAACCCGGAAGTGAAGTAAAGTCTGAATTCTTAATCTTTTTCTTAACTTAACCAAGTACTTTTTATGCCAAAACATAGACATTGTGACCATTTCACAACATTAAAGACGGGTTTAAAACTACGACTGCACGTTCTCTGGTTTAGATATGAGGATAGAAAACGCTCTTGTGGATTGTATCAATGAGTAGGAACAAACAACACGTATTGTTGTTAGAGCCCGACCGATATATCGACGGGCCGATATCTATCGATATCCGATATTGGGAAATGCCGATATTATCAGCTGATAATATCGGCATTTCCCAATCTATCGGTATCGGCATTTATAATGGCCGATAAGTAGCTCACAACCATGTTATGAGCGTTGGTGTTGCATAGTTTGTCCACCAGAGGACGCTCTATAACGTCCCTGTTAGTGAGGGCGTTGCATAGTCTGTCCACCAGAGGACGCTCTACAACGTTCCTGTTAGGGATGGCGTTGCATAGTCTGTGCACCAGAGGACGCTCTACAACGTCCCTGTTAGTGATGGCGTTGCATAGTCTGTCCACCAGAGGACGCTCTACAACGTCCCTGTTAGGGATGGCGTTGCATGCTCTGTTCACCAGAGGACGCTCTACAACGTCCCTGTTGGCAACACTGATTTTTTTTTTGTGTGTTTTTGTTCAAAGGACTTTAAGTTTCATATCTTAAGTTTGTATTTTTATACATTTTATTTACCAGAACTTTAATATATTTTGATGTTCTGTTGTGACAATAAAACAAATTATTCTAATTTTAGTGACAACTCATAAATAACTACAAATAACGTTAGGGAAAAACTGTTTTGTTATGAATCGGGCTCTAGTTTTATTTAGTATCTAATTTATCTAATTTGTGGGACCAGTGCTGATAATTTTAGAAGTACAATTCTATCAAGGAATGAATGGATATTGGAAATGCTTGATGCGTGATCAAAACGGCAAAGTCTCAAATAGTAATCATAAAACAGTTTGTGTTTATGTCTCCACATGATAATCCACAGCCTGCAGAAGATCATATTGCTGATGATGCGTCTGAATATACAGAGTCTTACGTCGCAGGACTGACGGAGGACGAGCAGATAGAAATGTTGATCAGAAGAAGCCTGAAAGACCGAGGTAAGAGAATGATAACAGTAACTGGGCAGGTGGCTGCTTAACAAAGCCTTTCCCAGGCCATCTGTTTAAAGTAGAGATGTCCCGATACAGATCCCAGAATGGGGAAAAAACCTCAGATACCACTTCAAATTCCTAAATCGGTATCGGGAAGGAAAAAATGTTATCGGACCATCTCTAGTTTGAAGTTACTATAAATAAGAGGCAAATAAATGTCAAACGCACAAATTGATTGTTGTTTTTATTTATTTTTTTAGTCCAAAGCAGGCAGAGAGAAACGCAGCACCCCATGGAGGAGGAGGTGAGTCCCGAGGAGCTCAGGTCGAGGAGATTGAAGAGGTTTAAACAAGACGTTTCCGACCGGGGGAGGGGCAGGAGAAGAAGATTGTAATGACAGAAAGAGAACTCACAATATCTTTCATCATCAGTTTCTTACTAGTCTCGCATTGCCAGAACTTCCTCCACAGCGCTGCGGACAAAGGTCTGGTTAGTCCACACAGCATCCTGGGACTCTGAGAAAACTCCGATTGGACAGATGGTCTAGCTAGCTGTCTGGATTTACCCTGCAGAGATCTGAGGACCAGGTAACCATAGTCCTCAGATTGGACAGATAGTCTAGCTAGCTGTCTGGATTTACCCTGCAGAGATCTGAGGCCCAGGTAACCATAGTCCTCAGATTGGACAGATAGTCTAGCTAGCTGTCTGGATTTACCCTGCAGAGATCTGAGGACCAGGTAACCATAGTCCTCAGATTGGACAGATAGTCTAGCTAGCTGTCTGGATTTACCCTGCAGAGATCTGAGGACCAGGTAACCATAGTCTTCAGATTGGACAGATAGTCTAGCTAGCTGTCTGGATTTACCCTGCAGAGATCTGAGGCCCAGGTAACCATAGTCCTCAGATTGGACAGATAGTCTAGCTAGCTGTCTGGATTTACCCAGCAGAGATCTGAGGAGCAGTTAGCCCCAGTCTGAAAAAGGTGACGGACATCCGGCCGTAATGAGGGACATCGATCACCTGTACGATCCCGGAAATGAAACGTCGTCGACATATATGTTCTACAGTTGTTTCGTACCTACACTACATCCCAGCTGGGTGTTATCAGGCGTTATAGTCTACTGACAATTTTTAAAACTTTTTAATGCAGAAATTCTTGCTATTATAACTTTAACACATCTGGTGTGTGTGTGTGTGTGTGTGTGTGTGTGTGTGTGTGTGTGTGTGTGTGTGTGTGTGTGTGTGTGTGTGTGTGTGTGTGTGTGTGTGTGTGTGTGTCATTTTGGTATTGGCAATGCCAAAGTTCAACAGTGTAAACTGTGTGGTTCTGTCAACATTACAATTTTGCATAATAAATATGAACTGCACTCCAAATTCTTCTGATTGTAATTATTTAAAATATATATATATATATATATATATATATATATATATATATATATATATATATATATATATATATAGATCACAAACATTCAACATCAACACATCTGGAGATACATGGCTTTCACTAGACAGGAAGGGGAGGAAAAACTAATCTGAAAATCAACTAAAGCTGTCAGACAAATGTAGTGGAGGAAAAAATACAATATTTACCTCTGAGATGTAGAGGAGGTACAAAGTAGAAAGTTGTACAAAATGAAAAAAACCCAATTAAAGTACAAGTACCTCAAAATTGAAATTGTGAAAATGTACTCTTACATTTGACATTTCACCACTGTCAAAATGAGCAACACTACATGACGCGTTTTGCTCTTTTATTTCCCTTTTCTCATTCATTTCTAAATGTACATGAGCAATATATATATACACACATTTGTGTGTATATAAGTGTATGCATACATATGTATATATACACCTGTACACGTGTGTATATATACATAAGTGTATATACAGGTATGTGTGTATATATACATAAGTGTATATACACATATGTATGTGTGCGTATATATGTGTGTGTATATATACACACATGTATACACAAATGTGTATATATACACGTGTGTGTATATACACATATGTGTATACACACACACATATATATGTGTATACATACACACACATATATGTGTATATATACATATATGTGTGTGTATACATACATATGTATACACATATGTATGTATACACATGTATGTGTGTGTATATGTAATACAGTATAAAAAAAAGTGTGACATATTGACATGCTGTCTTGCTGTGCTTTACATTTTAGTGCTGCGTCCACCATCCTCATCATCATTCCCTTGTTGGAGGCTCTGTGACGGCCCGGAAGATCTCCTCTTCTTCGTCTTTGTCCTCTCCTCCTCTTCCTCCTCCCTCCCCCCGCCCCCCTGCCGCTCCTCCTCAGTGATGATGCTCACCGCCACTTCCTGCTTGGTGACGTCAATGTGGTCGGCCGCAGGGTTGTCATAACCTTCCTCGCAGATGGGCGAGGAGGAGGAGGAGGAGGAGGTGGCGGGGCCTGCGTGGTCGGTGGGCGTTGGCACGGCGTTGAAGGCGATGAAGCCAATGAGGACGACCACCAGCGAGACCAGGTAGAGTCCAGAGAACTGAGGCAGAAAGGGAGCTGGCTATGTTAATGCAGTCCTCCTTCACTTTAATTTTCAATATGAGGCAAAGCATTTTTAACCCTCCTGTTGTCCTCGGGTCAAATTAGACTCTATATCAGAAATTTGGGGTTCTTTGGACTAAATAGTAAAAAAATAACATGGATGGTTTCCTACAATGCAACACACAAGTAGATTAAATGATCAGTTCACTACTTTAATTGAATTTGGGTGTTCTATTCAATTTTACCTGACTTTATATTTTTTTTATTATGAAAGAGCATTGGGAAAAGTTTCAAAAACGTCGGAAAAAACTTCAAAAATGTCAAAAAAGGAACCCGAAAAAAATCTACCTAAACATCGGATAAAAGTGACAAAGACGTCAGGAAAAGCTTCAAAGAAATAGGGAAAAGTGACATTGTTGTTTTCTGTAGACTTCATCGTTTGAGCCACTTGAACTGTTATATTTACCTCTTTTGGGGAGTGAGTTGTCTTCCGTGTTTTTTTAAAGGGGGGGATAAATCTTGAGACTTTGGACTCACACGTTTATGAACTATATGTATGACACATGACATTGAGTTTACATTTTAACCCGTTTTGGTACTCATCAACGCATCAGTATAGCACTCAGTCGGTCGTTGTGACCCGGAGATGGGGGGGGCAAGACGAAGACCCAAACCAGCAATGTTTCGACATCTTTCAATACTCTGCTTTACCCCGCCTGTCTGTGGCTCTCAGCTCGACGCTCATTGGTTCCTAATTATTAAAAACCCATTGACATCCTCTCGTTTTTAAAGGTCCAGTGTGTCTAGTTGTTATGTAAATCGGTGTGGCACATTCAAAAACTTTCTTTTTCATGAATATTTACCACCACCATCAATACAAACATCAGAATTCCTAGTGGCTTGAAATTTTACATTTTCCATTCACATGAACCGGGGTAGACGCTCCATTCGTGCGTCATCTTGAAATACGTTAGCCGGTGAGGGAAATGCAGGACGTGAGTGCGTGCGTGCGTGCGTGCGTGCGTGCGTGCGTGCTCACATTGTACTGGAAGAGGAAGATCCCACAGAAGAGGCTGAAGAGGTCAGCGGTGAGCAGCGAGAGGTTGACGGAGGTGGCGCTGCTCAGCTTCACCACTATGGGCATGCAGCTGTACAGAGCGTACATACACAGCGCGTAGGCAGAGAACAGGAGCCCTGAGAGGAGAGACACACACCTGTTAGTTCATAGTAACAACTTAAATGTTAAAAGAACACTCCCGAGATTAAGAATATATGCTTATCTTGACCAGTTCAGAACATAGACTGTGTATAAAGATGGACAACGCAGATAGACAAAGTACACACGGAGATACACTGGTAAGCGATGAGTCAACTTAATTTAATATTGTACATGGCGGTTTTTGTGGGGTGCAAATGTTCCACCAAAACAAGTTCCTTCCCAAGACTATTTAGCAGAGCCACCGTCGCTGCGTCCGGAACTTAGCGCCGCCCAACATGATTGTGATTTGTTTAAAGAAAATGCGTTTTTTTCTCTCCTACACTGATAATAACCATATCAGAGGTGTTGTTTCTGTGACTTTGGCTATCTGACACATAGTGGCCAAAAATGTTAAATGCAGAAGGGGGGAGGGGGGAAGGGGGTTTAAGTCACCAATAGAAGTAATAGATTACCTATTGCCCGTTAGTGTCCCTTAATGTTCAATGCAGGAAATTGCTGAGCACCTTTTTCAGTTTAGTCAGAAGAAAATCCAAGGCTACAAAGTAGACTTTAGGCATCTTATATTTGTATCTAAGCAATATCTTTCTATACAAAAAAAAGAGTTGTATATTGTAAAACCAATGAATTGAACCAGAATCTTTGCCAGGTCATCTTATACTTCTCATCCTTTTATTTGTCTTCAAAGTGTTTCTGTGTGAGATACTGACCGATTTGCCAGCTCCACTGGATGGTGGAAGCTTTGTGACGTTCCAGGATCACCCTGGGTGAGTAAAACCAAAAAAACACCAGATTAACAATAGTGTTGAATGAGTCCTAAATCCTGATCACAGTCGCATCCACACTTACATCTGTATGGTGCTGATGATTGTGCCGAAAAGGCCGACCATGCCCAGGAACTCCACCCTGCTGAGGTTCTTCACTGTGTACTCCTGACACACATTAGACACCGCGTACAGCGAAGCACTGAGCAGCACCAAAAGGTCACCTAACAAGATGTTTGAGGCTGAGGAGACGAAAGGAGAGACGTATCATTTCTGTGGTCCGACATTTGCAAAATAACACTGATTGGCCTGTGGATGGCTGGGTCACAAAAGACAGGGCTTTCAAGCAGGAGAGCGGAGTTCATGTCCCTGGAAGAACACAAGAACATGTGTTTGTGTCCCAAGAGTGTCCAACAAAGATCTTGTTCTAGTTTCTAATCTTAACTAGTCGATGTGGTGGGCGCCCGGATAGCTCAGTTGGTAGAGCGGGCGCCCATTTATAGAGCTTTACTCCTCAAAGCAGGATGGGTTCTGACCTGCGGCCCTTTGCTGCATGTCATTCCTCCTCTCTCTCCCCTTTTAATGTCTTCAGCTGTCCTGTCAATAAATGCCTAAAAATGCCCAAAAAAATAAAAATCAAAAACTAGACGTTTTGACACTCATTCTTTGTCTTCTCTTCTGAAGAGTCCATGTTTTTTTGAATCCTCCATGTTCTCCTTGGCTACTAGCAACTGCGGGGAGGAGGGGGGGTGCACGGTCATGGAAGGCTTGTATCATGTGGACGTGCCGACAGTTTTGTTGTCATTATGGGGGAGACAAAAACTACGCATAGCTTCAACACACTGGCCACATACTACAAAAATTAAGCGTAAGTGTTTAAATGGTCACATATTTTTTTACGTCTCTTTCACCAATGAGATGTAGAGCCTCAGTTTGCTTCAAACCAAGTGCTTTGTGATTGTCTAACAGTACCTAAAACCCTCTCCACCTTTCCAGCATTGGAATTGGGGTGCTGCCCCAGATTGTTTTTGCAAACCTTTAAAGGTCCCATGACATGAAAAATTCACTTTATGAGGTTTTTTAACGTTAATATGAGTTCCCCCAGCCTGCCTATGGTCCCCCAGTCCACACAACTCTCTCTGGATTTCTCTGGATGACCTCATCTGAAGAGTCCGTCATGTTTTTTTTAATCCTCTGTGTCCTCCTTGGCTACTAGCAACTGCGTGGGGGAAGGGTGGAGCACGATTATGGAAGACTTGTATCATGTGGATGCAACAACAGTGTTGTTGTAATTACTTAGAATTCCTCATTGGGGCGACAGAAACTACGCACTATGGCTTTAACTATAAAAATCGTTAAACTTAACTGGGATGTGAGCGGTTGTCACTTGACCGGCCGGCGGTTGCCTAATTTTATAGAATAAAATACTAATTGTTGTGCTTAGGTTTTCGTACCATGTCATACAAACCCGTTCATGAGAATGCGTTGATTAGTATCAGGAGCCAATGCCGTTACTTCAGTTTCGGAGTAATGTTTTCAAATGTGTGTGTGTGTGTGTGTGTGTGTTAGGACTTTGGCTGCTGCTAATTTGAATGAGTTGGAGGCATGAAGACGTGAAGAAAGTTCTTACTGGAGCCCTGGTCTCGTCCAGCCAACAGGTCGGCCCCCACCATGGCCCCCACCCCAAGGAGACAGATGCAGATGGCTATATAGTGGACCGGCCTGTAGCGTGTCTTCAGGAACCACCAGGACAGGACCATCAGCACCGGGACCACAAAGCAGTCCAGCAGCTAGAGACAGAAAGACACAAATATGAACAAAATGATCAACAATTATTACAGATGAATTGAATTAATTGATACCTTCTTTATTTGTAGGCGTCTTTTGGGGAAAAAAAATCCATAAAACAAGAGGTAAAAAAGAAAACTAGACCTCTGCGTCTCCTCTTGTCTCCGTTTTCAGGCTTTAGAAAATCTAGCCCTTGAGAAAAAGCCCTACTGAACGTCAGGTCTTTAGCGGGAAAATCATTTTTAATCAATGATTTTATAGATTTTATGTTTTTAACAGAAACCTGGTTAGACCAGAATAACAGTGCTGCGGTTCTCATCGAGTCGGCTCCCCCCAACTTCAGTTTTATGAGCGAGAAAAGAGTGAATAAGAAGGAGGTGCAGTCGCCATTTTGTTCAAAGACTCATTCCAATGTACACAATTATATTGTGGAAATTTTGCCTCTTTTGAATATGTGGCTCTTCAGCTAAGATCCTCCCCTCGAGCTGTATTTCTAAATATGACTTTATATTTGACGATGACTTTACTGAACTGCTGACTATGATCTGTATTGACTTTGATTGTGTATTTATTGCAGGTGATTTCAACCCCCAGGACAGAGGGACCAAAGAACTGTGTTGTGTTTTTGACAACTATGGACTAACTCAGCATGTGACGGAGCCCACACACAATAAGGGACACATTCTGGACTTGATTATCTATAAAGATCTGAACATTTCCAAGGTTGTGGTGACTGACATTGCTCTCTCTGATCATTCCTGTGTTTTCTTTAAAGGCTCTATCTCTGTGCACAAAAGTGTAATCAGAAAAAGATACATCACTGAAAACATCGCAGTTTCTGGGGCCAATCAGAGAGAGAGAGAGAAAGAGTTCCTATTGGCTGCAGGAAGAGATCTGACTCTACTTTAAATGTTTTGCCTTCTACCTACTGCGTCTTTAAAAACAGTAATTGAAGGAAAAAACTCGGACCAATCCTGGTCTAGTCCAATGGCCAGTGTCTATCTGACTCCAAGTTTTAAGTGTTCGTTGACTGGTAGACCAGAAAATCCATACTCAGGATTCGTTCATTTAAGGCATAACAAAGCTTTAGTAAAAGATAGAGCAAAGTAGAATACATATATACAGTATATACTGTACATATATGGTTCAGAACTCCTTCAGGACTGTCTCACCCTCAACACAGTCTCTCCAGGTCTGACCCTGGACCTCTCTCTGCTCAACTCTTCTGTCCTCCCTCCGGTTTCCTCCTTCCGCCTTGGTGTCTATCGCCACTAATCAGTTGGACATAGCTCAGACGTTCTGTCTCCTGAGAAGACAGCGAGATGCGTGCTAGCCCTGGAATCTCCTCCCTCCCCCCCACCTACACCTCTCCTGGCCCAAAGGTCTCCTGGTCTGTTTCTCCAAGATATTTTATTAGGTGCATTCTGTTCCAAATGTTTATCAGGACCACTCTGCTCTGAAAATGTCTTATCTTACACAAGCCAGACAACAGTAGGGAGTGCAGGGGACATTTTATTCTTAAACAATTTATTTTCCTACATAATCCTTCAAAAATAAAATTGCAAATCTTTGGATACACTGAATCTTAAGTAGCATCTAAAATGGATCGACCTTGACACAAAACCTTCTTTTATAATGTTGAAGTATTTTGCTCTTCTTGATGCACAAATAATCTCATTGGTTGAGTTAAACGTCGACAGATGGAGCCAAAGAGCCACAGTGAGTCTGATTCAAATCAGTGAAAAACAAAAACAAGGAGAGTTGGACAGAAAGCCTGCTCCGATCTCCTTGACTTATTGTAAATGTATTGAAGTGCTCGTATTATGCTCATTCATAATTGTATTTAGGTCATATTTGAAATGGTTTAATTTTCAAAAAACACTATATATTTGTTGTACTGCACATTGCAACAGCTCCTCTTTTTGAGGGCGTGCCCTGACAGTACCTAGGTAAGGACTACTAGCCAGTCAGAAGCAGAGTATGAGGGCCCTGACAGTACCTAGGTAAGGACTACTAGCCAGTCAGGAGCAGAGTATGAGGGTCCTGACAGTACCTAGGTAAGGACTACTAGCCAGTCAGAAGCAGAGTATGAGGGCCCTGACAGTACCTAGGTAAGGACTACTAGCCAGTCAGAAGCAGAGTATGAGGGCCCTGACAGTACCTAGGTAAGGACTACTAGCCAGTCAGAAGCAGAGTATGAGGGCCCTGACAGTACCTAGGTAAGGACTACTAGCCAGTCAGAAGCAGAGTATGAGGGCCCTGACAGTACCTAGGTAAGGACTACTAGCCAGTCAGAAGCAGAGTATGAGGGCCCTGACAGTACCTAGGTAAGGACTACTAGCCAGTCAGAAGCAGAGTATGAGGGCCCTGACAGTACCTAGGTAAGGACTACTAGCCAGTCAGAAGCAGAGTATGAGGGCCCTGACAGTACCTAGGTAAGGACTACTAGCCAGTCAGGAGCAGAGTATGAGGGCCCTGACAGTACCTAGGTAAGGACTACTAGCCAGTCAGAAGCAGAGTATGAGGGCCCTGACAGTACCTAGGTAAGGACTACTAGCCAGTCAGAAGCAGAGTATGAGGGCCCTGACAGTACCTAGGTAAGGACTACTAGCCAGTCAGAAGCAGAGTATGAGAGAGGGCAAATGCAAAAAAACATAATATAAGCACTTTATAAAAGTTTTACTAGTAAATTCAACTTAATTTTTTTAAATGTTAGTTTCAGAACTTTGCTTTAAACCATAGACCGTTAATATTAATAATGTTAATATATATACAGTCTATGCTTTAAACGCATTTCTTCTAACTTGAAACTTCCTTCTAACTCTTTTAACTTTAATGAATGCACTGTTGAGAGTTCACCAAACTCATTAAATTGACCTGTTTTCACGATAAAACCCACACCCACCTGTATACTGGTGAGGGTGGTGTATTGGTATGCTTTCACCACAGCGTAGTTGGCTTCCACGTCCACCAGCCCCAGCAGAAGGTACTTCCACCATCGCCTCTTCAGAATCTGTAAAATATTGTCATCCCCTGCGTTTTAAAGGGGAAAACCCCTGAACTTCAGTATTGACATTTATTTGTTTCACCACCAAGCCTGAGGACAGTTTAACATTTGAATCACTGAATCAAAGAATTGTCGTCGTCGTTCGACACTTACGTTAAACAGCTGACCACGTCTAGTTTTATTTTCTACTTAAAGGACAATTCCAGCGCAAAATGAACCTAGGGGTTAATAACACATGGATACCGAGTCGACCGTTCTCTGGGATTTGTTTTCATGCTAATCGCATGTGTTCGCACCAGTTTTAGCGCAAACCGCGAATTAGCTTGTAACGCTAACGCTAGTAGTCGGGGCACTGGTAAAGTTAAAAAGAAAAGTGTAATCAGTAACATGACTCAAGCACGGGGTTCGTTGTTCAACTGGTCACGACTGTTTTCCCAAGATGGCGCCTGCCTGTATACGTGAACGATAAACCTTTTAATAAACTGTCTGTATACTTACAAAGTTCTCAATGCTTCGGTTTTATGTAGGGACTCATTATGCTACTGTGGTGCTATTTTGAGCCTTGTTAGTGGCATAGAAATAGAGATTTCTTTTTAATTTACCAGTACCCTGACTTATAGCGTTATATGCTACTGTTGAATAAAATAAAGCTTAAATGTTTCATCACTGTGTAATTATACATGTTATAATGTATTAAAGATGTATGCTGCAGTTAGGTTGAAAAGATGAGATCTAATTCTTTGAGTGTGGGGTGTGGGTGTCATATCATGCTATGAAATTACCATTGTTTGTCCTAAAGAAAAGAAGATCAAGCTGACCCGTTTGTGTCCTCACCTACCCCCTCTCTCCTTCCCCTCTGTCTCTGTCCTTTTGGTTTGGAACAAAAGACTATTAACATATAGACAGATACTGTTTGCTTCACAAAAGGGAAGTAACCATCTGTCTCCAACCACCTGGTGTCTCAAGACTGGGCTAAGACATTGGAATGCTGATTCACTGTATTATGTTAGATCTTCTCACTAACATGATAATTATCGTTTGATCTGTGTGGGAAAACGACCCCAAAGGGACGAAGTTAGGGCATGTCCTTCCTAATTGGACAGCGAAGAAAACCAACCAGACTCGTCCTACTTGTGACCATGGCAACAAAGAGCCAATAAGGAGGGACTTTACTCACAAGGTGGAAGAGAACCGCCCCTGGAGTAGAAGGAATATAGGTGGGGGGGAGACGAGATTTCGGGGCGAAAAAACAGATGTGAAACTTTCGGGTGAAGCAACTATTTCAGCCCGCTGCAGCGTAATTCTTGTGCCTTGACTTATCATTTTTGTTTAATAAATCTTTGTGTTAACCTTCCATTGGACCCCAGCCTCCTTCCTCAGAGATTCAACGAACATGAAGTTAGTTAATTCTAACATTTGGTGACCCCGACTGGTGATATCTCTGAGAAAAAGGACGGAGAAAAACTCAAAGACTGGAGGCGGTGGTGCTGAATCTCTCATGCGGGCCCATGAGTTAAAAAGGTAAGCCAGACCTGTTTCATCATAACTTGGCATAGTTTATGTAGGAAATTTTAGGCATGAGAGACTCAGCAACCATCAACTCGTAAGTCTGTTAGAAATGGAAAAGTAATTTAAAAGTAATACTCAATTGAAAGTAAGCCTATTGAAAGTGATAAGTCAAAGCAATTGTTTGTTTGTCAAACTGTCTGTATTGATGTGTGAAGCTTAAAAGGGGAGAGAGACCAGAGGATCGGAGCGTTTGAGTCGTGTGCACTGATTTAGAAGTCCGTTTGAGCCGGCCAGTGAAGCCTGTTAAATCTTAAAGTTAAATTGATCGTGAAAAGTCGGCCGGGTGAACTTGTATAAACGTTTGGTTTATGTGATCGGAATAGAGTCGGCCTAGTTTAACCTGTTAACTTTAAGATTTGAAGTGATCGGTGAAAAAGACGGCCGGGCCACTGAAAAATTTGTAAAATGTTCATGAAAGATGGCCAGGTTAGAACCGTGATAAATTTTAAATAAAAAGACCAGACGGCGACAGAGTTTTAGTCTCTGTGGGGCACGGAGGAAAAACGAAGTCTCTTAAAGCCAGTCTACTGTGAGGGATCTGGCCTGGAGCGCTCACCTTGCGGCGGCTGGACTGAGAACCATGAGGGGTCCCTCAGTTATTTCCTCGTGACCATAGTAAGAATAGGAAATGATTTGATAAATATAGTCAAATTGTGTAAAAGATACACTTAGGAATTGTACAGAGACGCCTAATGTAAATACATTTATGTGGTGGTGGGATGTACGTTTGGTGATAAACGGCAGCTGTGTTACCGGGAGCTTGCAGAAGGCAGCTCCGGCTGTGCTGATATTGACTGTACATAATTAATTGTATAAATGTTTGTTGAACTGGGAGCGTGAATGTTCTAAGCAGTGTGGTTTTAAACAGGAAAAAGCGTTCATTGACGCCTATCCTGTAGTGTCCGGGGAAATGTTGGGTGGATTCTTATTTTGAACTGAAAAAACTTAACAGAAAGTTCTGGTTGAAAGAAAACATTCACCTTTTATGAGTGTCCGCCAGAAATGGTAGAAGCTTGGCTCCTTAAGAGGTGAATTAAGTTGGAAACAAACAGAACTTTGAGTTTTACTCTGTGGCAAAGGGGAGGGGAAAATACTTTGTATCAGTTACATTTTTGAGATTGTGTAGCAGAGAAGGAAAGGGCCTAAGTGAATCACCTTGATTTAATTTCTACGTTTAAATCTTTATCCTTGTGAGCATTAGCAAATCAAATTGGATGAAAATTACAGAGGCAAGTGACATAAAAAAAAAAAAAACCCAAGTTACTTACAAAATTAGTGTCCTTATTTCCTTTCCACTTCTTACCCTGGACAGCTTTTTGTTAAAATTCCGGGGTTTTCATTTATTTCATTTCTCACTTAGTACCATTTTTTAATAAATACCCACACATAGGTTAGATTTTCATTTCTTTTAGCAAGTATTATTTTGTAACACCCTAATAGATTTACTTCACAATTTCGTTTAATTCTTTTATTTTTTACTTTATTTTATTTATTGAAAAATCAGGGACAGATTATGAGCAAAATGGTAGAAAGACAGCCCCTACAGCCATCCCCATTCAAAAATACAGAGGACTGGAAGAACAAGATCTTTGAAAAAATTGAAGCAAGTACAGAACCAAAGAACAGACAGAAAACAAAAAAGAAACTAGAAAAAATTTGGAAAGATTGGCAAGACAGGAGACTCATACCAGGTGATACTGACCCATGCCCCACTGGAACATACGGAGCACGGATAATAGTGCATGAAAAAGGAGAAGCATTCAAGGCACAAACAGATTGGGAGAAGAAAGGAGAGCCTAAGTTTGGATCAACAAAAAGGGTCTTTCAAAACGCTGAAAAACGCATGGCACGGGTCTCTAAACTGTTGATGCATATGAAGCAAGTCACCCCAGGTGGACTCATTGGAGTTAGCCCAGAAAAAGAGCCAGGCTCAGACACCACCAACAAAGATGTAACGGTCTGTGAGTTGAGTCTCCCTACTGCCCCGCCTCCTTACATGTCATCAAACTCCAAACCCCCTCACTCCCTATATCCTTCAGTACAGGCCCCGGTAATGCAGGTAACAGGAGGAGTGTTAGAAGTTGATGAAGTCCCTGTGACGACCCAAAAGCTAAATGAAGTGATAAAAGATGTCCTGGCTGTGGCTCAAAATGCACAGAAAATGCTGAACCAGACCCAGAACATGTTGACAACAAGTAGGACTGGACAGGAAGACACGGGAGCACTAGAGACAGGGTCTGTGCAGCCTTCCACCTCCACCCCTGATAAAGGACAAACATGCAGAGAAAATGAGTACACCAGAGATGAAGCATGCAGGCTGAGGGAGGATGCCATAATGCGTACAAATAAAAAACAGACACTGTCACCGAAGCAAAAGAAAGAAGAAAAAGGGAGGAAGAAATGCAAACAGTACAGGACTGGCTATGACACAGAAGAAGAAGCAAGTGGGAGAGAAGTGACAACAAGGGAAGAAAGAGAAGGCACTCTTAGTGATTATTATGATTCAGAGGAAGATGACCACAAGACATGCACAGTTAGACTAACAGGGAAAGTAAAGGTTGCGCTGCCCCCTGCCACATCTGAAGGTGCAGCCCAATCCAGCCCCATCTCAAGACACACCCGATCCCACCTAGGGAATGGAATCCCAGGACAATACCCCCTGGTAGCTATTGGGGGAGGGGAAACAGTCTACCAGCCGTGGAAGCATAGAGACATGGAAGCACTAGTGATCAAACTGCCACCACTGCAAAAAGGAGGTCAACGATGGATCCTTGATTGTGAGAAATTCACAGCCACAGACCAGCTTTGTTTGGGAGATATACGAGCGCTCATAAGACGCATAGAAGGAAATATCAGAGTCCGGGAATTGGATGCCATAGCTGGATGCTCTGAATATGCAGATGACACACCTTTCAACAGATACAGACCTGACTACTGGGGAGCGGTAAGAGATAAATTCCCTACCCAGAGATCCCTCACCGGTTTGGATAGCCTTAAAATAGGGCCTGGTGAAGAACTACATGTTTTCCTGAGAAGGTGTGAAGAAGAATGGTTAGAGAGCACTGGTGAGCGATATGATCACTCCCCCTCCAATCGCATGCTGTACAGAGACAGAGTGATAAAAGCCCTCCCATTAACCATTCAAGCCAAATTGAACGATATTGCAGGACTAAGCATCATGGATGAAGACACCTGGCGACTTCAGCTGACACATCATCACAGCAGGTACCTAAAAACAGAAGGAGATTGTGATGAAGAGCTCAAGAGCCTTAACAAGCGTCTGCTACGAATGCAAGTGGCAGAAAAAGAAGACACAATAAACAAAGCAAAGAAAAATAAACTTGAAAAACAAATGGTAATGGGATCAGTTGCAGGAGACATACAAGATGCAGTCGCAAAGGCTGTAGCTGCAGCCATAAAGACCCCCCCAGTAGAAGCCGCACCACAACAATACCCCATACAATACCAAGGACCACCCCTAAGAGGACGGAATAGATACAGACCACGATTCAATGGATGCTACAAGTGTGGAGAACTAACACACTGGGCTAAAGACTGCCCTTCTGCGGGACCACCAGCCCCCATGCATTATGGCTCACAGAGAGGAAGAGGATCATTCGACAGAAGAGGACCATCAAATGTAGGAGGAGGAAGAGGGAGAAGCATGCCACCCAATTACACCCAGATGCCAATGACTGCATGGGAGGAGGAGCAATGATGGGGCCCAGAGGATCCAACTGCAGGTGTTCCCACCCCACCACACATTGAACCAATGGTCACCTGCACAATAGAGACTGACACAATTGACATGATGGTTGACAGTGGAGCATCCACTTCATGCCTCATCAAACTAAAAGGAGGAATTCCCCCTCTCTCCTCAAAGACTCTACGCACAGTTGGATACTCGGGAAAAGCAGAAGAACAAAGATACACGAAGCCATTGGTCATAACAGTTGGAGTCCAAACCCTACGCCACGCATTCCTATATGCACCCAAATGCCCTATACCTCTACTCGGGAGAGACCTGCTAGTAAAAATAGGAGCCATTATCCTATGCACTGCAGATGGACTCATTGTGCATCTCCCAGGACAAAAGATAACACCTACTGTATTACAGCACGGACACAAAATACTCATGATGGGGCCAGAAATGGAACAAAACACACCACCAGAAACCACACAGGTCTACTGGAGCAGACTGTGCAGCACCTCAGTGGATACACCAGAAATACAGCGTCACTACATGGAATGGAAACCATGGATCAACACACTGGGACCATATGGACCTCCTTTGGATCCCCCACACTGTACCTACAACTACCTCCGCAGACCAGATGATGAGTACCAGCAAGCATGGGAAGAAGATAAAGAAGAAATGACTGAACACCTGTCCATAACTGACATCTATGTGGGAGCACAAGGCGTCGCTGCATACTGTGAACTAACACCCGAACAGAAAACCTGGTATGCCTTGGGACAAGAAAGTGCACCACATGTAACCCTTGCTGTAGGAGTCGGATGGGAAGCAAGATCACTAGGACCCATGATGAAGACAGCATTAACTAAAGACTGGCAGCAAACCTCTGTCCCAAAAGTGTTCCGCTCATCAGATAAGACCATGTGGAAAATCAAGCATACTGGAATGAATTCAGGAATTCTGGAAAGACAGGAATTGGACAGAGATCATGGAAGGGAACATACAAACCACCAAGACACTGACAAATGTCTCTCACTAGTCCCAGAAAAATTGTGGACCACAGACCCCTATGATGTAGGGTGTGTCCCCGCCCACCAGGTCACTGTCCAACTGAGAGCACATCAAATACCATGCTGGCGACCCCAATACAGACTCAAACAAGAACAGGTTGAAGGGATTGATGACACCATACAAGGACTACTCACAGCAGGGGTATTAAGACCAACCAAATCTCCATGGAACACACCCATACTGCCAGTCCCAAAAGCTGAAAATAAAGGATGGAGGATGGTACATGATCTGCGACAAATCAATCTAGCTACCACCACTGAAAACATTCCCGTCCCAGATCCCTACGTTGCTTTACAGAATTTGAACCCCACCCACACCCATTTCAGTGTCATTGATCTGGCAAATGCATTCTTCTGCCTGCCTCTTGCCCCGGACGTGCAAGATATATTTGCTTTCACCTACAAGGGACAGCAGTATACCTACAACCGCATGCCACAAGGATACAAAGACAGCCCAGGTCTTTTCAACCAAGCATTGAGAGAAGATTTGAAACATCTCCAACTGCCACAAGGAACTGTCCTGATTCAATATGTTGATGACTTATTGTTGGCAAGCCCAACACCACAAGCATGTCTGAAAAGTACAACAGATTTACTGATACTCCTCGCCAACGCAGGCTACAAAGTCAAAAAAGAAAAAACACAAATATGCAGACGAACAGTTACATTCCTGGGAAGACTAATTTCTGCAAACAGCCTCACTCTGACATCATCACAAAGAACATCCATACTCTCACATGGGAAACCAAAGACTGTCCAACAGATGCTTGCTTTTCTTGGACTCACAGGATATTCCAGAAGCCATGTACCAGATTATGTATCCCTCACACAACCACTTAGAGAAATGATATCAGTGGCTGGAAACAGAAATCTCACTGCTACCCTCATTTGGACACCAGAAGGAGAAGAAGCTTTCACTCACACTAAACAAGCACTAGGACAAGCTGCACATCTTTGCTCCCCTGACTACACCCAGCCATTCCATCTTGATGTTTCAGAAACAGGAAGCATTGTGAATGCTGTCCTGTTTCAGAAAAAGGAGGGAGAAAGGAGAGTACTGATGTATCACAGTTCCAAATTGGACAATATTGAACAAGGACAAACAGGATGTGCCAGACATCTAGCAGCCTTAACCAGGGCTATAGACAAAACATCACACGTGGTCATGTGCCACCCCCTAAAAATCAACACTTCACATGGAGTAATTGCATTCCTGAGCTCAAATGCATTCACCTTCTCCCAAGTAAGAAAAATCAAGATCTCTGAAATCCTGAAACAACCACACATCAGTTATGAAACGGAAAGAACAAACATGGCCATTGGGCTGAATTCAGAAGAACATGAACCACATGACTGTGAATTTGTAGCACAAAAAGACTTGAAGCTTAGAGAAAATCTACAAGCAGATCCGCTGGAAAATCCAGAAATGACATTGTACTGTGATGGCTGCTGTTATAGAGGAGATCAGGGAAATATAGCCTCATATGCAGTAGTACAACAACAGGGACAGCAAATTGAGACTCTAGACTCTGCCATCATCCCCCAACCAGCTTCTGCCCAATTAGCCGAATTGATAGCATTAACCAAAGCTCTAGAAATAGGGAAAGACAGAAGAGTAAACATTTACACTGACTCAGCATATGCGCATGGCGCAGTACACATAGATGGCCCACAATGGCTAAGAAGGGGATTTCTGACTAGTTCAAAAACCCCAGTTAAACATGCCAGTGCACTCCAAAACCTTATAAGAGCCATCCTGCTCCCTACACAGATAGCAGTGATGAAGTGTAAAGGACACCAAAATTCAACCTCAGCTGTAGCTAAAGGTAATGATGCTGCAGACAAAGCAGCTAAAAAGGCCGGAGGTTACAGCAGACAATTGGTATGCCTGCAGACAGAAAACACCCCAGAACTAACTGAAGAATACATAGAGAGAATGCAGGAACATGCAGGTGTCTATGAACAAAACCAGTGGCTTTTAAAGGGTGCAAAAAAGTCAGACAAAGGTCTTTGGAGGTCACATGATGGTCGCTTGGTGGCACCCGCAAAACTCTGTCATTTGTTAATTAAAGAAGCCCATGGACCTACCCATGTCGGCAGAGCGAGAACCACCAAAGAAGTGGAAACTCACTGGTGGCATCCATACATGAAAGAAATGGTGGAAAACGCAATAAACGACTGCGAAAATTGCAATGCTCACAATGATAAAAGACCCTACAAATGCCCAATGGGACGTTTTCCAGTTCCAGATGCTCCATTCAAAGAGATTTGTATAGACTACACAGACATGGGAGCAGATAATGTAGTGAGGGGACACAGATACATATTGGTTATGGTAGACCGTTATACCAAATGGATTGAAGCCATTCCATGTAAGAAAGAGGATGCAAACTCAGTGATAAAGTGGCTAAAAAATGAACTAATACCAAGATATGGGGTCCCTAGATGCATTAGATCAGATAATGGGACTCACTTCACCAGTCAGAAGTTGAGTGAAGTAGAAAAGCATTTTGGCATTGCACACAAGTTTGGCTCAGTGTATCACCCCTCTTCACAAGGGCTGGTGGAGCGCGCTAACCAAACTTTGAAAAGAAAAATTGCTAAGGCTTGTCATAACACAAAAATGAACTGGGTAGATGCACTGCCCCTTGCACTAATGTCTATGAGGTCTTCACAGAGTAATAAAACTCATCTGTCCCCTCATGAGTTGTTGACAGGCAGGCCAATGCCAGGACCACCCAGAGATGGCGGTATAGGCCCAGTTTTAGATTTGTGGCAGATAGAGGCAGACGATTATATGAGGGCTCTCACTAATCTCACTCGAGTTTTGTCTTCACAGGTCCAAGCAGCCACTGAAGCACCGCAGAGCGGAAGAGAGCCTCCTGTAGGGCCTGGAGACTGGGTGAGGTTGCGAGTTCACAAGCGAAAGTGGGCCGAACCAAGGTGGACAGGTCCGTGGGAAGTGATTGAACGCTCAACCCACGCCCTGAAAGTTAGAGGTAAAACAGGAGCTAATTGGCACCACCTTACACACTGTACACCCGCTCAGGCCCCCTCCCGACCACTAGAGGAGGTTAGAACTGATTTGGCCACGCTGTGAATAAAAAGTAGATTCTTAATTGGAATAATGGCAGTTTTGGAATAGAAACAGCAAAACCAGAAAATCCCTTTCTGTTTAAAAAAAAAAAAAAAAAAAAAAAACCTTCTAGGAACCTTTTTTGAATTTTTTCCCTCAAATTGCAAAATATTCCATTTTTGTATTTAAGTTTCAGCATTAGAACAAAATGGAGGACAAAAGGGGGAACAAATTGAGGCTCCTAGAGCTATGTGGAATAAAAGAAACAGTAGCAACAATAGTCATAACCATTTCCTTAGTTATCACTCTTGTCCTAATTTTCCCCTCTGAAAATAGGACAACCACAGCCTCCATCCAGCCCAGTAACATCATAGACAAAAGAAATTTTGGTCCACCGAATAATACAAAGTCCCTTGTAAAGGGTCACAAAAGAATTAGAAGATCCTACAGGACTGACCAACCCATGTTGACACTGCATTTTACTGAAGGCGAAACAGGCACTGCTCAATTTGATTTATGTTCAGTACTCAACTGTGTAGGCCGACAGAATGCATATATATGGTCAGAAAAGTATATATGTGAAGTTTATCATACAGCAAATAACCCCACTGACACATGGTGTACAAATTGGAACAATGTAATCACTAACACAGGTTCGAATGAATGGGGATATAACCCCCCAGCAAAAAAGGGAAAAACATCAATGAAACATAGACTCACAATGTATAAAGCCTCTTCTCCCAGTGATTGTGAGGCCAATAAATGCAACCCTTTGTTTCTCACTCTAAAAGATCCTCAGATCCCAGATACCGACGTCTATGTGCTAGGGGCATATCAAGGTGGGAGCGATCCATTAGGGCACTTTAGCATACAGGTAAAAAAGAAACAGGATACACCAGACACCCAGAATAGTGACATTTGGAGTCAAAACCGTCCGGATGAAGACGCTCAATTTAATGAGAAAAAACCACCGTTAGTCACCTATTTAGAAAGAGACAATCCAGGACAAGCAATCGCAATAGAAACAGGATACACTGACAAAAATACTTGGCTCGAATGGGTTAGATATTCGGCAAAAACACATCACATGTCGGACTGTATTGCTTGTGCTTCGGCCCGCTCCCAATTGGGTACTATGCCATTCCCACTAAACCCACTAAATGATCCCTCTGGGTACAACTGCATGATACAACTTTACCTGAAACAAAATGTTCCAGATTGTACGTCACTAAGCCTACTGTATCCCGAAGTTAATAGAGGGACAACACCTCCACCATTTGTCCCTTATGAGGGACCATACTCATGTATCCACCGATCAGATAACAATGGAGTCATGGTAGGCAGACTGACCAGCTGTAAAACCGTTAATAAGGACATCAGTCAGGATACAATACAAGCTCTAGGAAAAATGAAAGCAGCAAGAGCTGACGTCTGGTGGTATTGTGGAAGAAAGACACTGTATCCAGCCCTGCCGTTAGGTTGGACTGGGACTTGTGCCCTGGTGCAGTTAGTAATGCCATTTCAGGCATATCCATTAGACAGCCATAATTTACTGACTGCAGCTACCAACGCCCATTCCAAAATAAAGCTAACTAAGAGAGAAGTCCCCAAAGGCAGTTTTGACTCTACAATATACCTTGACAGTTTAGGAGTGCCTCGCGGGGTTCCTGATGAATTCAAGGCAAGGAATCAAATTTTGGCAGGTTTAGAATCTATTTTCCTCTGGCCTACAATCAATAAGAATGTGGACTGGATTAATTACATTTATTACAATCAACAACGTTTTGTCAATTACTCCAGAGATGCAGTGAGAGGCCTACATGAACAGTTAGACAAAACCACCCTGATGACATATCAAAATAGAATTGCTCTTGACATGATATTGGCGGAAAAGGGAGGAGTCTGCAAAATGTTCAAAACTACATGCTGCACATACATTCCCAATAACACGGCACCAGATGGCTCAGTCACACGGGCATTACAAGGACTTACCACCTTAAGTGAGGAATTCGCTGAGAACAGTGGTGTAGGGACACCATTTGAAATCTTCGACTCCATGTTTGGAGAGTACAAAGTCTTCTTCCACAGCATCATCATGTCAATAGCAATAATGTGTGCAATACTTGTGTTATGTGGATGTTGTTGCATTCCCTGCATTAGAACTTTAGCAAATAGGCTCATAACCACAGCCTTAACTAAGGAAAAGGAGGGACAGTTTCTGTTAAGAAAAGCACCTGTAGCACCTTGGATAGAAGTTGAGGAGTCAGATAACGAGGTCGAAGAAGGAGATGAATCTTTTGTATAATTGTTTACATCCTGAGTTAGCCATCTACCATGAAGTATTCTTTACTTTTGTTATTATTGTTTACATTTTTTCCTATTAATAATTTTTATGTTTGTGTACAGACTTTATTTTGTCTATAGTAGGTTTCACACCAAGTAAGGTGTGAAAAAGGAGGGACTGTTGAATAAAATAAAGCTTAAATGTTTCATCACTGTGTAATTATACATGTTATAATGTATTAAAGATGTATGCTGCAGTTAGGTTGAAAAGATGAGATCTAATTCTGTGAGTGTGGGGTGTGGGTGTCATATCATGCTATGAAATTACCATTGTTTGTCCTAAAGAAAAGAAGATCAAGCTGACCCGTTTGTGTCCTCACCTACCCCCTCTCTCCTTCCCCTCTGTCTCTGTCCTTTTGGTTTGGAACAAAAGACTATTAACATATAGACAGATACTGTTTGCTTCACAAAAGGGAAGTAACCATCTGTCTCCAACCACCTGGTGTCTCAAGACTGGGCTAAGACATTGGAATGCTGATTCACTGTATTATGTTAGATCTTCTCACTAACATGATAATTATCGTTTGATCTGTGTGGGAAAACGACCCCAAAGGGACGAAGTTAGGGCATGTCCTTCCTAATTGGACAGCGAAGAAAACCAACCAGACTCGTC
>CM057239.1:30188175-30208175 GCA_029931835.1 Etheostoma nigrum
TTTTCTTTCTTTCAGTCCAGTATCGGGTCTGTCAGTCACGGTGAAAACCGGGGACACTTCCGGGGACAGATCTAGCCGGGGACAGGTCACCGAAATCGGGGACTGTCCCCGGAAACCGGGGACGTCTGGTCACCCTATGCTAAAACTGCTCACATGCGATTAGCATGAAAACAAATCCCAGAGAACGATCGACTCTGTACCCATGTGTTATTAACCCCTAGGTTCACTTAGCGCCGGAATTGTCCTTTAAGTAACATAAGTAAATGGAGATCTGTACCTTTGGAGGCTGTCCTCCCACAAAAACGCTCTCAAGCAGCAATTACGACCCGTATTTACGTTTCTATAGCCACGGCCCTCCAGTGCATAACCATCGGGAAGTGAAGTAATGTCTGATTTGAACCCAAAAAACAAAATCTTCTTCTAAAAATAAACTAAATAGTTTTTGTGTGTAAACATAGCCAAACTGTGACCATTTTACAATGTTAACGAGGTTTTAAAATCCCAACCTTTACGTTCGTGCACCTTAGTATCTGTTCTGATTGCACCTTATTCTCTACTGCACTATTTTAAACATGGATATTTATACTCCCAACTGTATATATCTAGATATTTATACTTTTCAGTTTTTTTAGACTTGGTATATTTATCACGATACTGGCTCTGCACACCCATATAAGCATGTATTTATTTTCATGTAAATGTACTTATTCATGTGAATGTACTTATTATGTATCCCAGCCACGTTTTCATATAGCTAATATTTGACTTTTCTACGATGTTTTTGTTTCAGTGCTGTTGTTTTTTTTTTTAAGCTGTGAACTTTGCACGTAATTTGGTACAACAGTGTACTGTTGAATGACAAATAAAGAAATCTTGAATCTTGAATCTTCTCTGGTTTAGATCATAGACTGGTAATATTCTTTTTAACAGTCTATGGTTTAGATATGAGGTCGTATTTCAGCCCCCCCTGGGCACTATGTTATGAAACAGTTCTGTGGGTCGTATTGGAGGGTAAAGGGGCAAATGACCAATATGGTCGTATGGTTCGGAGGACTTGTTGGTACTTTGAACTGCTGAATATGAGATGCTTATCTTTCGTCTCATCTCCCATTGACTGTAACACTTTCCCCTCTGCTCTGGCTCGTCTTCAGTTAATCAGTTAATTCAGCAATATATATTGCTCCTGAGTTACCTGTTCTGCAGAGTAGCATGGGCGTGTAGGTGACACACAGCAGGGTGTAGTTAAAGAAGCTCTGCAGCATGGGTGTGTTCACATGGAAACCTGTAGCCAGGTACTGGGAGGTGATGGCCGTCCCGCAGATGAGCCCAGCCAGGCCCTGACCCATGGCCAACGTCTTGGCAACCTGCCTGAGAGAGAGGACACATCTTTAGGGACACCGTGCACATTTATTTTAAGCAGGCTCTTAACTTGTCGTTTTTTTATGCCTAAAGTTAACAGTCGTTGCCTCATGATGGTAACTTTTTGTTGTGTAATGCCAAATAGTGATCACCTGCCCAAAGTTGTTTGCTTGGGAGCGTGTGCAGCGTGTTAAAGCTGTATTACGCTGTTTATACAGTGAGGAAAATAAGTATTTGAACACCCTGCTATTTTGCAAGTCCTTCCACTTAGAAATCATGGAGGGGTCTGAAATTGTCATCGTAGGTGCATGTCCACTGTGAGAGACATAATCTAAAAAAAAAACATCAAGAAATCACAATGTATGATTTTTTAACTATTTATTTGAATGATACAGCTGCAAATAAGTATTTGAACACCTGAGAAAATCAATGTTAATATTTGGTACAGTAGCCTTTGTTTGCAGTTCCAGAGGTCAAACGTTTCCTGTAGTTCTTCACCAGGTTTGACACACTGCAGAAGGGATTTTGGCCCACTCCTCCACACAGATCTTCTCTAGATCAGTCAGGTTTCTGGGCTGTCGCTGAGAAACACGGAGTTGGAGCTCCCTCCAAAGATTCTCTATTGGGTTTAGGTCTGGAGACTGGCTAGGCCCCCCCAGAACCTTGATCTGCTTCTTCCAGAGCCACTCCTTGGTTATCCTGGCTGTGTGCTTCGGGTCATTGTCATGTTGGAAGACCCAGCCTCGACCCATCTTCAATGCTCTAACTGAGGGAAGGAGGTTGTTCCCCAAAATCTCGCAATACATGGCCCCGGTCCTCCTCTCCTTAATACAGTGCAGTCGCCCTGTCCCATGTGCAGAAAAACACCCCCAAAGCATGATGCTACCCCCCCATGCTTCACAGTAGGGATGGTGTTCTTGGGATGGTCCTCATCATTCTTCTTCCTCCAAACACGGTTAGTGGAATTATGACCAAAAAGTTCTATTTTGGTCTCATCTGATTTTCATATTAATTATTCATAATAGACTCCAATGCCTCTCAGAGTATATGACTTCTGTATCTGTTATCTGTGTGTTTCTCCTTGGTGGGAGATAACTGGGTTTGTTATGACTCCACACCATTTCCTTGAAGAATAGATGACGTGGAGCCTGACACAACAGTTGCCTAGAGCAGTGTTTATCAGAGAAGGTCCCAGGTCGAGACCATAGCCTATCCAAAGAGACGAGATGTTCTTTTTCAGCTAATGACCAATCAAGAAACTTGGACACACAAGGGGCAGATTCAGAAATACGTAATAGGTCCACTAATTGTCATGTTTAAGATTAAACTGTTTTCCAAACAAGGGTTGGTTTTCCTCTGGGGGAACTGGATATAAGGAAGTGTATTACTGATTGTATTCACACAGAACTTAGGTCACTCTGTAACTCTGTTCATTGTGAAGACTGTTCTTGTCATTTGATTGTTCTCTGCAGAAAACAATTAAACCTTTTCACCAAATACCTAGACCTTTAATCCAGTTTGCAGCCTGTCTTTATTTTGTTTCAACAAGGTCTCTCCTCCAAGACAAATTCCTCCCTCGCTGTAACAAGAAACTTCCACAACAAACTTGGCGTTGTCGGCAGGATTTCAAGGAGGGATCAGATTGGGACCCCCGCTGGTGACTGATGAGGGCATGCTTCCAGGGATCTGATGATCACCTGCCTCTAAACCTCGCCAAAACATCTTTGAGAGACAGAGGGTCAGAAACCACTGAGGGCTTTCTCCCATGACTTCTCTGGATCATCCAAATGGTCATTTGCAAACTCAAGACGGACCTTGACATGTGCTGGTTTAAGCAGGGGAACCTTCCGTGCCATGCATGATTTCAAACCATGACGTCTTAGTGTATTACCAACAGTAACCTTGGAAACGGTGGTCCCAGCTCTTTTCAGGTCCTTGACCAGTTCCTCCCGTGTAGTTCTGGGCTGATTTCTCACCTTTCTTAGGATCATTGAGACCCCACGAGGTGAGATCTTGCATGGAGCCCCAGACCGAGGGAGATTGACAGTCATGTTTAGCTTCTTCCATTTTCTAATGATTGCTCCAACAGTGGACCTTTTTTCACCAAGCTGCTTGGCAATTTCCCCGTAGCCCTTTCCAGCCTTGTGGAGGTGTACAATTTTGTCTCTAGTGTCTTTGGACAGCTCTTTGGTCTTGGCCATGTTAGTAGTTGGATTCTTACTGATTGTATGGGGTGGACAGGTGTCTTTATGCAGCTAACGACCTCAAACAGGTGCATCTAATTTAGGATAATAAATGGAGTGGAGGTAGACATTTTGAAGGCAGACTAACAGGTCTTTGAGGGTCAGAATTGTAGCTGATAGACAGGTGTTCAAATACTTATTTAGAGCTGTATCATATAAATAAATAGTTATAAAATCATACATTGTGATTTCTGGATTTTTTTTTTAGATTATGTCTCTCACAGTGGACATGCACCTACGGTGACAATTTCAGACCCCTCCATGATTTCTAAGTGGGAGAACTTGCAAAATAGCAGCGTGTTCAAATACTTATTTTCCTCACTGTATCAGTGGTGGAATGTAACTGTGAAGTATTGGAGGTACTTGTACTGAGAGTGCTACAAGCTGACTCACTAGCATAGGACTTCAAAGTTCTTTTGCACTCAACTCAAAACGTCAGTAAATAAAAGTCTTGAATCCAAGGTTCTTCATTTGTCTGTTTACTTAAAAAAATGCAAAACATAAAATACAAAGACTTAGGATCTTTACTTTTCTGATAAATTAACTGCAACTCCGTGTAGGTCTAAAGACCGCGTTCCTCCAAAGTCCAGCGGCTTCTGGCTGTTTCGCAGGGTACTATTTCTTTTTATACTACATCTAGCAGCCAATCAAATTACATTATTCTAGGTCACTGGGAAACTCCACGTTCTACGATCCGTTTTCAACACAGTTTTGTCAAGTCTCTCAAAAATAAACTCAAAAGATTATTTCCATAGAAATGGCTTCAACATGTACTGTCCTTGAGTATTTTTCTACAACTTTCTACATCTCAGAGGTAAATATTGTAGTTTTTACTCCGCTGCATTTGTCTGACAGCTTAAGTTATTTCTCAGATGACAGTTTTTTACCCCCTTTCTGTCCAGGGAAAACCACGTATCTCCAGATGTGTTGATGTTGAATGAATGTTTGTGATAAACTGAAGGATGAAAGTTTTCCTTCTTCTTAAGCTTAATAAAGTCTTTCATTTCAAGTACATTTTGCTGATGATACTTGCATACTTTTACTTTTAAGTATGGTTTTGAGTGCAGGACTTGTACTTGTTAGTATTTTCACAGTGGGGGTTCAATACTTAAGTAAAGAAACTGAATAGTTCTTACATATCTTAAAGGAGAAGGTTAATATTTTGACTGAAAACGTGGTTGGGAAACAGCCAGTGGTGGAATGTAACTACTGTAACTGTAAGTACATTTACTCAAGTACTGTACTAAAGTGCAAATGTTGAGGTACTTGTACTTTACTTGAGTCTTTTCTTTTCATCCCACTTTCTACTTCTACTCCGCTACATCTCAGAGAGAAATATTGTACTTTTAAATTAATCTGACATCTTTAGTTACTAGTTACTTTACAGATTTCTGCACACACAACACATGTACTTTATAAAACCTGACGTTGTATTCCAAATTAAACTAGCCAACAATATAACGGCCAAGATGATTAAAACATGAAACACACAACTGTTTGGATCCTTTACACTTTCAAATATGGAAGGATTTTTCTGAATTGAGTACTTTTACTGTTAATCCTTCATGTACATTTTCCTGATGACACTTACATACTTTAATTTGAGTGGTTTTAGTACTTTTACTTAAGTAAAGGCACACTTCTTCCACCCTTGGAAACAGCTCACCTGGCTTTGTTCGATAGGTAACAAAAACAGACTTTAACTTTACTTCTCCTTCTCTCATCTCCCACGTCCACTCACCAGGTGAAAACTTCCTTCGGGTTGAATTTCCTGATCCTCTCCATGAGTCCACTGCTCTCACGGCTCGTGTCCCTGGAGGCATCCTCGGGCTGCTTAGTGGCCATGTCGCCACGCCAGTGATGGAGGAATCCTCTCCGAGTTTTAACAGCTACATGGGGCTAACGCCTTGACTTTTACTGAATGATTAACCAACTCAGAGGGCAAAGACTACTCTGGTTACTTATCTCTCTGTGTGTATAATGTGTTGAAGACAGCCGGCAGCACTTAGTAAAGATAGGTCAAAAAGATAAACTCAAAGAGGTCATCACTGAGCTTCCTCCGCTTGTTTTCTTACTCCTCTGTTATCTGCTGATTAAATAAAATACATCTCGTGTTGGAGGAAAAGTGCTTCATCATCAGGGTTTTTATGGAAATGACATAAAAGTAAGTACATTAACTCAAGTACTGTACTTAACCCTCCTGTTAGCCTCATTTTTAAAGTTTCTATAACAGACATTTGGGGGGGGGGTTTCAACTAAATTGCCCCAAAATAACATGGATAGTTCCATAAAAGTCAAATAAAGGATCAGATCTTTGCTTTCATAGAGTTTTCTGAGTTTTATTCAATTTGATAGCATTATCTTGCCTAACTTTGACATATCTGCCTTCATTCCTCTGATTTTAACTTTTTATAAATTAGGTTTATTGACCAGAAATTCCAAAAATAAGTGCAAACAAGTGTTAATAAGTTGGTTCTAGTGGTAAATATACTGGTGGTAATTGGGGAGAAAAGTGCCAAAAATGTTTAAAAGAAGCAAGCAAACGTGGAAAAAGCAACATAAATGTAAAAACAAAATAAAAATATAGAAAAAATAGTGCCTAAAAACTGTTAATTCTGACTTCTACTTATGCCCCACAACAATTCAGAGGGAAATATATTGTATTTTTTACACTCGCTGTAGAATATAATAGGTTCTTTTAATTAAGAGGATGTATCTTTGGGTTTAACATTGGGTTTAAAATTTTGAGCATATCAAACACTTCATTTCCTGCATTCTGGGGAATCTTTCTGCAATAATTTGTGCCCTTCCTGCATCAAGTCATGGTGCGAATGTCTTTATTTATGAAAAGGAAATTATTATTAGAAATTTGGGGGGTTGCACTGGCCAGTTTTGATTATTGGGGGTTAACCCCAATATATTAAAATGTCCGAGGGACATTTTAGGCATCCAGTAGCTTAGACAACCAATACACAACAAACACACATACACACATTTACTCACATATGTAAAATCACTCAATTTAAAGAGTTAACTACTTGTGAAGTGATTACAAAGGTCTGGTATGGACCGATCATGTGATGCAACTGATACTAATACATGCTGTTACATGTAAGGTTTTGAATGAATGACTTTAACTTGTAGTGTAGTATTTTCATAAGTACCTCACTTAAGAATCTGAGTATACATTTTTTTAAATGTAATTGTAATTGTTCATCAACAATTACAATAAAAACATTCAAATACACAATGCAATGTCTGAGAGCAACAAAAAACAAAACATCATATAAAACATACATAGCCTACATATAAGGAACATAAACTTTTTTTCTGATCCTAATATCTGGTTAGTAAACAAATATTAAATAAATGTAAAAAAAGTAAGTAAATGTGGGAGGAAAACAAAATCATGTTGTAAAAAGATACAGTTATAACAGGATACACAGTTAATCACACTACAAAAGGGGTAAATTCATTTCACAACATGATTAAATAGAGAATATGGTGTTAAGGACGTTCAACAAATGCATCCTTGAAATTGTAATCTGAGTACTTCTTCCAACCATAGACCGTTAATATTAATAAGTATATATTTATATATATATATATATATATGTAGTCTATGCTCCCAACCATACTGGGTTAAGTTCCCATGACCTCAACCAGCTGTACTACCTATCTCGCGAGATTCTGCGAGGTGATAAGTTGAAGAAACATGGCGACGTCTAATTTGTTAAAGGTAAGAACACTTGAATATATCGCATTTCCCATATTTGTGTACAGATTTAAACTCTTCGTTTTCATATATGTTGGCTATTACTGCACATATGTTTACACTCGCTACTGTGGCATGTATGTGTATGCACGAATAGCGTAAATATATCAAATAAGTGCACAAATAGGTGAAGTCACAGTTGTTACCGTTGTCCGGTGTTGTGTCGGAGTCAGTTAGCTATATAACATGTCTTCTGTCGAGCCGTTAGCTTCGTTAACTGTCTACGGCCGTTACCCGTGACAACAGTCCGGTATCTCGGCAACGACGACGACGACCCACTCCCTAACAAGAACCGGATCAAGCCCTAAACCCAACACTGGAAAGCCTCGAAGGGGACATACCGGGGGTGTATTACGTTAACGGCACATACAAGGGGGTGGGGGGGACCCTTCCCTTCCTGTCCCGTCCATAGCCCGTTTATTTTCCGTTACCCGTGACTACAGTCCGGTATCTCGGGGACGACGACCCACTGCCTAAGAAGAACCGGATCAAGCCCTAAACCCAGGGCGGGTTTAGGGCCCCCGTTTATTTTCGGTGTTGCTAACATTTTGCCGACCGGTGTTTCGGTTTAACTGGTTTTTGAGTTAACTGGTGATAGAGACAGATGTGGTGTGGGCGTGGCCTTTCAGGACCCATTCTCAACTAACCAGGAAATAAACATGATCTTCTTTAACTGTATGTGCTGATCGCTTCGCTTCTTTTCACATTCATTTGTTGGTTTCTTGTGAAACTTGACTATAGAAACGAGTTGCTGAGCACGTGGTCCCGACAGACATGCAAACATTAGCCGTTGTCGTTTTGAAATATCACCCGTTGTCTGGCGAGTGTGTCACTCACTGCAAACCTCGGAGACGCAAGATCGACTTGTGATATTTACATTAGTAAACATTTCACCGTTAAAACACATTGCTAAATGTGTAGAATTTTGTAATCTCTATCTGTAAAGGCCATTTTATTGAAATGGGGTTTTCCTCATACTCTGAGTTAGAAAACAACTGCAGTACACAGCTTCCAGTTTCACTTCTGAACGCTTTTACAGAGGGGTTTGTTCAAATGTCATTCATAGCCTAATTTATGTAACATTTTATACCTAAAAACGTGGCAAAAAATTATTTTATGGCTGTTGACACCATATTCTGATTAATGCAGTGATAAAAGGATACATCTAAAATAAAAACCCCTCTGTAACCCATTGACTCAAATCTGTCAACAAAATAAAAGAAGAATTTGGAATTTGACTTCGACTTTGTGTACATTTTTTCTAGGCATAGTTACGTCAAATTATACGTATATCTGGAAGGATTTTCTTTTCTTCATTATGGATATCTGAAATTAACATAACAATTGGATTGTAGATATCTGAAATTATGTTTCCTAATAATTATATTGCAGATATTCAGACATTTAATAACATAGATGGACTTTATTGAACCCACACTGGATTAAACTTCTGCCACTTCAAGTCAAGTCAACTTTATTTGTCAATTCTACAATTTGTGCCAGACATCCAAAACATTTGAAAATACATTTCTCTCCGACCCACGGTGCAATATATGCACTTGTCTTATCTGGATGAATGAGTAAGCATAATGAATATTAAATAATGTTGTGTTGAGCCAGAAGCTTGTAGCCTACAGAAATATAATATATTTCTATTTGAATTGCCTATAGATGTATAGCCTCTCAAATTAATCTGAGGGGATCCCATTTTGCCCCAGCAGACAGCTGTCTCCAAGCTGCGTCCAGCTGAGTGTAAAACCTCATATATCTTATGTTTAACTTACAGGCTGTTTTGAAGTATAAACAGATACTGCCATTGAATTTACTTGTGATGCCGTTGCAAGAACCAAGACTGACAACATGGGTGGCTGTGTCGATGCCTGCTCACAACTGGCTACTAACGCAGTGTTTTCCAAAAGTTTTCCGTTATCACAGTTATATTTGTAGCCTTATCATTCCGTTATTAATCTGACTTCAAGTTGATTTGAGATGCTTTCATACAGAGATAAGTGAAACTTTCTGAGGTGTTCGCACATGCTTGTGGAGATAGTTGTGGCAAAGACTCATGCCAGATTAACTTGTGTCACTTCGATCCCGTTGATTGTGTTTTATATTTAATTCTACGGACGTGCATCATTGTTATGGTAATCCAAACTACACATTACTACTCATTCATCACATTTGGACACGAGTCACGCCTGTCAAACTCCCATTGTGTAGCCATGTGGATATTAGGCTAGCTAGTGTAGGTGTGGAAAGGTGAAATATCAGGCTTGTGCTCGGGTCTTTGTTGTTAGCTTTGTGTTATTTGTAATAGGTTGGGCACAGTTTAACAACTAATTTAAGCGTGAATGTCATCAAATAATCTAAAAAAATCCGTGTCCGTGGTTTACAGTAGAGACCGTGGTAGAGAAGTTACACTCGCCAGACAAGAGTGATATTTTAAAAATAAAAACGGCTCATTTGTTCATGTCTGTCTGATTGGGTCCAAAACTCTTGTCCCAGCAACCCGTTCCTACCGTAATGTTTCACAAGACCCCGACACATGAATGGGAAAAAGAGGCGAATTGATCGGAATTGTTTACTGCAGCGGTGCAGCCCCGCCTGCAACACCTATCACCAGTTAACTCATAAACCAGTTAAACCGAAACACCGGGCGTCATGGTGGGTCAGTTGCTAGCACTTGAATAACCGGATTCGAGCCCCAGTCCGGGCCTTTTTTGTGTGTGGATTTGGCATGTTCTGCCCCCGTGTTCGTGTGGGTTTTTACCGGGTAGGCTAACGGTTATAAACGGTTCGCGTAAGGTGACCAGATTTCTCAGACAAAATCCGGGGACATTTTTAGCTCAGAAGCGTATATACCTCCAAAACACGTCATGTTTTTAATTTAACAGATCCAGCCGGGGACAGGTCACCAATATCGGGGACTGTCCCCGGAAACCGGGGACGTCTGGTCACCCTAGTTCTGCCCCCGAGTTCGTGTGAGTTTTTACCGGGTAACGGTTATAAACGGTTAGCGTTACTCCTGTTTCCTCCTCCTTATATTAAATATGTCGAAATAAACCGTCTGTGTACACAATTAACGTGCTGTCTGTAAAGTAGACCGTTCAGGTAATTGTCCTAATTAACAATTACCGAATTACAGTTGTAAGTCACCGGCCAGTTAGCTTCACAGGCTAGCAAGAGAGGTAACCGGCTTTGACAGGCGGCGACCCGCCCCCCGGCACACGCTTCCCGGCTAGTGTCTCCCGCTTCACCCGTGGAGGTGGACGGAGAACCGCAGGGTCCTCATAAAGTAGCAGGTGTGTTCATTTCAGTGGTGTAACGTAACTAAGGGCAACTTCTCAAGTACATTAATTGAGGTACAACAAACATTACATTTATTTAATCCATGAGCTACGATATAAGATTCAGATAAACAATACATCTTCTAATCAACAAAGATATTATGGTGTATTATTTTATAGGCTCTATAGATTGTAGCGCCCAATTATAAAGAATTCCAAAAAATATGACATTTTCACTTTACCTGATTTTGTAATAAAAACCCATAATGTAATAACTTGACCAATAATGTAATAAAATGTCCTGATTGATATTGTAATAACATTTTTACTGATAATGTAATATCTTTCATGTGGGTCATTCTTTTTCAAAATTAATGATGTGATCATTTTTTCGCCGAAATGTAGAGTGTGCAAGGATACACAAATGTATAATACTGTTGGTATTATGTTGGCTTATACTCCAAAAAATAGCTGCAACTGACGATTAATGTCATGTTGATTACTGTTTTGATTAATAGATTACTTGTTTGGTTTGTAACATGTCAGAAAAGGGTGAAACATGTCAGTTTCCCAAAGCCCAAGATGATGCCCTCAAATATCTTGTTTTGAAGAAACTAAAAAATATTCTGTATTCAGAGAATTTTTACTAATTTCATGTTAAAATCTAATTAGCCTACTTGATCTCCCCCCATCTTCAGTTTTTAGTCTTTGTGTATCTCTGCATTTGTCTTTGTCTTCTCTACGTTCTCTCCCCAACACCTCCATTTTCATTGGTCATTGCCTCTCTTCTCAACCTTCTTGTTCTTCCTCCCACTACACCCGTCCCCTGTCTCTCCTCCAGAATAAGGGCTCCCTGCAGTTCGAGGACAAGTGGGATCTGATGCGTCCCATCGTTCTCAAGCTGCTCAGACAGGAAGCCGTCACCAAGCAACAGTGGTTCGATTTGTTCTCGTAAGAGATGCTCTCTGCTTTGTCCCGTAGTTCCTTCTTCCTTATTTAGGAAAAGTATTCCAATGAAGGAGCAGCACAGCTGCTGCTGCTGCTGCTGCTGCTGCTGACCTTTATTTCCAAAAACAGATGCACAGTGTACTTTAGTACATTTCAGCAGCACACACATGCAGTATGTGGGTTTAGTTTTTACCAACAGGTGTTATGCTTTACATAATCCCCACACAATCTCACACATTTGTAGGTAAACCTGCTGTTGGGTTGTGTCCAACTCGTAAACTGGATTAGAAAAGAGTCTTGTATCCATAATTAACTTCCACAATGTGGCGGTCAACTGCATCTTTTGATATATATATATATATATAGAGAGAGAGAGAGATGTGTTTCCCAATGAAACAGGATGCTGTGGTGTAGCTTGGCACGCAAGGGATTTGGTTTTAGAATTTGTGTTAAGACACAAAACACAATGATGGTGTCTTTTTTATTTTAAGCCCAAAGCTGTGATCACTTTTTCTAGGTTTAGCAGCTGTGAGGTGGATTACATCATTGTTGTTGCTATGCAACATTTACAACAATCTAAAGCTGTTTAATTGGTTTATTTTCTTCCCTGTTTCTTTATTTTGGAGGGGGGGGGGGTTGTCTATCCAAATTGAGAGTCTAAAGACAGAGGATGTTGTAAGCTTTACAGACTCTAAAGCCGTTTTGAGGCTAATTTGTGAATTTTGCGCTACATGAGTAAAATTTACTTGACTTGACTTATCTGAATAACCTTAAATAACAAAGTGGAAAATGTGGCCCAGAAGAGGAAGTTGGTGATTTCTCTTTTTTAATAAGAAGAGGGGAACAGAAAAATGGGGAATTTAATTCTCTAAGTTCCTGTGAAAAATACAATAGGGCTGAGCAAATAATTTAATTTCAATTGAGATTGTGATTTTGGCTCCTAAAGATCACAAAACAATGCAATTGAGAAAAACTTTTACTTTGCACATTAGGTCTACGTTTCGCACGTTGGCTCTTATTTTGCAACATGTTTGTAGAAGTCAATGAGTAATCGTGTCACTGTCAAGTTTAAGGCTGCACAATATGAGGAAAATATGCAATAATAATGTTGATAACGATATTGCTTGCGATACACAGATGTACGTAGTTCTGCATTTCTGCTGCTTTCAGTATTATGCTAAAAAAAACAAATTGCTAACGTAACTCGTTTTAACGTTTTTGTATTGAACATTGAATTAAACATAAAATGCCCCACTAAAAAGAAGAATGCCGGTTACATTTTAAAGTGTAGTTTTCTTCTGAGATTTTCTTTCAACTAACACAAAAAATCTCTGAGTGTCTTTCACAATGTGTTTGTTGAGCCAGTTGTTATAGCGATGACAATAAAAAAAACAATATATTGTGCAGCTCTATTTTGACATAGATTTCAATTTTGACCAAAATAATTGTGATTATGATTCTATTCCATAATGGAGCAGCCCTAAAAGACAGGTCGCATTTCACGGGTCATTTCTGCAAGTACAGTAAATACCAGGCGTGTTTGGACATGTCGAGTCGAGGCTCAGCAGAGCCCTCCAGAGTTTGACTTAAATAACTTGGAATGAACTTCAGTGTCGCCCCTTTTCCTTGTCTGTCCTCCAGAGATGTCCATGCCGTGTGTCTATGGGATGATAAAGGACCAGCCAAAATCCACCAAGCCCTCAAAGAGGACATCCTAGACTTCATCAAACAAGCACAGGCTGTAAGTAGTGTGTGTATAAGTGTGAACTGATCAGAGTCACAATCACAATCAGAACAACAAAAGTGATCGCGCAGGGTTGTGCGGCGGTCGGAGTGTCACCGAAACGGCTCACTTGTGTGACGTCATGCTGTGTTATTTTAACCCCCCAACATTGTAGCACAAGTAGACTTTATATTTCACAATTATTGTTTTCAGATTGTCAGATTGTATGTAGATCTCAACATTTCCAACCGCACTTGAAGGCAGCTTCCTTTCTCAGAGAAAGAAAAGACACAGAGGGACGGTGTTTGTTGTTGCAGGAACCCGTCAGCTGCTCCACAAACTCCCGGTCAGTTCAGTGCTTGTATTTTGTGTTTTAAAACTTTCTTGTGGCAGCGATAGAGGCAGTGGTGTTTCCTGTTTCCTGTACGGGACTCCCGCACCGCCTCACATCCGACTGACAAGTCTCATTACCGGTTACATGATTGGCCACTGCAACGTGCCATCGGGTTGACCTCAACTTTATTTCAATATTGAAGGAAAAACAAAACAAATATTCAAATCCCAAATCGGATAACCGAATACCTACACAGCGAACGAATAGTCGATTATTCAGATCCAGCCCTAGAGCAAAGCATCGTAAGTAGTTTGGCCTGTATCATCTAACTTTTGCTTGCATCTGTTGCCATGGCAGCGGGTGCTGAGCCACCAGGATGACACAGCGCTGCTAAAGGCCTACATTGTAGAGTGGAGGAAGTTCTTCACCCAGTGCGACATCCTGCCCAAGCCCTTCTGTCAGCTGGAGATCACGCTCATGGGCAAACAGGGCAGCAACAAGAAAACAAACATGGAGGACAGCATCGTACGCAAGGTGAGAGGAGGAAGTGAGAAACCCCCACAGGTGGAGAGCTCAAGATTTAAGTCGCAAAAAGCTGAGGATAAGCAAGCACAACAAAGAAAAGGAGGAGAAGTGATGATTAGACATATAAGACAGTAGAGGAAGCCGCAAGATGGAGAAGAGGTGAAAACTACCAAATGAGGAGAACAGCAGGGGCAGCTAGAAGGCAAGCGTGGACAACAACGTTTTGCACAATAGTTGAGGTAAGCAGGAGAAGAATAGATTAATTGGAAAGCAAGAGGAGATGAGACAAAACAAGTGAAATAAAATCATGAACAACTGAGCCAATTCACAAGACGGGAGAAAATGCCAAAGTAGGGGAGAAGGAGAGGCTGTGAAACGTGAAGGTGAATAGCTCAGTCGTAGCTAATAGTGAATAGCTCAGTCGTAGTGAATAGCTCAGTAGTAGCTAATAGCTAATAGTGAATAGCTCAGTAGTAGCTAATAGCTAATAGTGAATAGCTCAGTAGTAGCTAATAGCTAATAGTGAATAGCTCAGTAGTAGCTAATAGCTAATAGTGAATAGCTCAGTAGTAGCTAATAGCTAATAGTGAATAGCTCAGTAGTAGCTAATAGCTAATAGTGAATAGCTCAGTAGTAGCTAATAGCTAATAGTGAATAGCTCAGTAGTAGCTAATAGTGAATAGCTCAGTAGTAGTGAATAGCTCAGTAGTAGCTAATAGTGAATAGCTCAGTAGTAGCTAATAGCTAATAGTGAATAGCTCAGTAGTAGCTAATAGCTAATAGTGAATAGCTCAGTAGTAGCTAATAGTGAATAGCTTAGTTGGCCTAAACTTTCTTTTTGGAGAGAACCGTTTGAAGTGTGAATCCTGTGAAATTTGTTTGGGAGGTCTTTGAGAAAAGCAATTTTGAGATAAAGTGCTGTGGAGGCAGAAGTTGTGGGTGAAGGAATATGAGTCAGCAGGCAGACGGAAAAGGTTTCGTTAGAAACACTTCATAAATAAATCGGGCTAAACTATTTTTGGATGGCAGAAAATGGAGGGTAACTTATTATTATTCATCATTTTTGCTGCACTTGATGCACATGTATTTACGCCATTACTTTTGTTTTTTCTCCAGCTGATGTTGGACACGTGGAACGAGTCGATCTTTTCCAACATTAAGAGCCGCCTTCAGGACAGCGCCATGAAGCTGGTGCACGCTGAGAGGCAGGGCGAGGCCTTCGACTCCCAGCTCGTTATCGGAGTGCGAGAGTCGTACGGTAAGACAGACAGAAATGAAAACCATGGGACAGAAACACAGAGAGGAACACATTATTGTTAATGTGTAAAGAAACACAGTTATTTAAAATCTGTCCAGCCTTTACTTTAGAAGGTCTACTGGTAATGTTCAGGAGGGGATGGAATAAAAAAAAAAAACACAAAATAAGAAAATAAACTACAGTGAATGACCACTTTTAGTTTGTTTGTTTGTAAGATTTGTTTAAGGAAAAGCTCAGGAGCAGCCCAACAACATACGTGAAGAATGTTCAGCAGAATCTGATGACTTACACAGAAGCAGTTAATGAACACTCAATTGAGCAGACAATTAAGCAGGCAGTACAGTATAACCACGATGTGTTACTGTGCAGTAACGTCCCAACTCTCTGAAGTTCCTGTCCTCTTGAAGGTGTATTTAAAGTCATGCTGGAGACGTTATAGTTAGCTGAACCATTAAGGTACACAAAGATATTGCAGTCGCCTAAAACATACAGTAGATGCTAAAGCCTAGTTCAGCCTCTCTCTCTTTCTTTCTCTCTCTCTCTGGGAAGTATGTTAAAGAGTGGCAGGGCCACCGACCTCCAAAAGGAGACAGTCCTGAGACAAAACATTCCCTTATGATGCAGCTGCCTAGAGTCCCTGAATCTGTAGAGAGACAAACATAATCATACATCAACAGGTTTGGTTATTATAGATTCTCGTCCCCTGGCCTGTGACCTATGAGTGACTGAACGACCTGTTCTTGTCTAAGCTTTCCCTTAGTCTCATCACACCACAACATAACCACACCAATCTCTGTGCATCTCTCCCACCAGTGAACCTGTGTTCTAACCCAGAGGACAAGCTGCAGATCTACAGGGATAACTTTGAGAAAGCCTACCTGGACTCCACAGAGAGGTTTTACAGAACGCAAGCACCGTCCTACCTGCAACAAAACGGCGTCCAGAACTACATGAAATATGTACGCAACAATAATGCTGATTATTGATGAAGTACAAGTGTTGTGGTTAGGTTAAAATGCTAGAAAGATCCGTGTTTTGGCTAGTCAGTTGTCCATCTTGATTATACTCATCAGTCATGGCTGGATGGCCCGTTTTAGTTCAAATGTTTTTGTCAAATATTTCAATATTGTCAATGAGTTTCACCTGAATGTAGCATTAAAGGGATAGTTCAGATCTTTTGAGTGAGGTTGTATAAGCTACTTTTTAATAGTCAGGGTATCACCAAGAGTAGATAGAGGTCGGCCCGCCGCTGTTTTCACCAGACAGCCCTTTACAAAGGCAAGCTGAAGCTGTCCTCTCTTCTCTCTTCAAAGCCATCAGACTCCTTTGACATAAATAATGATTTTACTTCACAGAACATGGAAGATTTTGGTCTACTGCTGCCTCGATCAGTTAGTTTTTTTTAGTTTTGTTTGTTCCTAACCCTTTAAAACACCAAAGTCACACAACGACCCACACAAACTAACCGATGAAGGCAGCAGTAGAGCAACAACTCTGGTAAAATGATTTTGTCAATGGAGTCTGGAGGCATTGAAGAGAGCAGAGATGACGCCGTCTGTTCCCACAACAGTACATTGCTTAGCTTCCGTGTCGGTACTCCTGCCTGCTTCTCCAAACTGTATTTTTTAAATTGACTTTATTGTATGCCTTACACATGAAAACACACCAAATACAAACAAGGATAAAACACAATAAAGTCCAGGACTTATTTCCATTGTGGTCCTCAACACGTAACATCAGGACAAGACACTTACAGAGTGTGTGATAATGACATAACATAAAAGCATTTTTCTTAAATAAGTAAATATAAATACTGACTATGGAACACACTGACTATGGAAAAGTAGCTCATACAACAACACTTCAAAAGATCCAAACTTTCCCTTCAAGCTAAATTTTGTGGACAGTTAGAAGAAAAAGTAGTTACCTTGGTTGTGTGGATGGTTTTTAATTGTTTGCTCTTCAGTGTTCGTATAACCTTGATTTGTATTATCTGCATTTTTGTTGATGTATTTGCCTGCAGGCGGATGCAAAGCTGAGAGAAGAGGAGAAGAGAGCACTTAGATATCTAGAGACGCGTCGTGAATGTAACTCTGTTCAAGCAGTAAGTGTCTCCGAGTAGATCTGAAGTATATTTCATGTTTGTAGCAGGTTGTCAGATCTACTGAATCCCAGATGTTAAACAGTTTTTCTTCTCTTGAGTTAAAAGCACCAGACATATTCTGAAAGAAGACTGTTCAGGAGTCCCATTAACTTGATGTGGTGCCTGTTTATTGATGTCAACGTGAGCCTTTGCTTTCTGTGCGTCCTCACAGCTTATGGAGTGTTGTGTGAATGCTCTGGTGACCTCGTTCAAAGAGACCATCTTAGCCGAATGTCCAGGGATGATCAAACGGAACGAGACCGACAGTAAGTATTGCTGCTCTGTTTTTTAAGTGTAGCATGATAAAGTGAGCCTTGTTTATTTTGGATTATGTGTACACAAGAAATGGCCGGATGTATACGAGACTGGCAAGAATTTCTGAGTATGAGATGTGAGGTTATAAACAATGGTCAACCGCCCCAAAATGCATTACTGCTGTCCAGACTGTCCAATGGCGGACTGGGGGTAGACAGTTTGAATAATAAAGTTGGATGAAATGATATTTATGAATGATGGCGACGTTTAGTTACAGTTGAGAGGAAAGAAGTGGAAGCTCATTTATATAATGTGCTTGTACTGTGGGGAAAACTCAAATTTGTAATGTTTTTAATTTGCCGTGAACAATACTGGAAACATATTGAAATAAGTGAAAGAGGTAATGTTGATTTACATTTGTGATAAACTATTTTCATCAACGGTAGCTGGGAGCGGTTACAATGTGATGGATATAGCCTTGTTGCTTGACTTTACTCCAGTGTTGTCCTGCTGGTAAGGTGTATTTACTCCGGTTTAGTGGGCAGTGTGCTGCACACACTACTGACTGACGCAGTGGCATCAACATTCACTATTGCATCAGCCAGATAGACTTTAAAAATAGAAAGCTGCTCCCGGTGTTGGTTGGTTTCCTGCCAGCGAGGCCAGTAGAGCTACACCAGTCGTAGTTGATGAGCATGCGTCTGGTGGCTGCTGGGATTTTTCCCATGAGTCTTTTTACTCTGTAAAGCACTTACGTACTTACTTACTTAATGAACCTGTTTTTGCTTTGTTTTCTGTTGGATTGACATTTTGAGCTTTGCAATGTAGCCCACTCACAACGTTGCCACCAATTATCAGTATATATTTCTAATAATATTATTTCTAGCAGTAGTATTTGAATTGAATCCTTGTCGTGAAGAATTATGATGAAGGTCTATAGGAGCCTACACACTATATGGAAGAGGACTGGATGACTTGTGGATTTGCACAGTGCTCTGGCCGCTGGAGTTCACAGATACACATCTGGACAGTCCATGAGTGTGCATACGCAAGAATTTAAAGATTTAGCCAGTCATGTTTATCTTTTGTGTATTAGGGCCGCATAAGTGAGGAAAATATGCTGAATTACACTGTAACGGCATGACAAAAAACACACAGATATTGAGTGTTGCGGTACTCAGTTCTGCTGCTTTCAGTATTCTGCTGAAACAAATTGCTTGTTGAATTTTAAACACTTGAAAGGAAATCATTTCTAACATTCTTTCATTTATTGAACAAATTGTACATTGAACAATGTACTCAGAAGTTACATTTTAAAGTGCATTGTTGCAGCCTTTCGAAATGTGTTTATTGTCATGATGATGATTTAAAAAAATAAAAAGTTATTGTGCAGGCCTCGTGTGTAACACAAATTTTCTCCTCCCGATCAGAGCTGCACTTGATGTTTTCACTGATGGACAAGGTTCCCAGCGGGATCGAGCCCATGCTGAAAGACCTGGAAGAACACATCCTCAATGCTGGACTAGCAGACATGGTGGCTGCTGCCGAGACTATCACTTCTGTACGTGCACAAACACACACTCAACGATTGGTTAGCTCATCTTGTCAAACCCATTTCCAGTCCAAGTTTCAAGTAAGTTATTGTCAACTGGAATTTAGCAAATGTATTGTGTGTGTTTCTGTGTGTGTGTGTGTGTGTGTGTGTCTGTGCAGGACTCTGAGAAGTATGTGGAGCAGTTGTTGACTTTGTTTAACCGCTTCAGTAAGCTGGTAAAAGAGGCCTTCCATGACGATCCCCGCTTCCTCACAGCAAGAGATAAGGTCTGTTCTAACCGACTTCCAACAGCTAATTAAGAAATATATTTCTATCTGCTAGTGTCAGGCATATCATTAAAATACACAGCCCTGATTGAACAGATTAAGGTGCACAATTGAGGACCAGAACGATATATATACATATTGTCAAAATGATAGATGGATAGATGGATAGATAGATAGATAGATAGATGATAAGATAGAAACCGAAAACTGATTTAGATCGATTTTTGTTTTCAAATTCAAAATTACGACACCCCTTAGTAAGAAAATACCTATCTCCCCTGCAGGCTTACAAAGCTGTTGTCAATGACGCCACAATCTTCAAACTGGAG
>CM057239.1:30210675-30289268 GCA_029931835.1 Etheostoma nigrum
ACAGACACACAAACACGCACGCACACACACACATACAGACACACGCACGCACACACATAAACACACAGACACACAAACACGCACGCACACACACAGACACATACAAACGCACACACACACACACACACACACACGCACGCACACACACACACAAACAAACACACAAACACACACGCACGCACACACACAGACACACACAAACATACATACAAACGCACACACACACATGCAGACACACACACATGCCCACACACACAACACACACAAGAGTCTCTTTGAAACTGAATAATTTTACATAAATCGGTGGAACATTATCACTTTGCAGTAAAGTGTCCCTTTCATTACTTTTTATTCCCATCGCTCCTTTCATGCAGCAGACAGATGACCTGTGATAACATGCACATTGCTACATTAAAGCAATGAAACAATCCGATCACGATTGTTTTTTGGCTCGTATCGTAACATCTGCTGGTTTAACCTCTGGGGGTTGATTCTGAAAGTGAGCGCTCGGAGAACAATGCGACACAAATCAGCGTTCGCTTCACAATAAAGCTCTAAAGGTTTGTTGAGACACGAGAACATACAGATACCATTTCGAGCAATCCCTCCATCCCTTCAGTAACCTGAGAGTAGATGGATAAGAAAGAGGCTCCATAGGAAGGGAGGATAAGTTTCAAGGTATGTTCATGCAGACAAATCTTCAGGAAGGAAAGCAGTGTAACAATGTATGATTCAAATTCATGATGAAACTGATTAGAGAGGCTTTACAGAATGGAATGTAACATTCACACCAATTTTAAATCAGGATTTGGATGCATTTAAGTCTTTTTGAGACACTGACAACTTGCTCGGTTGGTATAAGCAAATCTTTATCAGATTCAATTCCTTGCTCAGTTATTTTTTGATGCGTCTGCGTAACTGATTAAGACTAATCCGAGTTCTTTTACCTATTTTTCCCATGCAGCGGACAGTGTGAACATTAAGATCTTGAACGCCGGAGCGTGGTCACGAAGCAGTGAGAAGGTTTTTGTATCGCTGCCCACGGAGCTGGAGGACCTGATCCCCGAGGTGGAAGACTTCTACAAGAGGAATCACAGTGGACGCAAACTCCACTGGCATCACCTCATGTCCAACGGCATTGTGAGTGCGCTGTAAAAGTAGACGATGCAGGGTTCCTGCTGCCAACAATCAAAATCTCATGGAGTTACAATACACTTGTTTTCACTTCTGGGATCTGGAATTATCGAGATAAATGCTCCTTTTGTTTCTGCAGGCTCTCCTTTGCTTCTCCCTGATCGTCATCTTCTTCCTAAACTAAAGTAATAAGTAGGGTTAAGTACATGCATGCATGCATCGTTTGAATGAATCTGTGTGAGAGGGTAGTTATTAAATACCTTGCGGGAATGGCGGACTTTGCCATTAACAATGAGAACTAGGTAAGGTAGGTAGGTAGGTAATTACTGAATGTAAAGAGTCTTTTTCCCTGCCTTTGTTGGCACATTGCTGAATTACTTCAGCAATTACTACTGCATGTTACTGCCACCAACTGTCGTTCAGTGGAATAGCAAGAAACCATTGGCTGGACTGCACATGTCCAACATTGCTCCTTAGCGCCATTGGTGGTCAGAAACTCCGCAGGGTACCGTTTGAAGAATCTGTCTGGGCGGGCAGATTGTCTGACCTTACTCTGCAGTTGAAAATCATGGATATACAGTGAGGAAAATAAGTATTTGAACACCCTGCTATTTTGCAAGTTCTCCCACTTAGAAATCATGGAAGGGTCTGAAATTGTCATCGTAGGTGCATGTCCACTGTGAGAGACATAATCTAAAAAAAAAAATCCAGAAATCACAATGTATGATTTTTTTAACTTTTAGGGATTAATAAGCTTGGACCGATGCCAAGGTGGGACTGTTACTCAGAGGTCTGTAAGCCGACCCGACTGACGTGCATCATCGTTATCAAAGGTCTCCGTTTGTGTCCGTCCAGACTACAAAGCAACCCCGGAGTTTTCAAATCAAAACCGGGGCAGCATTTTTTGAAATGTCTCCATTTCAGCAGCTCAGAAACGCCAGAGTAGTGTGGAGTCGTCAACGTAGCAAATAATATTCCTTTTTTTTTAACAAAAACATAGTAGTGTAGGTTAGAGTCCGGATCAGGCCAAATTTTTCTGTCTGAGCCCGACACACTTAAAATCTCTTTTTTATTTATTTTTTTTCTCTCATACTAATGACACATGTATGTTTGTTTGTGTGGGACGCCTTTATTAAGCAACTGTAGGAAAGCGTTCGGAAATGTCAACAGATGAGCGCATCAGCGCACACGGGGCAACAAGCGCACGTTAAGGGAGAATTCTGATCGACTTCAACATGTACTGTAGCTCTGTTCTTTTAAAGTTTGTAATGCTGTCAGTAGCGAGACAAATGAAAACAATCAGTTCTGCCTACACTGTTATACTCCTGCTAGATTTTCCACCCAATAGGCTTAAACAGGGCAAGTTTTAAATGTGTTTTAGCCTCTAAACATGTTCAAAATATCATTACCAGTGCCTCGCCATGTGCAGTGATTCCTTCCAAGTGAACACAGTGAATTTTACTGCAGTAGATGTGACAGAAAGGCATCCAAGTTGTGACAATCGACTAGTGTGGACTAAACAGAGGTATGTGCACAACTTGGATGCCTTTCTGTCACATCTACTGCAATCACATTCACTGTGTTCACTTGGAAGGAATCACTGCACATGGCGAGGCACTGGTAATGACATTTTGAGCATGTTTAGGCTAAAACAAGTTTAAAACTTGCCCTGTTTAAGCCTGTTGGGTTCTAACTCTAAAAGGAGTATAACTCAGTGTAGGCAGCACTGATTGTTTTCATTTGTGTCGCTACTGACAGCACTACAAACTTAAAAAAAAAACAGAGCTACATGTTGATATCGACCGGAATTGTCCTTTAATAAGCTGTTTAATTTAAACAATGTGTTAACCCTTCCTGAATGCGTCGTTTCCGACCATGGTCAGAAAACCAGGGGAGACTCGTTACCTCCAGGGCCGATGTCATAAAATGAATAACGTTGGGGGTTAAAATCCTGTTTCTGGTGAGCAAATGAATGAATGAGGTTGGCTTTCAGTCTGGGGTTTATTTTGGACACCGCACACACTGTGTACAATACGTAAACTTACTCCACGAACTCTACAACACGTCTGCTTCCTCTTTCTCTATCTTCTCTTCCGCCCACTGTCCACACACGCACTGAGCTCTCTTAAAGGAGCCGCAGCACCATTTTACAACAAATGCCTTATCGCGCTGATGTGACCGAGCCTGACTTGAACCCAACCATAATTTCGAAATATCTCTCCAAACCTGGCCCGGCCCATCAGGTACCGTTGGGACCCGTCTGGCTCGGGTCGGGTCGGGTATCCATGCCTTAGTGTAGATGTAGTCTCACACATCAGCACTTTGTCGCCAGACTTACCCTCACCTTTGTTTCTCCTCCCCTTCCCCTCAGATCACCTTTAAAAATGAGGTGGGCCAGTACGACCTGGAGGTGACGACCTTCCAGCTGGCGGTGTTGTTTGCCTGGAACCAGCGACCCAGAGAGAGAATCACCTTCGAGAACCTCAAACTGGCCACAGAGCTGCCTGACGCAGAGCTACGCCGCACACTCTGGGTCAGACCAAGGAAATCACTCTAAATGCTCAATTTCATTCCACCAATTAAAGATCAATATGCAATATTAACAGGTTTACTGAGGTTAGATGCATTCTTTGCCACTCATGGGTAACAAAATACTGCCTGCACCCCACAGCCAGCCAGGCTGCCTGTTACAGCTCAGATTTAACAAAAAATGTACAGCCATTTCTTTGTTAAAGTGCCCATATTATGAAAAAAAATCACTTTTCTGGGATTTGGCGTGTTATTTTGTGTCTCCGGTGCTTCCACACGCATACAAACATGGAGGAAAAAAAACTATCCATGCTGTTTTGAGTGAGATCTGGTTCTGAATGTCCTCTGCCTTCAGTCTCCGAGTGAGCTCTTCAAAACCTGCACGGCTTTCTACGTCACTAGCCGAGACGAGGTGGCTAACTGTAGCATGCTAGCGCTAATATGCTAGTTCGTTCTAAATGGAAAAACACTGCTACAACACACACTAGTAGACCATAATCTCCAAAAGAACTACTTCCTGTCCCTGTTCTGCAGGTATTCCACAAGTGTCCCTCGTCTAGAAGAAGCCTCCCAGCAAATCCTGCCTTGGACTGACCAAAGCTGGAGAAAGAGTTATCTAGCTGATGTGGTCTGACCTAGCTCCTGCGTATGTGCGACTCCCAACAAAGATAGTATAGAAGTGAGATGTCTCACTCTGGAGATAAAACAGAGACCTAAACACACAGGGTGAAAAGAGGAACAAAAATATGGTGTTTTTTGAAAATGAAACTATGTAAACCTATTCTGGTACAACCTCAAAATACAATTGTGAACCTGAAAATGAGAATAATATGGGCGCTTTAATTCTGCCAATCAAAACCCACCGACAGTCGGTTGTAACAATACCAGAGGCTGCCAAAATATCAGTATCTAATCTACATTCATGTCCTAGCTCACTGATATTTGCAAGCAGGGACTGGTACTGGATCAGTCCATCAGACAAAGCTTCTTCTATGTATGGGGGGGGGGTATCATGTCTAGAATCAAATCTTTTAATCTACAAAAACCACAGCACAAGGGTTAGAGAAGTTACGGGCACATCATGAAAGATATGAAAGCATTCTGGCATCACACAGGAAACACATCTAAAATAAATTGTATAATTTAGGTGTACGCTGTATTTAGGATATTTTCACCTTACTGTCAGACCGCCCTTTACGACGAGGAACTGAAGCTCTTATCTCTGCTTTTTTTGAAGCCGCCAGACTCCTTTGACCAAATTTTTACCTTTTTTTTAGAAACATGGGAGTTGCTGATCTATCGCTTCTTCGATCGGTTAGTTTCTTTGTCAATTTTATTAGTTCCTAAGGTGTTTTAAAGGGTTAATCACACTCTAATTCCAACAGTCTGACCGATTGAGGCAGTGGTAGACCAGCAACTCTGAGGTAAAATGACCCTTTTGGTCAAAGGAGTCTGGCGGCAGTACTCCTGCCTGCTTCTCCAAACTGGGGGCGGGCCAACCACCATCTACTGTAGCTACCACACTGACTATGGAGACGTGGCTCATACAACCCCACTTCCAAAGGATCTGAACTACAGTATCTCTGTAAGTCCTGATGACTGTCCTAAAATGTACTTGTTCCTCTCTCTCTTCTCTGTGCAGTCCCTAGTGGCCTTCCCCAAGCTGAAGAGACAGGTGTTGTCTTATGAGCCTCCAGTTAGCTCGCCCAAGGACTTTACAGACAGCACGCTCTTCTACGTCAACCAGGAGTTCTCACTCATGTATGTCATGGTGTTTTTACAAATGAGAAAAAATAAATTATGAAAAAAAGAGATGTTTTTCAAACATAAAGTAAATATTTGAGCCACGATTCTTTTCGGCTAAGAGAGGTATTTTAAAAATGTCGTTAAAAATCCACTGCTTTATAAAGTAACATTATAAATATTATTTATGTACTAAATATGTATATTCTTCTTAAATAAATAAATAAATAAATAAACCAGCAACTTTAGGTCTGCTCCACAATATGTTGTTAACTGCCACCTCACCAGAAATGACTTTTTAGAACTTAAAATATTTTTTGATCTTGATCGTCGATGTGTCTTTGTGTGTGTGTGTTATTTTCAGCAAAAACTCCAAAGTCCAGAAGCGGGGAAAGATCAATCTGATTGGTCGGCTGCAGCTGACCACAGAGCGAATGAGAGAAGAGGAGAACGAAGGAATCGTTCAGCTCAGAATACTCAGAACTCAGGTACAAATATAAGGCTTCAAAATACACGTCCAAACGCTCACATTGTCCTCAAGGATTTTAACTGTAAAGAGGAGATGACTTGCAGCCGAAGTCTCAAGTTAAATTAATCAATCAATCAATCAATCAAACTTTATTTCTAAAGCACATTTAAAACAACCAGGTTGACCAAAGTGCTGGACATTGACATGAAACAATAAATAGACAGAATAAAACACCAGACAAATACAACATACAGTTCTCATGCCGGATTAAAAGCCAAGGAATAAAAATGTGTTTTTAGTCGTGATTTAAAAACCGGAAGGCTAGGGGCCAGTCTGACATGAAGAGGCAACTCATTCCACAGTCTCGGGGCCAGTCTGACATGAAGAGGCAATTTATTCCACAGTCTCGGGGCTGCAACTGAGAAAGCCCGATCACCTCTACTCTTGAGTCGCGACTTAGGGACAACGAGGAGAGACTGGTTTGCAGACCTTAGTGACCTTGAAGGAGCATGTGGCCTCAACAGCTCAGTGATATAGACTGGAACCAGTCCACGAAGGGCTTTAAAAACAAATAATAAAATCTTAAAATCAATCCTAAAATGAACTGGGAGCCAGTGAAGAGAGGCAAGGACAGGGGTGATGTGATCTCGCTTACGAGTCCCAGTAAGGAGACGAATTAAGCTTTTTATCTCCCCCATCTCATATTTTTGTCTGTCAAGTTTGAATCTTTGCTACTAAAGGTTAAATTGGGAAGTTTGAGAAAAGATATATATATATATATATATATAAAAAAAACAGACGTACTGTAGCCTCCAAACAGGAAACATGTTCTTCAGTCTGCGTTTGGTTCTCCGGAGATGAAGAACACTTGTTCTGTGGTGACACAACAACCCATGCAAGCAGCACTCAGAACACAGTTAGTGTTGTAATCTGTGTTTGGAGATTTGTAAACTAGCACAGTAAAGCCAGGACAGGAGGGATGAGCTGAGTCTTTTTAGTTTTTTTAGTCTATAATCCAGTTTGTAGAGCTTGTGAAGCTGTAACGAATCTTTCGGTATCCCAAGATGTAATTTAGATTCTTCTCTATTCAGTACAGTTAGACTGGGTGGAACTGGCCCCATCTCCAAAGGCCATTGGATTTTGCCCTGAAGCTTAGGCTGGATACCTGTACATGTTGTACTGTACATTTATCTGTCCTGCTTACATTACAAATCTGCGGGGACCAATCACAAACTTATCCACCGTGTTGACAATGACGATAGAGAAGCGACGGTTTACATTCAACATGGCAGCAACCCGTTGACGTCGCTGCTGTTTTTAAAAGATTTCAAAGGCAAGTTTCCGTTGAACAATTCCTACAAAAGAAGGATGTGTTTGCCTTACTACCGACCGGTTCTGCAAAGTACGTCACCCGGATCGTTGGTCTGATTGGTTGAAGGACTGTCCAATTGCTTTGAACCATGCCCGTTGATCACGCCTCTTGTGCAGTAGAAAATACAGAGCAGACTCCCCTGACTAATGTTCAGTCTTAAAAGATCCAGCTTGGTCTAGTGATAGCCAGACTACATAGGGGTGCTAATTCAATGTGAGCTACTGCAGTCCGCTGTGCGCTAAGAAAGGTGGTGTGGCATATTTATGGCATGAAAGCAGAGTAAAGTGCGTATAAAATTATGGAGTTTTTATATTTGAAAGCAAAAGGTAAGATTTATTAATGCTAAATTTAGTATTTCTTGAATCTCAGAGACTTCAAGAGTAACAAGTTCAAGTGATAGAAAAAATTAAAAATGCCACCTGTTAAATTAAATAAAAAATAAAATTGGCAGGCTTAGGCTAGCTACCTTTTTAATTTCTCAGAAACGTGCCAACTTTACAAACGCCTACCTTCAACGAAGATGTGACTGGCTGACTTTCTTCCTCCTCCATTGTCTATTTTAGATGCTACTCCGCGAGCTAACGTTAGCAGCGACTGACTAGCCAGTAGCTATATTGCTTACTGCGATTCTGGCTTCCTTCGAATCCAAATGATCTATGGCTACGTATTCTACTTTATAAACTACTATGGAAGCTGGAAAGGACGCTTGGCAATTCAGCATTGCCAGATGGGAAAAAAAACACTTTGAGAAATGTTTCTGGAAGTTGTGAATCGATTAAGAATCGTTGGAAATAAGAATCAAGATTATTATGTGAATTTATTTCCCCCATCACCCATAGTAAAATTAGCTCATTTTTGTTTCTCGTCCAGGAGGCCATCATCCAAATCATGAAGATGAGGAAGAGAATCAGCAACGCCCAACTGCAGACGGAGCTGGTGGAGATCCTGAAGAACATGTTTCTGCCTCAGAAGAAGATGATCAAGGAGCAGATCGAGTGGCTCATCGAGCACAAGTACATAAAGAGGGACGAGACGGACCTCAACACCTTCATCTACATGGCCTAGGCACAGGCAGCGCTTTCCTGCTCCGTTCTTTTTTTTCTTTCTTTTTTAAATTCATGGCCTGCAACGGGCGCTTTAAAACCCTGTGAGAGGAGAAGGAACAAGAGGATGTGTGACGAGGGGTAACGATATGTAGGGAGTGTGTTGAAGGACGAGGAAGAGCCTTTTCAACAAATATGTGGATACGTGTTTGTGTTTGTGAGACGCCGGTGTGTTACTGACAGAAGAGTCGGGTCATCGGACTGTCTGTGTCTCTGCTGTCCTCGAGTGTCGATCAGAGGGGAGGGACGCCGTCTGCCGGCGGCCGAGACAATAAAACATGATGACATATGATAATGACATAATTAAATTATATACTTCCTGCCTTACTTTGTCAGCGACGGACTGCAGAAGAGGAACTGCGAGGAGGCCATGGGAGGACAAATGTCACAAGCTGATATCAATCCTTTGCTTTCACTTAACGCCACAGCTGCCATCTTGGCGGCAGCCATTTTGCCGCCCTCCTACTCTACATTTGAACTGGGAATGCAAAAAAAGCCGCGAGTGAAAGCTGCCATTGAGGAGGATCGCACACGAATGGAAAGATTAGTTGCAATTACCGAGGAGTATTTTGCCAAATTGTGTGTGTGTGTGCGTGTGTGTGTGTGTGTGCGTGTGCGCGTGTGTGTGTGTTTGGTTTTTAGATGTGTGTGCACTTTCGACAGCATGCTGCTCTATGATTGAGTTTTTGTTTTGGAGGACTTGTCACATTTTGGTTGTGTCTGAGAAAGTTGGGAAATCAAGACCAGCCACCATTTAAATGCTGATATTTACTTTTTCTTTGTATTATCGTCTGTGGCGGGTAAACAAGTGTTGTCTGGAGAGCTCTCTCGTCTGGAAATGATCATACTGCAAGCTATTTATTTTGTGTGTAAAGACTTGTGCTCTCAACGCTGGGAGGTTAAATACCAGCTGAACGCATCGAGGAGGGACTAATAGAGTAAAATAGAAACACAAATACTTACATAGACTAGATTGGCGCTCCAGTACTCAACTTTCACCTCATTTATCCCTTAAGAGTGTCAGTACCAGGACAATGCTGTTTGATTTAAACAACAGCAATTTAATTCATTAAAGGGTTAGTTCAGATGTTTTGAAGTGTGGTTGTGTGGTTGTATGAGCTACTTCTTGTAATCAGTGTGTTAGATACAGTAGAAGCAGTTAGGAGTACCAACACAGTTTTAGACACCTAAATATATATATATATATATATATATATATATATCCGTTTTAATTCTACGCTTTATTTAGAATATTTTTACAGCTTTTACCTTGCTGTCAGACAGACCTTTAGGATGGGGATCTGAAGCCGTTATCTCTGCTCTCTTCAACCCTTGTGACAAAAACACTCACTTTACCTTCTGAGCTCGGGAGTTTCTGCTCTACCGCCGCCTCCATTGGTTACTCACTTTGTTTGTATTTTTAGTTCCTAGCCCTTTCAAACACCAAAGTCACACAAAAGCACTAACTAACTAACCAAGTGAGGCAGCGGTAGACCAGCAAATTACTGTTTTTGTCAAAGGAGTCTGGTGGCTTCCCCTGTGTAAACTTAAACAGGGCTTCCGGTGGCCAGGTTGGCTCAGTGGTAGAGCGGGCGCACATGTACTGAGAGGTTGATGCCCCGACGCAGAGATCCCGGGTTTGAATTTGACCTGTGACGATTTCCTGCGTGTCTTCCCACTCTCTCCCCTTTCTCACCTGACTGTCCTGTCAAAAAGTAAAGGCGGAAAAGCCCAAAAAATAATCAAACAAACGGGGCTTCCTGACGTCAAGGTAACAATTCTAAATATAGCATGCACTTGAACTGATATGGATGTTTGTAGGTGTCTAAAATGTGTTTAGCTGCTCCCCTCGTCCACAGGAGGACATTGCTTAGCTTGCGTGTCGTACTCCTGCCTGCTTCTCCAAACTGGGGGGGGGGCCGACCTCCATCTGCTGTAGCTACCACACTGACTATGGAGACGTAGCTCATACAACTTCAAAACATCTGAACTATCCCTTTAATGTTTAAAATGAATGTGCTGCTGTTTTGGGGGTATTTTGTCTGCCAAGGAGCTATTGGTAGAGTTCATAAAGCCTGTGTGCGTGTGTGTGTGTGTGTGTGTGTGTGTGTGTGCGTGTGTGTGTGTGTGTGTGTGTGTGTGTGTGTCACACTTATCAACAGAAACGTCACTCGTTGTCAAAGTGAATGTGTTGAATCAACGCAGCTGTTTGGTAACACACCAGCCATGTTTTTATTGTCTTTATGATGATGGTAACGATGTGGTGGCTGTTTGGTTTCCCTTTTTTTTTATTTGTACAGTCTCAGCGGAGAAGACGTACAGAACACTACGATCAAGATTTTCCTCTGAAGAATCACTTCTGACTTAATGCAAGTTATTTAGATTTCATTCTCGATGGCCATATATGCGCGTTGTAAGAAAAACATTCAGCTAAAGCTGCGATGCGTTGCTGCAGAAGTCAGTCTGGCTCTTTAGGACTTAATTGCATTTTTTTTTTGCCTGTGTTACACTATATTTTGTTACTCGTCCGATTCTATGAGTTTTAGCTGTTAGCGATTAGCACTTTTCTACCTCTTCTACAACTCTGACAACATGCTCTGCCTCCTGAGCTGCAGCTGCCCAGGGTCACATGTTTTGCTAGCTGTTACCTAGTCCACACGTACACATCTGTGCGTCTTGGCCTTTCGTACACACACAGACAGAGTTTTAGGGCACTGTTAGCCTATATCTTTTGTGTTCCACTTCGGGGATTGCTTTGGTGCTGCAGGAAATTCCACCGGGTGCATGTCTTTTCTGTTCTCTGCAGGGTAAATCCAGACAGCTAGCTAGACTATCTGTCCAATCTGAGGACTATGGTTACCTGGTCCTCAGATCTCTGCAGGGTAAATCCAGACAGTTAGCTAGACTATCTGTCCAATCTGAGGACTATGGTTACCTGGTCCTCAGATCTCTGCAGGGTAAATCCAGACAGCTAGCTAGACTATCTGTCCAATCTGAGGACTATGGTTACCTGGTCCTCAGATCTCTGCAGGGTAAATCCAGACAGCTTGCTAGACTATCTGTCCAATCTGAGGACTATGGTTACCTGGTCCTCAGATCTCTGCAGGGTAAATCCAGACAGCTAGCTAGACTATCTGTCCAATCTGAGGACTATGGTTACCTGGTCCTCAGATCTCTGCAGGGTAAATCCTGACAGCTAGCTAGACTATCTGTCCAATCTGAGTTTTCTTCCGCACGACTATTTTGCAGCGGCTCTGTGCGGCGCTTAGCACCGCCCATGACGATCCTGATTGGTTAAAAGAAATGCCGTTAAACCCGAGCACGTTTTCCTCCTTCCCCCGAATGCTGTGTGGACTAGCCAGACCCTCCTTCAGGGCGCTTTGGAGGAGGGTCTGGCAAAGTGAGACTAGGTCACTGTAAACAGCGCTTCAGTTGTGTTTTTGTGTTAACGGAGATTCTTCTAAACACTGCATGTGTGGACAGGATTGTTTTCGAGCTCGAACGAAAGGAAAACCCCTGTTTTTAATAATCCCTGCGTACACGCGGACCAGGCCGTCGTCTGGCTTAAAGGGGCTCTAAGCCATGTTGGGTGACGGCACTTCTTGTTGACGTTCAAAGTATTTTCAGACAAAACGAGACTAGCTCGCCCCTCCCTCCTCCCGTCCCTTCTCCCTTCCTTCTGTGCTTCCACGCACTACCCCCCCCCCATCCCCCACCCCCAACTCCTCCTTGTCTGTTATTGGCTGGAACGCTGTGGCTGTTATGTTTCGTGGTGCAGGTTGGCACAGTTTATTTTTGTTGGTGTTTGTGGACCCTGGGCTGTCTACAGAGACCGCGTTTTGTGAGTGTGTTCAGGGGACAGGCAGCTTGCGGATAGTGAGATATTTGCTGTATGTGACAAAAAATGTAGTACCCTAAAAAAACATGTGACATCGCTTAGAGCACCTTTAAGAGACGTCCAGTGCGGGTATCAAACCGGTTATCGCTGGTTACAGTACATCTTCCCAGTTTACCGGTGGCGTTAGTGATGTGATGAGGTTTATCAACAAAAAAAACACAGCATTTCAAAATGAGGATATGTCCATTTCAAATCATTTGTCACCCAACAACGGCTATTATTGAACTCGGGGACATTATTTTGTGTGTGTTCTAAGTATAGGAGATGTTTTTCATCCCAAAGCTGGCATCATAGTGTGTGTTCAGAAATATCTACCACACAATGTGCTATAGAGAGCCGAAGTCCCGCCCCTCTACTTCCAGTCCATGGGACCTATCTTTCAAAAGAAACATGAACGGGAGGCAGTGAGAGATGATGATTATTTTTTGATGTGTGTAAATTTAAAAGATAATTTTACATGTCAAGAGATAAACAATTTGACGTTAGGTTTTGTGTGAGATTGCTTAGGGAACTACATCTCTCGTCTCCAACGATCTACGTCACCGGAGAAACATGGCCGTCTCCTTGTCGAGCTTTACCGTCTTCTTCCAAGAGGAAGGCAGACATGTGGTGACGTCAGGGAAGCGACTGGGACTTTTTTTTTTTTTTGGTCCGTCTAATTACGTATTTTATCATTATTTAAAGCATTTTTTCAGAATCAGAAATACTTCATTGATCCCCGAAGGGAAACTCTGTGTTTTAATGAACTATCTTGCAACAAACTGGCATTCTTGATACATAAAGTCTGTTTTTATTTTATTTTGAAAAACATGTAATGCAAGGCACAAGTCGATCGGGAACAGAAAATAGCCAAAACGCTGTTAATTTTTTATTTTTCTTCAAAGACAGGTCCCATGTAGGGAAAAGGAAAGGGGGGCGGGACTTCGGCTCTCTGTTTCCTTTCATCTTGAAAAGTATGAGCAAGAAGTGCTTTTGGCTGCAGGAGTCAGGCATAATAAATGTAGTGTACTGTGTACTGTGTACTATGTACTACAAAAAGAAGGTGATGTCCATCTCCCGATGCTTTCTGGGAGTTTTACATCAACGTGCTGGGCTAAAGTATCGGGGGCGTTTGGTGCAACAGTGCCAGGTGTAACACCAAATTCTGTGATCATCGTATTTTGTGACTGTAGGGGGCGCTGTTGCCACCCTACTGTAACTTAGTAGAAATCACCTGTAACAACAGCCAAACCATTACAGGTGACTTGTTTTATCTTCATGTCTATAGACAAGAAACAATATAATTCTGACAACAGCTGTCAAAATATGTGACCCCATGTGCCTAAAACCAGATGTTGACCAGAGTGATTATTTTTCTGAAGATAAAATAAGTCACCTGTAATGGTTTGGTTGTTGTGACAGGTGAATTTTGAAATGTTCAAATATATATGAATTTGTTTATGGGGACAATTCACAATGAGTTCACAATCAAACTATTACTTTATTATGTTAGTGATAATTTCCTCCCACAGCTCTGGTAGATTAGGTAACGGCCTCATGCTGCTGACGTAGTTTTATTATTATTTATTTCAGCCGCATCCTCATGATTAAGTCTGCTCTGTGATGTTTAATAGGAGCCAACAGAATAAACACACACACACAACACACACACAAAAACATGTATCTTAGTTTCTTTATTTAAATTTACGATTAGACACTAGTTATTCTAAATGTAATACAGCCTATATCTCATGTCTGTATATATATCAAGTGAAAAAGCACATTTTTAAACTCTCTGGGCTGAACCTTCATTATAAAAAGCCTGCAGTTTTAGAGGATGGCGTCACAGACTCGTAACGAAGTCGTCTGTGTGAGTAAGCTCAACCTGCCCAGTGGCAACAGCGCCCCCTACAGTCACAAAATACGATGGTCACAGAATTTGGTGTTACACCTGCTCTGTAGGGGGGGACTATCAGTGTTGACTGGACGGTCCAGATAAGCTCACGTTTCAAAGCGGTCTTCAGTTTCTGTCTGTTTTACAGTTAGGGGTTAAGTTCCCTATTGTTGGCTTGTATAACACGCGTGTTTCTCCGAGTTATAAATCACAAACCATTTCCCGATGAAGGGGACGTGAGATCCTGTGAGCAGCGAGGAAGAGGAAAGAAAACAGCCAATGTGTGCGATTGGATTTTTTTAAATATTTATTCTATATTTATGAAGAATGTTACTTTCTTTGTCATGTGAAATGTTTTTCTTTTCCATGTTTTGCGTGCATATATCAGGGCACGTCCTCGGTTGTAGAGCTAGCTGCCTGATTTCATCCACCTTCCACTTTATTGTTTCGATTCACTTTCTGTGACAACACCAGCAGGATGTTGCTGATAATCACTTTTTCATGTCACACATTTAAAAGAGTTGTCTTTGTCGGTACACGATCCGTCCTGCCTGCACGTTCTGCGCATGTGCAATATGTTAGCGCACGCGCAAATGATAATCATGATGTACGAGGATTTACGGCACTGCACGATCCGCACGAAACAGCGGTCCGCTGTTAGCTTCCACCGGAAAGCTAACGACGCTAGTTTAGCTAACAGCTAATTTGGCTAACTGCTAGCTGACAGCTTGATTCAGCCTAAAACAACGTTACTCAAACTAAACAGTGGGGAAAGCAGCTACAGCTAAATTAAGACTTTGCAGTAATAATAAAGACAAATATTGAGTGATTGTATTTTAAATGAGCACAAGTAAAGTAGAACTGACGTAACAGCTGTTACATATTTAAACGGTTATTTTCATTCATTCATTCATTTTACATGCTGTCTCAGCCATAGAGATATATATATATACATATATATATGTATATATATATATGTATATGTATATATATATATATATATATATATGTATGTCTATGGTCTCAGCTAGTGGTTAGCCAAATTAGCTGTTAGCTAAACTAACGTTAGCTTTCCGGTGGAGGCGAACAGACTTTCTTTAACTGTCTATGTGAACAGATCGTGCAGTGTCGTAAATACGAGTTCATCATGACATCATATACGCATGCGCGAACATCTTGCACATGCGCAGGACGGATCGTGTACCGACAAGGTGCATGTATGAATTACGGCGAAAGCTTAGCGTGGAGCCGCACCACCATAAATAAAGCTTCAGGGTCCGACGCACCTACGTACAATTAGCCACGGCCTCGATGTAACGCAGAAGCATGAATCACGCTTAAAGCCAGTGTGTGTGGGGGGGGGGGGGTTGCCATCGTATACCCTGCACCCGCCCCTCGGCCCGGCCTTCGCAGGTGGGCAGACTCACCTGTACACTGTTAGACTTAGCTGTAATTTCTACAGTTACTTACCACAAAATGCCCAGTAAAATACCATAATTTTCTTTTCCGGTTAATTACTGTAATAAACAATGCATTATGGGTATTAACACTTCATTTACAGTGATTTACTGTATATTTTGAATTTGCGTCAGGTGGGCGGACTCACCTGTAGCCTTGCAGAAAGACATAAAAACTTGAACTAATCCCGATCAGTCGCAGCCTAAACCAGCTGAATGTTGCCACTACATCACATAAAGACATTAAACGCTGTTGTTGGAGAGTGATTTAACTACGCTGCATTGTTTTTGCTTGTTTACATCTTTTTTTTCTTCTTTTTTTTTTAATTTGAATAATTTATTTCCTGGCAAAATAAAGCTGTAAACAACTGTATTAGATGTGTGATGATTGTACATTTACTCCCATACCTTGTAACGTTACTCCACTAAATTCATTTGACACAGTTACTATAGTTACATTTTAAACATGTTAGGCTACTGCACAATAAATACTTTTTATAATACTTGCACACTTTTAATTAAAGGGCCCATACCATTTCATTTTTTTAACATTAATATGCATTCCCCCAGCCTGCCTGTGGCCCCCCCCAGTGGCTAGAAATGGTGATAGGTGTAAACCGAGCCCTGGGTGTCCTGCTCTGACTTTGAGAAAATGAAAGCTCAGATGGGCTGATCTGGAATCTTGACCCTTATGAGGTCATAAGGGGCAAGGTTACCTCCCCTTTCTCTGCTTTGTCCGCCCAGAGAATTTGCCCCCCAGGAGAGACAGACATCATGGCTTTCAAACAAGCAAAGTGGCAGTTGGTCAAGGCCACACCCCCAGCCTCCACCTTGCCCCCCCCCCCCCTCCTCAAAAGCTACAGGCTCAGAAATGGCACATACTAACGAAAACTCATTGTGGGACTGGCTCTAGTGGCTGTACTTCTACACCAAGGCTGAATTTTGGGAAAGAGACTTCAGATACAGTATTAGGGGACCACTAAGGTCTATATAAAAGAGACTTCAGATACAGTATTAGGGACCACTAAGGTCTATATAAAAGAGACTTCAGATACAGTATTAGGGGACCACTAAGGTCTATATAAAAGAGACTTCAGATACAGTATTAGGGGACCACTAAGGTCTATATAAAAGAGACTTCAGATACAGTATTAGGGGACCACTAAGGTCTATATAAAAGAGACTTCAGATACAGTATTAGGGGACCACTAAGGTCTATATAAAGAGACTTCAGATACAGTATTAGGGACCACTAAGGTCTATATAAAAGAGACTTCAGATACAGTATTAGGGACCACTAAGGTCTATATAAAGAGACTTCAGATACAGTATTAGGGACCACTAAGGTCTATATAAAAGAGACTTCAGATACAGTATTAGGGGACCACTAAGGTCTATATAAAAGAGACTTCAGATACAGTATTAGGAACCACTAAGGTCTATATAAAAGAGACTTCAGATACAGTATTAGGGGACCACTAAGGTCTATATAAAAGAGACTTCAGATACAGTATTAGGGACCACTAAGGTCTATATAAAGAGACTTCAGATACAGTATTAGGGACCACTAAGGTCTATATAAAAGAGACTTCAGATACAGTATTAGGGGACCACTAAGGTCTATATAAAAGAGACTTCAGATACAGTATTAGGGACCACTAAGGTCTATATAAAAGAGACTTCAGATACAGTATTAGGGGACCACTAAGGTCTATATAAAAGAGACTTCAGATACAGTATTAGGGGACCACTAAGGTCTATATAAAAGAGACTTCAGATACAGTATTAGGGACCACTAAGGTCTATATAAAAGAGACTTCAGATACAGTATTAGGGACCACTAAGGTCTATATAAAAGAGACTTCAGATACAGTATTAGGGGACCACTAAGGTCTATATAAAAGACTCCAGATACAGTATTAGGGGACCACTAAGGTCTATATAAAAGAGACTTCAGATACAGTATTAGGGACCACTAAGGTCTATATAAAAGAGACTTCAGATACAGTATTAGGGGACCACTAAGGTCTATATAAAAGACTCCAGATACAGTATTAGGGGACCACTAAGGTCTATATAAAAGAGACTTCAGATACAGTATTAGGGGACCACTAAGGTCTATATAAAAGAGACTTCAGATACAGTATTAGGGACCACTAAGGTCTATATAAAAGAGACTTCAGATACAGTATTAGGGGACCACTAAGGTCTATATAAAAGAGACCTCAGATACAGTATTAGGGACCACTAAGGTCTATATAAAAGAGACTTCAGATACAGTATTAGAGGACCACTAAGGTCTATGTAAAGAGACTTCAGATACAGTATTAGGGGACCACTAAGGTCTATATAAAAGAGACTTCAGATACAGTATTAGGGGACCACTAAGGTCTATATAAAAGAGACTTCAGATACAGTATTAGGGGACCACTAAGGTCTATATAAAAGAGACTTCAGATACAGTATTAGGGGACCACTAAGGTCTATATAAAAGAGACTTCAGATACAGTATTAGGGGACCACTAAGGTCTATATAAAGAGACTTCAGATACAGTATTAGGGACCACTAAGGTCTATATAAAAGAGACTTCAGATACAGTATTAGGGACCACTAAGGTCTATATAAAGAGACTTCAGATACAGTATTAGGGACCACTAAGGTCTATATAAAAGAGACTTCAGATACAGTATTAGGGGACCACTAAGGTCTATATAAAAGAGACTTCAGATACAGTATTAGGAACCACTAAGGTCTATATAAAAGAGACTTCAGATACAGTATTAGGGGACCACTAAGGTCTATATAAAAGAGACTTCAGATACAGTATTAGGGACCACTAAGGTCTATATAAAGAGACTTCAGATACAGTATTAGGGACCACTAAGGTCTATATAAAAGAGACTTCAGATACAGTATTAGGGGACCACTAAGGTCTATATAAAAGAGACTTCAGATACAGTATTAGGGACCACTAAGGTCTATATAAAAGAGACTTCAGATACAGTATTAGGGGACCACTAAGGTCTATATAAAAGAGACTTCAGATACAGTATTAGGGGACCACTAAGGTCTATATAAAAGAGACTTCAGATACAGTATTAGGGGACCACTAAGGTCTATATAAAAGAGACTTCAGATACAGTATTAGGGGACCGCTAAGGTCATATAAAAGACTTCAGATACAGTATTAGGGGACCACTAAGGTCTATATAAAAGAGACTTCAGATACAGTATTAGGGGACCACTAAGGTCTATATAAAAGAGACTTCAGATACAGTATTAGGGGACCGCTAAGGTCTATATAAAAGACTTCAGATACAGTATTAGGGGACCACTAAGGTCTATATAAAAGACTTCAGATACAGTATTAGGGGACCACTAAGGTCTATATAAAAGACTTCAGATACAGTATTAGGGGACCACAAAGGTCTATATAAAAGAGACTTCAGATACAGTATAAGGGGACCACTAAGGTCTATATAAAAGCATCCAAAAAGCACCATGTCTTGGGACCTTTAAGTATCAATTTGAATGCAGGAATTTAACTTTTAGTATTTTCAAAGAAAGGATCTGAAAGCTCCCTGCACATGTGACAGCAGACAACATGTTTTATTCAGTTGTCAACCATTCTGTTATTATGAACAGATACAATTAAATGAAGTTGCTGAAGATAATAACAAAGACACATCTGACCACAGACCATCTAAACCGCTGTGTCAGATTAATTGAGTTGTGGCAATGAACAACATGCTAGAGCCAAAAATAACAGATTGTTCCTTTAAAAAGATTCACCTTTTTCGGATGGGAAAGGTGGACCTTAGGCGACACATCCATGGGGGTGGACGTTATTTTTAGCCTTTTTTGCACTGTAGTGGTTCACTATAGGCTAAAATAAAACATTTACATTTTTTTTAAAGATTAAAAATATTGTTGTTTTTGTATGTCTCAAAAATTCTCTTTTAGTAAAAACAAAACAAATAAAAAAACGTGTAAAGTGAAGGCTCGTTTTTTTTCCCCCGCAATACACCCCCATAAAGATAAAGCAGTGGTATCGTCCTGGAGTCCCCGGAAACACCGGCGACAGCAGTAGCAGTATCAGAGCAGGTGGAACTGATTTTTTCAGCCATAGTGTAATAAATAAAAGGAAAGGTAAGTGTTTGGGAGCATTGACGTGACTTAACGTAGCTAGTGTCGATTAGTGAAACGAGTAACTCAGTGTATTGCGTTTGAATTGGTGGATTTGACGTGCGTGGTATTTAAATTAGCTGACGTTAGCAGTGTAACGCTAGCTCTGTGCTGAGCTAGCTAGCTAGCTTACCATAGCAAAAAAACAAAACAAAACAAAAGACGTCTCCTAGCAGCGAGCCCTAGGAGACTTTTAAAAAACTAAACGTGTGTGTGTTTAAGGTTGTATTTAAAAGTTTCCGTGACGTTTAATCGACAACCAGACGCGTCATCTGGTCCGGTTCGGTGATATTAGTCGTGCTAACGTCGTTAGCTGCGCTAAGCTAGCACCAAAGTAAGCGTTCTAAAGCCGTTTTATGTAACGGTTATTTAAAACCAGCCGTTAGAGGGACGTTCTAAAGCCGTTAGAGGGACGTTCTAAAACGCTTAACGTAAAAAGGCTTAACGTGGTTTAATGTTCCTAAACAACGATCAATTATCGCCATATTTCTCTCACATATTGCTCCTCATATCATAACCAGTAAAAACTGTCAAAAAATCGGACCCAAAGTAGGGTGACCAGACGTCCCCGGTTTCTGGTGGACAGTCCCCGATTTTGGTGACATGTCCCCGGCTGGATCTGATCTCAGAGAGGTTTTAGAAAGCCGTAATTTTTTGTCTCTTTTCACTCTATGCTAACCAAAGCTAACACAAGGTTAGGATGACCAGACTTCCCCGGTTTCCGGGGACAGTCCCCGGTTTTGGTGACCTGTCCCCCGCTGGATCTGTCCCCGGAAATGTCCCCGGTTTTCACTGTGACTGACAGACCCGATACTGGAATGAAAGAAAGAAAACTCTGACCAAACGGAGCCGATCGAGCAGCGCTACTCAGAGCTCAGATGTTTTAGAAAGCCGTATTTTACCATGCTAAAATCACTGATTATTTACATGGAGTCTGGTGGAGATATGCTGCTCTATACATGCTAAAATCACTGATTATTTACATGGAGTCTGGTGGAGATATGCTGCTCTATACACGCTAAAATCACTGATTATTTACATGGAGTCTGGTGGACTTTTATGTTTTAAAAATGATCTTAATCTTTAACAGAAAGGTCAGCCTCCTTAGAAATCCTTTCCATAATGTTATCAGACACTTGGAATATTAATCTGAGTCTGTCAGCAGCAAAACGAGCACTTTATGAACGTAAATACAAGCTGGACAATTCTCCCATTAACTTCCATTGTAGCTTGTTTCTCTGCTGCCGACTGCAGCGATCTCGTTTCATACTGCATCAATGTCAAAGGAAAATCTTTCCTCAATAGTTTATATTGTATCCGATACTCAGCTCTAGGTCTAGTGTCCCTGTTTTAAGTTTTACAAAAATTAAAAACATGACGTGTTTTGGAGGTATTTACGCTTTTGAGCTGAAAATGTCCCCGGATTTTGTCTGAGACCTCTGGTCCCCTTAACCCAAAGTCCTATTATTATGGACGTGTCTGCTTCATTAAGGGATATTGTAAGGAAAAAGCTTAACGTGAAAAGGCTTAACGTGGCTTAATGTTCCTAAACAACGATCAATTATCACCATACTTCTCTTGTTATTGAAGCAGACACGCTTAATGTTATCTACCGTCCATAATAATAGGACTTTGGGTCCGACTTTTGACAGTTTTTACTGGTTATGAGGAGCAATATGTGAGAGAAATATGGTGATAATTGATTATTTTTTAGGTACATTAAACCACGTTAAGCTTTTTCCTCGCCATAGACACCAATGAAGAAGAAAACGTTACCGTGAGATAACTTCTATAATCGTTGGATTTCAGTTTAGTTTTTTTGACAGGTTTAAGTGTTTATGACAAGATATGGCCACGGTAAATATGGTGATGATTGATCGTTGTTTAGGTACATTAAACCACGTCTACGTTCACTCCCATCAACGTGACAAGCGTTGGCCGCCTAAATGTAAAAGAAGGGTAGAAATAATAGCTATATTTGATTTCTCCAGATTTTATACAAAACATATGTACAGCAATTTTACATATAACTGTTTACGTATTTTATTATTTAAAGCTGTAGGCCTAATTTCACGCATTTTAATAAATACGTGAGACTGTCAGCTAGGTCCCTAGCTATGTATCTATCACGGAAGGAGGTAACACAATGTCTGTGTGCAATATGCATTGTGTTTTTATTATTGTATTGTATTACATGTTATTGTGAAGCACCCGGCCGTTGTCAGACTCTACAACACCTGCTCTACCTGATAATGTTGTAGTTTCTGTTCCTGTTTTTCTCCCATCTACACCACACACTTTCTGTTTATCTTTAATATCGGTATTTATATTATTTTATTACAAGTACTTACTTTTCAATGTTTATGGTCACAGGTTTATATAATTTAAATTATGCTACCGACTCTTGCTTCATTACTCTAATTACACATTCAATTTAATTTTAACGTCACTTACACTGCAGTATTGTTTCTTGTATCATGGCAACCGCACTTTAAAATACCTTTATTTGACGCCATTACCATATAATCATTGTCTACTGTTTGCCTGTATTTCTTGTGTGCTTACTTGTTTGTGTGTTTTTGTTTTTTTGCTGTTATTGAAGAAAATGCTGCTGCTGTAATAACAAAATGTCCCCGTTGTGGGATGAATAAGTCTAATCTAATCTAATGACGTTTTGCTTGTGTTGATTCAGGTGTCCACTCATAAAAACAATCGCCGTCTAGCAGGCATTAGTAAAACATCAGGAACGCTGGACAAGCTTGTAAGTAGTGTGTTGTTTTTATAAATGTAGCGGTCAAAGCTAATGCAGTCCAACTTTAAACTGCTGGGTTTGTGCAGGAAGCTTTTCACTTGTTGATTTCTTTTCTTCTAGAATATCTTAGATTTGAATGGACAAGGCAGCCAGAAATACACAGGTAGGTATGTATATGTTTTTATTTAATAGTGTGTGTGTGTGTGTGTGTGTGTGTGTGTGTGTATGTATGTATGTATATTTATTTGTGTCTTCTCTTGTGTAGCCCAGCTAGTGAGGCCCATTAAAGGTACAGTGATGCCTGTGAAGAAGAAGAGGAAGCTCCCTGATGCAGAAGATCATGGGCGCAAGTGTAAAATTACAAGGTAAAGTGTGTGTGTGTGTGTGTGTGTGTGTGTGTGTGTGTTTGTGTGTACTCCAGCAACTCCTCAGTTCCACGTGAGAAATATTCATGTTCACATAAAGTTTTAAACCTGCATCACCCAACTTAGTGACCGGATCTTTCTTCCTTTTCTATGTGAGTTAAGTTGTGTTCCCGTATTTCAAGCTGTTGAGTAATTTTGCACCTAAAGCTAAGGGTCTGTGTCGTAGTTTCACCCGGCCTCAGATCCGCGGCGCGAGGCCGATCAGCGCCGAGAAGCTGTTCTCCAATAAGAAGTGCCTGGCCTGGTTCCACGGCTACGCCGGCCCCGACAAGGTGGTCGGTCCGGAGGCCATGGAGAAGTTCTGCGAAGACATTGGTGTGGAGCCAGAGAATGTGAGTTGGTCGTACTCGACCCTGACCTGACTGTATCCTGTTGTACGATCCTCAGTCTGTAGAGGACAGTGTGACGAAGAAGGGAATGGAGACACTTTGCATATTAGGGCTGTCTATGAATATTCCAAATTCTTATAAATATATATTTGAATAGCAAGAAGAACCAGACTTTTGAATATGAAAATGTGTTCCAGTTTTCACATAACTTTAAACGCGTCTTAATTTTCAATTCAGTTTTATTTATGTAGCGCTAAATCACAACAGTTATCTCGTTGCCCTTTTCATAGAAGAGCAGGTCTAGACCGGACTCTGTGATGTTTTTTACCTTTTACGCCTGCCTTTTTTGGATTGTACCACAGACATAAAATGGATTTTATTCTTCAGCTACGGGGAAGTTCAGGGATACTTGGCTTGAAAAACACAATCTAGGGCTAGGGTCTCAAATTTCATTTATATGGTCTTTGTTAAAGAAGAATTACCCCTTGCTAATATTTTATTTCACAATGTTTCGGTCACACAGACCTTCCTCAGAATTAATCAGAATGACGTCATTCGTTCCCAAAAACCTTTCCATCACCTCTGTGAGTAACACATAGAGGTTATGTCAGTTCTCGTTATTGACAACCATTCTACATTAACAGATTTTTGTATTTATTTTTTTTGACTAGAAATATAAAATCAGTTTAAATACATAATTACACGAGGAAGAAGACAAAAGTACATGAACATAGAATATAGTACAACATGCTATTTAGGTTGAACTCATTATGGGAAATAGGGTTTCTAATGTGAAAAAACAGTATGTTTCACATCTTTTTAACAATAACTCCTCAAACTCTCTCTGTGGCAACTTTACATGTTCAATACCACAAAAATGTAGAGATGGGATATCATGTCTACAGTCATTGACGTGTACTGCTACCGGGTAATCCCGGACAGTTCTGCGGATTGTGCTTTTGTTTTCGCTTATACGCTGTTTTAACAGTCTAGTGGTTTTACCCACATAGACTGGACCACATGAGCATGTCAATATGTACACTATTTGTGTAGAGGCACAAGTTATGACATGTTTGATTGGGAATAGCTTGTTGTTGTGTGGGTGGTGGAATGTGCGGGTTTTATGAGTGTTACATGGCGTGCAGCCACCACAGCGGTAGTTGCCAGTGGGTGGTGGACTCAGGAACCTTTTGTGAGGCTCTTCTGGACTTTTATCTGGAGAAGTCTGCATGCACTAGCAGATCTTTCTTCTTATGGACGAATAGCAGCATGTCTTTCATTTTCTCAGAAAGTTCGGAGTCTGATTTCAAGTTGTGCCAATGCTTTTTAAAGATCGGACATAGTTTAGAGTGTGAAGAATAGGATGTGATGGAGAATCTTTTCTTTTGTTACTTTTTAAGAATATCTGATCAAGGCTTTAAGCCGGTTTTATAGGCTTCTTTCAACGCATTCTGCTAGATAGCCTCGCTGCGTGAATCTCTTCTTCGTGTCCTGTGCTTTCTCCAATTAGTTGTCTACACTCTCGCAAATTCTCCTTAATCTGAAACATTGACTTAACTCTTAAGCATGGTGGGATGAAAACTACTGGCAAAGAGGAGGGTGTTTGTCTCTCTTTGTGATACAGTGTAGTTGTTAAATACCCTCCTTTTTTACAACCACATATCCAAGAAATAGACCTTGTCTTGGTTGTACTCCATCGTAGGTCTTCTTCTGAGCCATGAAAAAGCAAAACACGTCATCTATACTGTCTATACCATTTCTATATTCTAGGCAGATGTATACTTTATCAGCATTCATGACGTAACTTCTTTCAAAAAATCCAACAAATAAATAGGAATAGTTAGGTGCACATATCAACCCCATACTAGTGCCAGATACCTGTAGATAATAGGCACCGTTGAACATGAAATTCTTTTTCTTGACCAGAACAACTTCCTGTCCACATTTGGGGGTACGAGAGGGTAAATTCAGTTAACAGGTTAGAGGTCATCTTTTTCATCTGGGAGTGCCGTTTGCTTGTTAAGCATGATGTGCTCTCTCTCTCTCTCTCATGGGTGGGACAAATTCTCTCGACAGGCAAAGCAGAGAAAGTGGAGGTAACCTTGCCCCTTATGACCTCATAAGGGGCAAGATTCCAGACGGGCCCATATGAGCTTTCATTTACTCAAAGGCAGACCAGGGCTCAGCTTACACCTATCGCCATTTCTAGCTATGTGGGGGGCCACAGGCATTAAAACTCATTGCCTCTCCTTTTTGTTGTTGCAGATTATCATGTTAGTGTTAGCCTGGCATCTAGAAGCAGCGAGTATGGGCTTCTTCACGAAAGAGGAGTGGCTCAGGGGAATGACGTTACTAGAGTAAGAACTTTTTCATTTTACGTTTTCACAAGTTTGTTTTTTTTCATCTGTCTGTAGTCAGAGAAACCGTAGAACTGTCGCTGTGTTTTTGTTTTACGAGTGCTCCTCCACCCGCAGGTGTGACTGCACGGAGAGGTTACAGAGCAAACTGGATTACCTGCGCAGTGAGCTCAACGACTCGGCCCTCTTCAAAAACATCTACAGATATGCCTTTGACTTCGCCAGAGTGAGTTTGCTGTCTTAATATTTGGGAATTTCTTTTCTTTTTAACAAATAACTTGACACCCTGAAAATCATTGTACATGCTGAGCTCCGGTGCTTTGACCTCTCCCCTGCAGCGGTGTACCGGTGGACGTCAGGTTGAGGTTAATTCAGTCAATGAACATGAGTTTTAGGTCTTGTTTTCCAGAAGTCGGATTAAAACTACGTGAGTGCTCGGTAAAGTCAGGGGTATTGGGACAGTTCTGTTGCACACTAGCTGTGTTCATTCACTCACTCATTATTCCCTATGTAGTGTTTATGAAATAGAGAACTATATAGGGAACGGCCAAACCAGATTTATTTCGGACACTCAATGAAAGTATTGTTGTGTGACTAGATGTGCCGGTTATTTGTGTGACGGAGGCCCAGCATCATGCAAACAAACTGAAACAAACACTTTTTTTTTAAACTTTTTATTTATCGTAGCAGTAACAAAAGGGGGGGAAGGGGTGAGCTCTCTTCTTTCAGTACTTTCTTTTTAGTAAGACAGAGGTCCAAAGAAGTTGCCTTGAGTTGTGAGTTATGTCCTCCATTCTCTAGAGCTCCCACATCCGCTCCTTCCACCACTGAAACGTTGGAACAGTGGGCTTCAGCCGATTTACACTGATACCCTTAATAGCTGCAGCAAGGAGGATTTTGCAGAAGGTATATATCATCCCTGCGTTCAGAACCATCAGGGTCTACTCCCATCAAAGCAACCAATGGTTCCTTAGGGATCTCTGTTAATATCGACCAATGCTGAGTAGATAACAAAACACTTCTAATGCGTCCCTGAAACAAACCGAGCACTCGGGAGGATAGTAAAATGTTGTATGTGAGATGGATAGATAGATAGATAGATGATGATAGATATTGTGTATATGTTGCGTGTTACATTTCCACTGGTTAGAAACAAAGGCTTGCTCCATTTTTCCTTCTTAGGTTCCACTGGTCTTTGTGCTTCTTCTCCTCCGGGAAGATACAACCGTGTTGCATTGTGGTATACGGGAGTAAAATGTAGCGTACATTGTATGTACACTCAAATTAGCAGTGCATTGTGGGTATTTTTTTATAGTAGACTATATAAGGATTGAAACGGACCGCAGAGAAATATACCATCATTGCAAAATGGCGAACACACCATGTAGGGCACTATTTCCGTGGTAGGGAACGGTTTCCAACACCGCTACTGTTTAATGCCTTGTTGTCTTGTCATCAGGAGAAGGACCAGAGGAGTTTGGACATGGACACGGCTAAATCCATGCTGGCCTTGCTGCTAGGGAGAACATGGCCACTCTTCCCAGTCTTCCACCAGTTCCTAGAGGTACATCTCTTTGCTCTGACTTGTATGGATTGGCCAGATAAAAGTCGCAATCATTAGTTTTTGGTGTTATGAATTGGGGCCGGGCAAATATATTGACACTGATATGAGGCTAGATATTGTCTTAAATGTTGGATATGGTAGAATTATGGTAGAATATGGTAAAATAACACTAAGCCTAGGAAGTGTGTCTGTCCGTTGGGTGGAGAGTACAAATACTACCGATATCTTCCGGTTCTAAAACTACGAAACACTGACGATGCCCAGTTGTTGTTTTAGCGTCAATGCCAGCGTTAGCAGCATCGATGCTGCGCCTCCTCCAGAACCGATGGGGGCGGTATACGCCTCAGAGTTCCAGTTGATGTATTAAGAAGGGGCCAAAGTCACGTCCTTCTACTTCCGGTCCATACGAGAGTCCTCTACCCCCCCCCCCCCTCTCTTGGCTACAAATAACTCACCGTTGTCGGCTACGGCCGCTGAACAAGCTACACGTTGTAAACAGCCGTTAGCAGGGTTAGAGCCTTCACACTCTGCATTTAGTTACACACTTCCACTGGCAATCACATCATAGCCATGTCCTAAAATGTACTTCCGTATTTGCAGCACTTCACCGAACTGGATGCTTTGTCCATTAATATTTACAGTCAATGGCGCGGGAGGGGACGTCATTATAGACGGTATAAGAAATGGACAATGTGACCCCGTTGATTTCTACGGAGCCCAGTGAAGGCTATTAGAAGCACTTTTCCACGTAGATGTGACGTGAGCATCCTGTCTGAAAGTTTTAAGTCTTGTAGCCGTGCCAACAGAAATGTCAGTCTTGCAGAGACGTAGAGCGTAGATACATGTAAGGAGATAACACACAGGCTAATTATTGTGCTAGTTAACATTAGTAATTAAACCTAAACAGCTTATGTAATTCAAAACTGTCTGCGAGCTTCTCCTGTACTGTTTGGTAATTTGTCTACTATGCGACGCGTGTATTTGATCGTTAAACCCTTCAGATGTAAAGTTATTTACTGTCAAAATGAATGGCGGTCACTGGGATGCTAACAGCGGGGGAGTGCTAGGTAGCATCATATTTGCGCCATAGGCTCTGTGCTTTGTCGAGGCTGGCGGGATGAGGGAGGGGCGAGCTAGCCTCAATTTTTTTGGGGGGAAAATTTTTTTTACAATACTTCGAACGTCAACAAGAAGTGACATCACCCAACATCGCTCACGCACCTTTTTTTTTTTTTTTTTTTTTTAAAGGTTAAACTGTCCCAAAAAATTATCTGGGGAAAAAAAATTCATGTTAATATTTCGTGAAAGCACCAATAGTCAACCCTATAGTACAATATCAACATCTATGTATTTGGTCCAAAATACCGTGTTTTTTTTAATTTATTTTTTTCCCTTTCCCATATGGCTCAGCTCTGTTATGAATGCTCGTACTAGGAGAGATGGAGAGATGGTTATCTTTGAGAAAACACTTTGTCTCAAAGCAAAACGAGAATTGCCGGTCAATATTTTTTTCTCCTTTCTCCCACAGCAGTCCAAGTACAAGGGGATGAATAAGGACCAGTGGTACAACGTTCTGGAGTTCAGCCGGACCATCAAAGCAGACCTCAGTAACTACGATGAAGACGGAGCGTGTGAGTAGTTAACCGTACACGCGACTCGCAGACAAGTTTGATTTGAGTGGCGAATCCAACGCTGACTTAATAAATCAAATCAAATCAAAATAAATCGGGGTTGTTCCTGGGGGGCCCAGTCTGAGCCAGAATAAAACCCTTCCTATTCCCGCTGACCCTCTGCATCAAGTATGAATCCAGCTTCGGTAACTCCCCGCTGGGTGCAGAGAGAATCTCTCGTGGTGTTTCCTCTCTCTCAGCACAGCAGCAGTGATCTGACACTGCATAATGTAACACCGCTAATGTGATCGCTTCCTCTTTTTAGACTCTGTGGTTTTCTCCAGCCCCTCAAAGGTCAGCACTGTCGAGACAGTTTACAGACCTTACCACAGAGACTTAAACACAGAGCCTATCAGCGTTGAGATTCTCCTGCATGCTTAGCCCTGATCGAGCCAAAGTTGATTTAATATATTTAGTGCATGTGTACCTGTGTGTAATGTAACAGCAGAGATAAAAGTTAGTCGTCTTCTTGCAAAATACGCATTCTGAAAGCTGTTATCTTGTTGTCTTGCGGACAGACCAACACATTAATTCAGACTCGTTAAAAATGTTTATTGTGTTGTAGGTAGTTCAGCTTGTTTTTGTTTCGTTTTGTTCTCCAAATTAAATCTCAGCCAAAATAAAATAATCATTTATAATGACAAATTATTCAGATGAATGAATATTTTAAAAAATAAAAACAGACGGTCAACCATGTTATGAGCCTTGGCGTTGCATAGTCTGTCCACCAGAGGACGCTCTACAACGTCCCTGTTAGTGATGCCGTTGCATAGTCTGTCCACCAGAGGACGCTCTACAACGTCCCTGTTAGTGATGGCGTTGCATAGTCTGTCCACCAGAGGACGCTCTACAACGTCCCTGTTAGTGATGGCGTTGCATCTGTCCACCAGGGCCTCACGTCCTTGTTAGTGATGGCATTGCATAGTCTGTCCACCAGAGGACGCTCTACAACGTCCCTGTTAGTGATGGCGTTGCATAGTCTGTCCACCAGAGGACGCTCTACAACGTCCCTGTTAGTGATGGCGTTGCATAGTCTGTCCACCAGAGGACGCTCTACAACGTCCCTGTTGGCAACACTGTTTTTTTTTGTTTTTTTTTTAGGTTAATGTGTTTTTGTTCAAAGGACTTTAAGTTTCATTTTTATACATTTTATTTATCAGAACTTTATATGTTGATGTTTCTCTGTTGTGACAAAACAAATTATAATTTAGTGAGAACTAATAACTAATGTTAGGGAAATCTGTATTTTGTAACACGTTTCTGTATTTTTTTTTTAAATAGCGGCATATCGCATTTTTAAATCAAATATTCGTATCGGCCTTAGGCTCTAGTACCTGGAGAAGGCAGTGAAGTTCAAAGCCAAATTATTATGTGACGGCGTGCCTGATGGCTTTAAAGAATCGTGGGTATCTACGCCGCGAATAAACACAAACGTACAAATAATCCTGCGCTCCGACTCGCGCGGGTAATACATTAGCTTTTCGATTGTGGACCTAGCACCTTCAACACCACGCAAAGTAGGAGGGGAGAAACGGACCTTTCAGCCCTTCCCAGTACGTCACTTTGTCTGCTGTACACCTGGCTGTATTATAGGCTTTACACACACACACACACACACACACACACACACTCTGTTAGCCCTCCCACACAATCTGGACTGTGGTCATAACACCTAACATCTTATAACTGTTGTATATTGTTGTTGTTGTTTTTTACTGTTTCTGTAAGAATATTATACATTTTCTTGTTTGTCAAGCTATCATAGTTTAATTTATATTTCATAGCATTTTTATTAATAAGCTATTGCACCGTTTAATCCCTGCACTGTTCACCTGTTCACTGTTCACGACCACCGCTGCACACACTCTGCTAAAGCACCTTATGGTGATTGCATCACATGTTCAGTCCGTATCAGACCTTTTGTAATCACTTCACAAATTGATAACTGAGTGATTTTTATGTATGTTACGTGTGTGTTTTTTATGTGCGTTTGTTGGGTTATGGTTGTCATTCTACTGGATGCCTAAAACTTCCCTCTGGGTGAATAAAGTATCTATTAATCTATTAAGTGATTCCAATGAATATAAAATGAAAGTACAGAGTTGTAACAATCAGTGACAAATCACTTTTGTCATAAATGTCCCACTGTTCACCATTTATGGTGAAGTGATTTTATTTCTCTCTGAAATTAGAGTTTCTACTTTGTCTATACCCAAAGTACAGGATCTAAATGATTGTTTGTGTGTCCTTTTGTTGTTCGGTGTGCAGGGCCAGTGCTGCTGGACGAGTTTGTGGAATGGAAGAAAACGTGGTCAGCATCGTAGCAGACGACGCCGCAACACCAAAAAAAAAGATAAGAGAGTTGGAGAGAAAACAAAAACCACAAACACAGGAGGAATCTATCATTTAAAAGGAAAAAAACTGCAGTTTCAGATCCCGCCTAAACCCTTTGACAGACTTTAACAATTCTCTCGCACAAACATGGACGACAGACCCATCCGTCTGTGGGGACACTTGCATCGTCAAGAGGCCTTTCTCTCACCGAGTAGACGTTTTATAGTAATTTGGAGGAAAGAAAATGTTCTCAACATGAGAACCAACTCAAATGAACTGAGAGAAGAGCTGTGGAATTTATGTTTTCTTGGTCATATTTTTCCCATTGTGTCTTGTTTATAGATGTTTTCACAGTAATAAAAAGGAAATGGAAGTTTACAAAGCTGCTTCTTAATAATTGGAACAACCTTTTTTAAGTTTCATTCACCAAACGCTTAACGCTGCATAATTACACATTGTTCAAATGTATCATAGTCATTTGTATTCAGAAACATTGCATCCTGAAAAATATTAAGGGAACATTTTGGCGTTTTTCAACCTGGCCCATATTTTCCCATGCATTGGTGTCTACTGGGAACAGAATCTGTGATATTGGTTTAGTATTGAGCGAGACAGCTGCTCTAAAAGTAGTATTATTAAAAGTATTATTAAGTGTGTGACTAAATTATGGAAAGGATCCCTACAGAGAGAGACCATTTTGTTAAAGAGTAAGCTTCTTTTTTTAAACATGAAACGGCCCCGACATATCCATCGCCAAACCCACCAGACGCCATTAAAAATAATAATAGTAATTTTATTTAACGAAAAATACACTTGAAATAGCTGAGATATATAGTTGTGACATCCCAATTGTACTGGAAGTCCTAACTGCTCGTTTATAGGCACAGTTTCTGAATACGGGCTGTGTGCGTTTCTCTGTGGATTAGGCATTTTGAGATATATATATATATATATATATATATATTGTTGTTTTTTTACAGTATTTATAGATATACCTGCTTTATAATAAAAAAAGACATGAAATGTCCCTTTTTACAATATGGGACCTTTTAAATGGAGTTTGGACATAGCGCTCTCTGAGCTGTTTCATGTTCAAAAAGGATCTTTCTCTGTAGGCATCCTTCCCTAAATGTTGTCAGACACTTAAAATGATAATGTGAACCTGTCTGTGGCATTTTAGTGGATGGAAATTGAAGGTGCGCAATTGCCCACATTGCAGCTTTCTTCGCTGTTGCCAATAGCAACAGTCTCACTCAATACTGGACCAGTTTCAAAGACCGTTGTTCCCATCGGTCACTTGGATACAAAATCGTGAGAAAAGAAACTAAAGTTGGTGAAGTACCATCTGCTCATTGTCACTGAAACCTGAAATGAAAGGTAAGTGAATACAAGCAATCTATAAAAATGTAACTTTGCTTTCTATTGTTGATATACTGTACATGCAAAAATTATATATTTAAATCAATAATGTTGTAAATATTTAATTGCTGTCATTCAGTTTATAGCAAAGGTATAGCTCATTACAGAGCCGCAAACATGACATCCAAAAAAATTAAATCATTTGTGGCCATGAAATGTTAATCTGGCCACTAAATACTAATCTGTGGGTATGAAGTACTAATATTTGTCCACAAAATACTAATATTTGTCCACAAAATACTAATTTGTGGCCACGAAATACTAATCTGTGGGTATGAAGTACTAATATTTGTCCACAAAATACTAATCTGTGGCCATGAAATTCTAATTTGTGGATATGAAGTACTAATCTGGCCCCAAATGAGTATTTTGTGCGCACATTACTATATATATATCTACTATATCTATATTGTGACCGTCATGTCTGGGCTCCGTAGGTCATTGGTTGTAACCTTAATGATATTTTAGCTCAGTACTTTCTGACTTTTAACTCCTCTGGCATGTTGTCATTATTTTGTCCCCCCCCCCCCCCCCGTTATATCTCCATGTGGAAGTGTGTCTTCTCCTCTCTCTCCTCTCTCTCCTCCTCTCCTCTCTCTCTCTCCTCCTCTCCTCTCTCTCTCTCCTCCTCTCTCTCTCTCGTGTCCAGCGGCCCTGCAGACGCGGCGGCCATGATGGCGCTGAGGCGCGTCAGAGAGAGCGAGCGCTGTTTGAGCCTGGGGGCGGGGCCCGGGTCCTCGGGGGCGGGGTCTGGGAGGTGACCGTACCGCCGTCCGTCGTCGTCGTACTGGTACAGGCGGATGACGCGTCTGCGACCCCCAGGGGGGGGCGAGGGTCCGATTCTTCCTGCTCTGGAGCCGGTTTTCACTGTGTCCTCACTTCCTGTCTCATCGTCTTCCCTGGAACTGTCTGTCTCTTCATTCTCCTCACTTCTCCTCCGTTCTCCGTCATCTACCTCCTCCTCCCTCCTTTCATCACTCCCTTTCTCAGTGTTTCCTCCCTCCTCTTCCCTCCTCTCATCACTCCCTTTCTCCGTGTTTCCTCCCTCCTCTCTCCTCCTCTCATCACTCCCTTTCTCCGTGTTTCCTCCTTCCTCTCTCCTCCTCTCATCACTCCCTTTCTCCGTGTTTCCTCCCTCCTCTCTCCTCCTCTCATCACTCCCTTTCTCAGTGTTTCCTCCCTCCTCTTCCCTCCTCTCATCACTCCCTTTCTCCGTGTTTCCTCCTTCCTCTCTCCTCCTCTCATCACTCCCTTTCTCCGTGTTTCCTCCTTCCTCTCTCCTCCTCTCATCACTCCCTTTCTCCGTGTTTCCTCCCTCCTCTCTCCTCCTCTCATCACTCCCTTTCTCCGTGTTTCCTCCTTCCTCTCTCCTCCTCTCATCACTCCCTTTCTCAGTGTTTCCTCCCTCCTCTTCCCTCCTCTCATCACTCCCTTTCTCCGTGTTTCCTCCCTCCTCTCTCCTCCTCTCATCACTCCCTTTCTCCGTGTTTCCTCCCTCCTCTTCCCTCCTCTCATCACTCCCTTTCTCCGTGTTTCCTCCCTCCTCTCCCCTCCTCTCATCACTCCCTTTCTCAGTGTTTCCTCCCTCCTTTCTCCTCCTCTCATCTCTCCCTTTCTCTGTGTTTCCTCCCTCCTCTCTCCTCCTCTCATCTCTCCCTTTCTCTAAGGTTCCTCCCTCCTCTCTCCTCTCATCACTCCCTTTCTCCGTGTTTCCTCCCTCCTCTCTCCTCCTCTCATCTCTCCCTTTCTCCATGTTACCTCCCGCCTCTTCCTCCTCACCTCTCTTTTCCTCCGTGCCAACTCTCCCCTCTTTCTTCTCTGCGTCCCCACTGCACTCCTTTTTATCTTTCCCTCCATCCTCCCCTAATGGAGAAAAACCTCTGCACTCTCTTTCGTCCTCTGCCTCCACATCACATCCTTTGTTCATTTCCGTCAGACTTCTTCCCGCCACCTCCTCCTCCTCCTCCTCCTCTTCCTCTTCCACGTGGTCATATCCCTCCTGATAGGCCGTGGCGTCCCTCGGCTCCTCCTGTCGTTTCTGCCGGAAGCTTCTCTGAGGTTTGTTAGGGGGAGACGAGGCTGGCGTCCAAATCGTTGTCTCAAAGGCCTGATCGCCGGACATGGGCGGCAGGGTTGTCATGGTGACCTCAGTGCCGTGGTCCTGTGTGTCAGGTTGGCATTGTTTCCGTGGTGACTGTAACCTCCTGGGGACTGCCCCTAAACACCTAAAGAGGAACCGGTGCTGCATTTAGGATAGCTGCTCTACATTTCTGATCATTTCTGACACAAACATGACGACGCATTATAATTACAAAACAAAATTAAGAAAACACAACACATCACGTGCGTTTTTGTTAATGTTTTGTGTTGTATTCTGTTTGCATGTGTTCTTTTTAAAGCTGTAGTACGTAACTTTTTGATATTAATGAACGTCCGTTACATTCAAACTATTGCCAAAATGAGTTGCTACAAAGCTAATTAAGACTTTATTATGTAACTTTTGGATATTAATGAGCGTGCGTTACATTCAAACTGATGCCAAATGAGTTGCTACAAATCTAATTAAGACTTCAGTGTGTAACCTTTTTGATATTAATGATAACGGAGGGCTTGTATCATGTGGGCTGCAGAAACTACGCACTGTAGCTTTAAGTTGCAGTGTGTTGGCTTCTCGGCGCCAAAGACTCCCCAGCAAAAAGGGGAATAATTTATCTTTATAATGGAGAAGAGCATGCATTTAAACTAACAGATACTACAGATTCAAATGTGATAATTATTCTGTCTTCCCTGAGGATTTCCCTCTTTTTAGCCCGGAGGATAAAGTTTGTGAACGACAACTGTGAACACGTCAACTTTTCTAGTTAAACTGATACACATCCTTAAAAAGGAAGAAGAATTATGACTAAAAAAGTCATTAAAAATATCAAAGTCCAGGCACTCAAGGCTGGTTAGAAATAAAAGGCCTTTTAATAAATAGGGCAAGACATTAAAAATAGTCTTGCCCTATTTATTAAAGCAATTTATCACTTTTTGTAACCAACCTTGAGTGCCTGGATTTGAATATTTGACTTTTTTTGGTCATAATTCTTCGTCCTTTTTGTGAATTCTTTAACCCTCATGTTGTCCTTGGGTCAAATGTACCCGTTTTAAGTTAAATAAAAAATGTCACTAAAAATGGGCCGTCGAAATAAGCGCTGAAAATGTCAACATTAAAATATTTTAATTGAGAAAAAAAACACCAAAAACATTAAAAAGAAAAGCACCCACAACATTAAAAAAGTGACAAAAATAAGGATAAAAGCAATAATAATTTTTAATTTATTTTTTTCATGGTTGATGGGAAGACAACACAAGGGTTAATACAATATCCTGTTTGAAGGATTCACTGACAGAACGTCTTTCAAATAACTGAGCGTATTTTGCTCTCAGTCTATCTCATGGATAAAGCTGAAATGTACGGGCCCTGAACGCACCTGAGAACATGAGTCCTGCTCAGAGCGCCGGCGCTGAAGCCCAGCACGAACGTCAGCAGCACCGATGCCGCCACCGCTCCTGCAAACTGCCCGTCTGAAACCTCCTCTGTGGAAGCAAATGAGCAAATTGACAGCTACTTATTGAAATATTTTACTTTGAAAACCAAGTATTTAAATGCACCGGTTTTTAATTAAAATACAACATTTCTTGATTTGCAATTTCAAAAGCTGAATATGTAAATATTTCTCAATGGTCACAAATTCAGATTTAAAAAAAATTCAAGTTTCAGAATAATTAGAAATAGATTCAGATTACTCAAGTGCAATTAGTCAAATTCAGATCTAAACATGCGATGTTCCAGACACACACCGCGCCTTCAACCACTCTAAATGATGCAGTAAAAGCTTTGAATGTAACATTATACCGCCACTAGTCTCGCTTTGCCAGACCCTCCTCCAAAGCGCGCTGGAGGAGGACCAGGTAACCATAGTCCTCAGATTGGACAGATAGTCTAGCTAGCTGTCTGGATTTACCCTGCAGAGATCTGAGGACCAGGTAACCATAGTCCTCAGATTGGACAGATAGTCTAGCTAGCTGTCTGGATTTACCCTGCAGAGATCTGAGGACCAGGTAACCATAGTCCTCAGATTGGACAGATAGTCTAGCTAGCTGTCTGGATTTACCCTGCAGAGATCTGAGGACCAGGTAACCATAGTCCTCAGATTGGACAGATAGTCTAGCTAGCTGTCTGGATTTACCCTGCAGAGACCTGAGGACCAGGTAACCATAGTCCTCAGATTGGACAGATAGTCTAGCTAGCTGTCTGGATTTACCCTGCAGAGATCTGAGGACCAGGTACCTTGGTCCTCATAAATCCACCAGAGTTCAAAAAGCCAACACAAAGGGAGCCCAAAGCAACGGGTATCCGGCCTAAATGAGTGTAATCCGGCGGACTTTCTAGCGGCAACACAGCAATCCACAGCAAAGTGGGTGGGCAAAATCGGCTGTTGCGGTCTTCCGATCTACGGACTTTAGAAGTCCCGAGGTCGAGGTACAAGCAGTGGGGCGATCGGGCCTTCGATGCTGCTGGCCCAAAACTCTGGAACAAGCTCCCCCCAGACATTCGCACTGTAACGGATGTTGTTCATTTTAAATCAAAACTTAAAACTTATTTATTTAGAATAGCTTTTAATACGCAGTAGTGGTGGTTTTAAATTTGACTGAAAGAGAACATTTTAATGTTATTTGCACATTTTTCTGGGACAATGAATTGTACAGCAACATTTTTTAATCGTTACAGCTCTATCCATACCTGCCTGCTTCTCTTCCACGGACCCAACATCCCTTCTGAACCTGAACGCATCACCCTGCCCATATTTGGGGTGCTCTTGGTTCTCGGGGCCGACGTGAAGCTGGTACGGCCACAGCGTGGTTCCCTCTGTGTGCTGCAGGAGGCAGTAGTACAGGCCGCTGTGTAGGCCGCTGCTGTTGGGGACCACCAAGCTCCCGTCAGGGTGCACGAACACTGGGTCCAGTTCACCGTGGAAACCCCAGGACCGAAGGTCTCCAAAGGGGGTGTGCCAGTACTGCACCTCTCCTACACACAGCAGTGGAAGAAGTATTCAGATCCTTTAACTTTACTAATACCACACTGTAAAAATACTCTGTTACAAGTACAAGTCCTGCATTGAAAATGTTACTTAAGTAAAAGTACGTAAGGATCATCAGGAAAATGTAGTTAAAGTATTAAAAGTAAAAGTACTCGATGCAGAAAAATGCCATTTTAGAAAGTGTAAAGGATCTAAACAGTTATGTATTTAATGGTCTAATAATTTCAGATGGACTTGTAGGCCGTTATATTGTTGGCTTAGTTCTTTTAATAACTCATCAGATATTATAAACTACATGTGTTTTGTGTTCAAAAATCTGAGTTCGTAGAGGAAGTAGTAACCAAAGCTGTCAGATACATTTACTGTATTTTTATTTTTTATTTAACCTTTATTTAACCAGGTAGGCCGATTGAGAACTAATTCTCAATTGCAACGGCGACCTGGCCGAGACCATGCATAAAGGTGCAAGACGGCACAAAGTTACACATTAAATACGCAAAATTTAAACATACAAAATACAGTAAATAATCTACCAGAATCTACTATAGATTAGATGACAGTTAGTGCTATGTACTGTCTAAGTGGTATGGCAGTCAATAGTCCAAGTGAACCTATATAATTATTTAAGGTAAAGGTTAAGGTACAGCCAATCACAGCGCCCGGGGACCTCATTTACAAAAACCTGTTACGCAAGAAAACGCGTGAAGCATAGTGAAATTTGCAGTTGCGACGTTCCTCGCAAAAGTTGTCATTTTTAAAGAATTTCCATGCGTAAAAATGTGTCCAGTTTTCCGCAACCTTTTGACGGAGCGTGTGATGGTGCGCAACGTCATGGTAACATGAAATATTACATGGATAAAGTAGTGACACTGAGGGGTGATCACGAAAGGTAGCACTAAAATTGACTAATTAGTGTGAAGGTAGTCTCAAGTAAAAAAAAAAATAATAATATTAATACATTATTGGCACATTTGTGGAAAATCAGAAATAGATATAGAATGAATTTTGTTGAGGAAAAGGAATAAGTATAAAGGTTGTGTAATACAGAGTAAGAGAGACTTGAAAGGTGACACTTTAAAGAAAAAGTGTGAATGTGTAGTGTCGAAAGATCTGAAAATCGCGCAAAGAAGGTCGTTAAGTAGACACGAAAGGCAGCGCTATATTGGCTTAATTAGTGTGAAGAAGAGTCCAAGGAGACGAAAGGTAACGTCTCTCAAAATAGAGTCGTGAAGGGTAGTGACACTGAGGGGTGATCACGAAAGGCAGCACTAACATGGACTAATTAGTGTGAAGGTAGTCTCAAGTGGGTTAGAGTTAGGGTTTTCTCTGTCTTAATGTTTTTACTTTTAACTGTTTATCCATCCATCCATCTTCATCCGCTTATCCGGTATCGGGTCGCGGGGGCAGCAGCTCCAGCAGGGGACCCCAAACTTCCCTTTCCCGAGCCACATCAACCAGCTCCGACTGGGGGATCCCGAGGCGTTCCCAGGCCAGGTTGGAGATATACAGTGGGTACGGAAAGTATTCAGACCCCTTTAAATTTTTCACTCTTTGTTTCATTGCAGGCATTTTCCAAAAATCAAAAAAGTTCATTTTATTTCTCAGTAATGTACACTCAGCACCCCATCTTGGACAGAAAAAAACAGAAATGTAGAAATTTTTGCAAATTTATTAAAAAACAAAAACTGAAATATCACATGGTCATAAGTATTCAGACCCTTTGTTCAGTATTTAGTAGAAGCACCCTTTTGATCTAATACAGCCATGAGTCGTTTTGGGAAAGATGCAACAAGTTTTTCACATCTGGATTTGGGTATCCTCTGCCATTCCTCCTTGCAGATCCTCTCCAGTTCTGTCAGGTTGGATGGTAAACGTTGGTGGACAGTCATTTTCAGGTCTCTCCAGAGATGCTCAATTGGGTTTAAGTCAGGGCTCTGGCTGGGCCATTCAAGAACAGCCACGGAGTTGTTGTGAAGCCACTCCTTCGTTATTTTAGCGGTGTGCTTAGGGTCATTGTCTTGTTGGAAGGTAAACCTTCGGCCCAGTCTGAGGTCCAGAGCACTCTGGAAAAGGTTTTCGTCCAGGATATCCCTGTACTTGGCCGCATTCATCTTTCCCTCGATTGCAACCAGTCGTCCTGTCCCTGCAGCTGAAAAACACCCCCACAGCATGATGCTGCCACCACCATGCTTCACTGTTGGGACTGTATTGGACAGGTGATGAGCAGTGCCTGGTTTTCTCCACACATACCGCTTAGAATTAAGGCCAAAAAGTTCTATCTTGGTCTCATCAGACCAGAGGATTTTATTTATCACCATCTTGGAGTCCTTCAGGTGTTTTTTAGCAAACTTCATGCGGGCTTTCATGTGTCTTGCACTGAGGAGAGGCTTCCTTCGGGCCACTCTGCCATAAAGCCCCGACTGGTGGATTGCTGCAGTGATGGTTGACTTACTACAACTTTCTCCCATCTCCCGACTGCATCTCTGGAGCTTAGCCACAGTGACCATTGGGTTCTTCTTTGCCTCTCTCACCAAGGCTCTTCTCCCCCGATAGCTCAGTTTGGCCGGACGGCCAGCTCTAGGAAGGGTTCTGGTCGTCCCAAACGTCTTCCATTTGAGGATTATGGAGGCCACTGTGCTCTTAGGAACCTTAAGTGCAGCAGAAATTTTTTTGTAACCTTGACCAGATCTGTGCCTTGCCACAATTCTGTCTCTGAGCTCCTCAGGCAGTTCCTTTGACCTCATGATTGTCATTTGCTCTGACATGCACTGTGAGCTGTAAGGTCTTATATAGACAGGTGTGTGGCTTTCCTAATCAAGTCCAATCAGTATAATCAAACACAGCTGGACTCCAATGAAGGTGTAGAACCATCTCAAGGATGATCAGAAGAAATAGACAGCACCTGAGTTACATATGAGGGTCACGGCAAAGGGTCTGAATACTTATGACCATGTGATATTTCAGTTTTTGTTTTTTAATAAATTTGCAAAAATTTCTACATTTCTGTTTTTTTCTGTCCAAGATGGGGTGCTGAGTGTACATTACTGAGAAATAAAATGAACTTTTTTGATTTTTGGAAAATGGCTGCAATGAAACAAAGAGTGAAAAATTTAAAGGGGTCTGAATACTTTCCGTACCCACTGTAATCTCTCCACCTAGTCCTGGGTCTCCCCCGAGGCCTCCTCCCAGCTGGACGTGCCTGGACCACCTCTCTAGGGACCCCCCCAGGAGGCATCCTTACCAGATGCCCGAACCACCTCAACTGGCTCCTTTCGACGCGAAGGAGCAGCGGCTCTACTCCGAGCTCTTCTCGGAGGACTGAGCTTCTCACCCTATCTCTAAGGGAGACGCACGTTTTGTGTAAAGCACTTTGAATTGCCCTGTTGCTGAAATGTGCTTTACAAATAAAGCTGCCTTGCCTTACGCTGGATGCAGAGCGCACAGCCTGCATCCAGAACACTTGCACCACTTAAATACCCCGATGACGCCAATATGACTCCAACCCACAATCGGATTATTGGACTTAATTAACATATTGGACCTTACAGTTCCAGATTGGACTTAGTTAACATATTGGGACAATAAATAAATAAACAGCCCTACAGTTTCCGATGGCCTGTGTAATGCAACCAATCAGCATGGCAGATTTGGCAAGAGCACCTCGATCTCACAATCACTGAATCACGCCAACAGTCCCGACCAAGCGCGTTCCGATATCATGTTAAAGGAGAATTTTTGCGTCAATGACAACGCCAAAAGCACCCGACCGAGCGTCTGTATTTTCCGCGATGGGAGTGAGAGTGTGTCGTCTTTTACACACCTGCGCTGGTTCCGTCTCCACAGATTAAAGTCAGCTCTTCCCCTGGGTGACCTTTGACCCTGCGGGTTGGTGCGACGGCCGGAGTGGCCCGACCCATAGCTGCTCTTTCTGGATTGGCTGAGCCGGCCAAAAAAGCTGTGAAAGCTAACCACCTGGTTAACATGTTGAACCTGCAGAGGAAATAAGAGTCAGGAGTGGTTTTATGGTTTGAAGCAGTAAAATGACACTTACTTGGCCCTTGAAGCTGATTCTGATTTAAAATTCACCTTAAACTTTACCTTTAACGTGTAAATGTACCTTAAAGAATTGTAACTTCCGGCTCACACAGAACAGTACTGACGTACAGAAGGCAGAGTTGGAGCAAATATGTCACATAAAGAGTAGAGACCATTATGGTTCAGAAAATATTGGCCTTATATATATATATATATATATATATATTAGTTAGCAACCCCTAAACTCAACATTACAACAATAATTTAAAATCAAATGGAAAGTAGCAGATAGATAGATGGATAGATGGATAGATAGATGAATGGATGGATAGATAGATGGATAGATAGGTAGATAGATAGATAGATAGATAGATAGATGGATGGATTTATAGATGGATAGATAGATAGATGAATGGATAGATAGATAGATAGATAGATAGATAGATAGATAGATAGATACGTCTTTTTTATTTATCTATTTTATTTATTTATTCATCCCGAGGGAAATTTTAGGCCTCCAGTAGCTTAGACAACCATAATACAACAAACACACATAGCAGTCAAAATATGAGCGATGATCCGCATACAATAATAATAATAATAATACATCAGCGTCTGTCATACAGTCTGAGTCTGGGATATTTACCTGTGTCTAATTTCTTCTAAATGCAGCCGTGTTTTCCTTCTCAACGTGTCGGTGTTACAGCCTCCTCTGGCAGAGAGTAAAGTGCAGCTTCTCACATGACTCTGTGGACGTCTTCTCCTCTGATGATGTTAAAGATTAATAGCATCACACAGAGGCAGTGGCATTGTCTTTATAAGCCACCCGCTTTCTGGCCAACACCAACCTAGAGTTAAACTCAGCTTATTTGTCTTTTTGTTCTTAATGCTTATACATGTTATGATATTTTCATGTTGCTGATTTGCAGAGGGGTGAAATATGAAAACCTGTACTTATGTTTTATTATTATAGATGCTGTACTAAGGCAGAGACAGACGTAAATATTCGGGCTTCAGCCCAAACCTACGGGAGTCCGGGGGCATATTCTATATACTTTTTTTTTTAAAGTGCTCATATTATGTGCATTTTTAGATTCATAATTGTATGATAGGTTGTACCACAAATGGTTTCTGTGGTTTAATTTTCAGAAAACACCATATTTTTGTTGTACTGCACATTGCTGCAGCTCCTCTTTTCACCCTGTGCGTTGAGCTCTCTGTTTTAGCTACAGAGTGAAACATCTCGCTTCTGATCCATCTTTGTTGGGAGTCACACATGTGCAGTACCTAGGTAAGGACTACTAGCCAGTCAGAAGCAGAGTATGAGGGCCCTGACAGTACCTAGGTAAGGACTACTAGCCAGTCAGAAGCAGAGTATGAGGGCCCTGACAGTACCTAGGTAAGGACTACTAGCCAATCAGAAGCAGAGTATGAGGGCCCTGACAGTACCTAGGTAAGGACTACTAGCCAATCAGAAGCAGAGTATGAGGGCCCTGACAGTACCTAGGTAAGGACTACTAGCCAGTCAGAAGCAGAATATGAGGGTCCTGACAGTACCTAGGTAAGGACTACTAGCCAGTCAGAAGCAGAGTATGAGGGCCCTGACAGTACCTAGGTAAGGACTACTAGCCAGTCAGAAGCAGAGTATGAGGGTCCTGACAGTACCTAGGTAAGGACTACTAGCCAGTCAGAAGCAGAGTATGAGGGCCCTGACAGTACCTAGGTAAGGACTACTAGCCAGTCAGAAGCAGAGTATGAGGGCATGCTATGCTAGCAGCTTGGTGAGCATTATAACGTGTGTTACAAAGTGATGCATGTTTGTCTCTGAAGTAAAAGCTGGACTACAACAGAGCTGTTTGGAGCAGGTTGTGAACAGTGTTTTCTGTTGGAGATTGTAAGTCCCTTTGGGGGGGACTTTGGGCTTTTTCACTTTGTAAACCTAAAACAGGCACAAACAAGATATATAACACAATAAAGGAAAGGGAAAAGGCCAAAAAAGCATAATATGAGCACTTTAAGTCATATGATATTAGAATGCCTTAAAGTTCAGGGGAAATCATTTGGAAAACATGGTCATTGCCTAAAAGGCAAACATCCATATAATTTTTAGTCGAGTTCCCAGAATCAATGACAGCTTTTTCTGTGGTTTTCCTCACCTTCTAAACTCAAATTACTGACTGGGAACACTTGAAACTTAAACTGGTTTAAAAGAGGGAGTGCCTCCTGTTTTAGGGGGATTTATTGCATGAGTCTGTGTCTTGCTGAGTTTGGAGTTTTTCATTTGAGTTGTGTATCTATTGTTGGGTTTGTGCATGTCTTTTGTGTTGAGTTTATTCTGTATTAAAGGCCTATCTAGGGAAGGGTATTACAAATTAGCTTAGGCTACAAATGCCGTGGTGTGTGGCACAAGTCTACGCCAGAGATCTTCAACAGGGGTCCCGTGAAGTTGAAGAGCCCCAGGTCTATGCAAACACCTGTCCATCTTCGCTTTGCCTCTGTTGGGTTACTCCTGTAATCGCTGCAGCACCCACCAGAGGTCAGCGGTGGAAAACAAAAGCCTTGAGGGACACTTTCCAACAAGTTAATTCCTTCTAACTGTCATAAAATGTTAAAGGGTCTCTTTTATTTCTGAGTTCACAGTTACATCGGTGCTCTTGCATTTTGATTCTTTAGAGAGTGCGTTATAACACACACGATCCGGTCTGTGGTGTCCTTTCTTACAGTGTAGTGCTTTACAGATGTTGTTCACAACGCCTCAAATTCAAGAGTTAAGCCACTTTTCTGTGAGTAATAAACACCGTAACACATGTTTCAACGCTAAATCTGCATCAAAAATCTGATTTTGACAAATTAACAAGCTAACCACCAGTAAAAAAGTCATTACAAACATCCTTCAGTGGCCGGGTTGGTTCAGTGGTGGAGCAGGCGCGCACATGTACTGAGAGGTTTGTTCCTCGACGCAGAGGCCCAGGGTTCGGATCCGACCTGTGATGATTTCCTGCGTGTCGACCCACTTTCTCACCTAAACTACAGGCAGAAAAGCTAAAATATAAATCCTTCAGTGGCTGCAACATCACATTAACACATCATTTACCATTCATTATTCTGAATAACCATTTTGCATAACGTCTACTTTTGTTGCTATTAGTAGAATATATTTTGGTGCTGTAATACTTCTGTTACTTTTACTAAAGTAAAAGATCTGAGAACTTCTTCTACCACTTAAAATGATGTTGATTAGAACACAATTTGCTCTAACGGCTGTAATAAATACACGTAGAAACACATGTTGATGCGGTAGGAAACACCACTGGGAAGGATGAAGTAATCATCAAATGCAAATGAGCGAGTACAACCGGATCGATACCGGATCGTAAACAACAGTGGTGGAATCAAAACATTAAAAGTACATTTTTCCTACTTTTGTACTTTTACTTAACTTCAATTTGTAACTGTTACATTCTCTAACGCCGCTCTGGCCTCTGTTTGGAAGAGAGCCATTTTGTTTTTGTGTTTCAGGTCGGCCACCCCTGAGTGCCTGATCGTCCACAGGTGTTTTCAATCCAGTTATCAGAGAGGCTGCATAAACCCAGGTCCAAGACCCCCCCCCCCCACACACCCCGTCCCCTTGCCACAACTTCCTGTCATGCTGGGAGTAGTTGGTGTACCATTCTCTGCTGGTACATATAATTTGGGAATTGGTTGACTTGTTGTAATCTGAAGCTGGTAAGGGTTCTCTGCCATTTGTTTTGACCCCCTTTTTTCTCCTGTTTTGTGGATAGTCAGGGAGGTTAGCATTGTGTATTTTGGTTTCTCATGCTGTAGCTCAGCTGCCATTTTGTTTTCAGGTATTATGGGTTTTTGTTTGTTGTTTTGGCCTTGGAGACCCTGACGTTTTTACAGCTTCTACTTTTGGTCGGGTTACTGTTCAATACCCATTGTTTATCATCCATATATTTATGTGTATAGAAACTATATACATACATCAAATGTATGTAATAAAACATACTCGTTACGTACTTTGACTTGTTAGTCTCTCTTTTGTTGTTGTTTTGTGTTACGTCCTAGCTTCCCCTAGACATAAAACGTAAGGGTCGTAACATAAGTGGGGGCTCGTCCGGGAGATGTGTGTTGTAACATAAGTGGGGGCTCGTCCGGGAGATATACGGCTCTCTTTGATTTGAGGAGGTTTGTGGACAATCCTACTTTGGGCCAGATCAATGTTTATAGGAAGGATGACTTGTGTGTGTTTGCTGCACATTATGACATCTCTGTCTCTAGGTCCTTAGTGAAGAAGGAGTTGAAATCCATTGTTCTGGATGGGCTGGTAGATGGAGGTGTTGTTATCCTGGCGGATCCGGAGGACTAGGAGAAACCTGAGGCAGAGGTCCTTGAGGATGCGAGTTTGAAATAGAAGTATTTCAGCTTTTACTTAAAGTCCACTGCTCCTAATACTATACTATATAATACTAATATAGAGTTATACTACATTGTACTGTGATGATTAAGAAGCCCTGGGTATCCTGCTCTGCCTTTGAGAAAATGAAAGCTCAGATGAGCTTATGCCCCTTATGAGGTCATAAGGGGCAAGGTTACCTCCCCTTTCTCTGCTTTGCCCGCCCAGAGAATTTGCCCCCCATGAGAGAGAGACATCATGGCTTTCAAATGAACAAAGTGGCAGTTGGTCAAGCCCCCCACCCCCCCAGCCTCCACCCTGCCCCACCTTTAACGTATGATGTCAGTATTTTGACCATTGTGTTTAATCCAGATACTAGCTAACGGTAACGTAGCATCCCGTGCAAAGTTGCTTCTTAAGAAACAAATAGTCAGCCACCGAAATGTTCGTTCTCATTCGGTCTTGTTACTGCCATTTATGTTGGAACTGGTGCCCCGTTGGCACCGGGTTTTAAAACCCAACTCTACTCGCCTAGCTGCTAGCGCGGCACACCCTCATACTCTGCTTCTGACTGGCTAGTAGTCCTTGCCTAGCTACTGCGCATGCACGACTCCCAACAAAAATGGCAACAGAAGTGCGATGCCTCACTCTGTAGCTAAAACAGAGAGCTCAACACACAGGGTGAAAAGAGGAGCTGCAGGAATGTGCAGTACAACCAAAATAAGTGTTATTTTGAAAATTAAACCAAATAAACCTCTAAATACAATTATGAAACTGAAAATGAGCAGAATATGGGCGCTTTAAGTAAAAGACCTGAATATTTCTTCCACCAATTTAAAACAACACAGAATTGAGAAGTTCCGATATATCCGATCCGCATGAAGGCATCATAGTGATATGAAGGCGGGGAGCTCCTCCTGTGTGTGTGTGTGTGTGTGTGTGGGGTTACTTTGACGGTTGTAAACTAACTAAAGTCCGGCTGAAAAGCTCCGCACATCACCGGGCTGACAACAGAGAGAGAGGGAATTAAAACACTTAAATCCTCCCGGGAGAAGAGAGAGAGAGAGAGAGGGAGGAGAGAGGAGAGCAGCACCGCGAGCCAACTTACATTTATTCCTCCAGGTAACGTTAAAGTCTAATTAACGTCTAATTAGCGTTAGTTACTTTGTTACTTAGTAGCCTATAAAGCCAATTTAGCACTAAAAAGGTATTTGAGTCGTTTGAAGTTAACCTTATGATAAAGGGGCCGTTGGTACGTCAGGAAAGTTGCAAGATTATTTTACGTCTTTTGCCGTTCAGTTACGTTTGTATGCACGTTAAGTTTGATAAAATTGCTCGAGGAAACAATTTATTAAACTTTTGTTTTTTAGCGTTAGATTAGAAAAGAATTACTGAAGTACTACACGACATTACATGTTCACGGTTTCGCTTTCCGCCTTCAAAGAAGATGAAAAATCTGAAAGAAAAAAAAAAGAATTCGCCATCTTTCAAGTTAGCGCGAACAAGTACACTTCCGGCAACAACTTTCAAATTAAAATTAAAATTTTTTAAGCGTTGTGTTGGAGGTCGATGTTTTTGAATCCTGCACAGTACTGACAAACTTACTCAGATGTTTTACTAATCGCAGTGCAAAGTGTATAATTCGTTGTTAGAAGTAAAAGTACGGCTTAAAAGTAGGCTACAAATGTATTAGTATCCAAATATACTTGCAAAAAAACTGCACTTTTCCTTTAGGTGCCGCCCGCCATTGGATACACTTTCATTGAGTTTGGTACAACACGATAGCTACAGAAACCCCCCAAAAAATAAGAGGGGTAACAATTAAGACAATTAAATTCTTTCTCAACAGATTGCGTAGAGATTCATATAAAAAGATAAAAGGTTGCAATTTCATAACTAGACATTTCTCCATTTGTGCATAGGTCCCGAGCATGTGTGTGTATTTCAGACCTGTGTGTAGTGATTACTAACAAACAGAGTGTACATTGTAATTTGCCCAACCGGGGATCTATAAACAGTATAAATTATTATAAATTATACTTTTACTTTGAAGGCAAATATTTCCCAATTTCCTGTGTAATTTTGTTTTGTTTGCTTACTCCGGTTGGCTTTACACAGCTAAAAACATTTGAAATGATTGTGTCTTATGACACACACCTAAGACAAGTAGGCCGATTTAAAAAGTTGCATTCAAGTACATCATACATGTTCATGCTGATTTTATTTATATATATATATATATATATATATATATATATATATATATATATATATATATATATATATATATATATATATATATTGTAACATCTGCATTGTTGTTGCACAGTTGTGACATATCTGTGGTGACATGTCCACCAGTGCCCACATGAAACCACACCCATGTTTGACTGGTTTTTCATAATCAAACAGCTCTGTCTGTGGACGACACCCATGTTTCTTAAAGGTTCAGCCTAATCCACACGACTGTAGCTTTCACATGTAGGAACAAAGTATTCTCACATGAAATGAATCTGTAAATCTGCGAGGCATTTACAGACTGCATGGCTTATTTTTCATTTTGGGTTAATCTGTCAATTGTATTCTCGATTAATTAATTAATTGCTTGGTCTATACAATGTCAAAAAATGGTGATCTGTGTTACCCAAAGAGTCCATGATGACATCTTGTTTTGTCCATAACTCAAAGATATTCACACACACACACACACATATATATATATATATATATATATATATATATATATATATATATATATATATATACACATCATAGATGAGTGAAGAAACTAGAAAAATATTCACATTTAAGGAGCTGGAATCTGAATTTTTTACTTTTTTTCATAAAAAAAGGACAATCTGTTGAATAAATTATCCAAATAGTTGGCGATTAATTTAACCCTTGTGTTGTCTTCCGTCGTCCCTGCAACTTTTTGTTTTTCTACGCTTTTCCGGATGCTTTTCCTGGCGTTTTTTTTTCTCACTTTTTTTGACATTTTTTGTTGCATTTAAAAAATTAAAAAAAAGATTTTTTTAGACAATTTGTTTGAAAGAAATCCACATTTTTTGACATATAGAAACTGTGAACATGGTCATATTTGACCCGAGGATAACCGCCTTAGACTTCTCTTTATTAATCCTTTTGGGATGACTCCCGCGAGGAAATAGAAAATTCCAGCAGCAGTTTTAGCAAGAAAAAAAATAGATAAAAAAGACCATATAAAGACAACAACATAACAGTAATAATAATAACAACAATTAGAACATTAGTCAATAAAAAAGACCATAAATTATTATCATAATCATATAATAGTCGACATCTTCACCTACAGTGAGGAAAATAAGTATTTGAACACGCTGCTATTTTGCAAGTTCTCCCACTTAGAAATCATGGAGGGGTCCGAAATTCTCATTGTAGGTGCATGTCCACTGTGAGAGACATAATCTAAAAAAAAATATCCAGAAATCACAATGTAGGATTTTTTAACTATGTATTTGTATGATACAGCTGCAAATAAGTATTTGAACACCTGTCTATCAGCTAGAATTCTGACCCTCAAAGACCTGTTAGTCTGCCTTCAAAATGTCCACCTCCACTCCATTTATTATCCTAAATTAGATGCACCTGTTTGAGGTCGTTAGCTGCATAAAGACACCTGTCCACCCCATACAATCAGTAAGAATCCAACTACTAACATGGCCAAGACCAAAGAGCTGTCCAAAGACACTAGAGACAAAATTGTACACCTCCACAAGGCTGGAAAGGGCTACGGGAACATGTCCAAGCAGCTTGGTGAAAAAAGGTCCACTGTTGGAGCAATCATTAGAAAATGGAAGAAGCTAAACGTGACTGTCTCCCTCGGACTGGGGCTCCATGCAAGGTCTCACCTCGTGGGGTCTCAATGATCCTAAGAAAGGTGAGAAATCAGACCAGAACTACACGGGAGGAGCTGGTCAAGGACCTGAAAAGAGCTGGGACCACCGTTTCCAAGGTTACTGTTGGTAATACACTAAGACGTCATGGTTTGAAATCATGCATGGCACGGAAGGTTCCCCTGCTTAAACCAGCACATGTCAAGGTCCGTCTTAAGTTTGCAAATGACCATTTGGATGATCCAGAGGAGTCATGGGAGAAAGTCATGTGGTCAGATGAGACCAAAATAGAACTTTTTGGTCATAATTCCACTAACCGTGTTTGGAGGAAGAAGAATGATGAGTACCATCCCAAGAACACCATCCCTACTGTGAAGCATGGGGGTGGTAGCATCATGCTTTGGGGGTGTTTTTCTGTACATGGGACAGGGCGACTGCACTGTATTAAGGAGAGGAGGACCGGGGACATGTATTGCGAGTTTTTGGGGAACAACCTCCTTCCCTCAGTTAGAGCATTGAAGATGGGTCGAGGCTGGGTCTTCCAACATGACAATGACCCGAAGCACACAGCCAGGAGAACCAAGGAGTGGCTCTGGAAGAAGCAGATCAAGGTTCTGGCGTGGCCTAGCCAGTCTCCAGACCTAAACCCAATAGAGAATCTTTGGAGGGAGCTCAAACTCCGTGTTTCTCAGTGACAGCCCAGAAACCTGACTGATCTAGAGAAGATCTGTGTGGAGGAGTGGGCCAAAATCCCTTCTGCAGTGTGTCAAACCTGGTGAAAAACTACAGGAAACGTTTGACCTCTAGAACTGCAAACAAAGGCTACTGTACCAAATATTAACATTGATTTTCTCAGGTGTTCAAATACTTATTTGCAGCTGTATCATACAAATAAATAGTTAAAAAATCATACATTGTGATTTCTTGATTTTACTTTTTTTTTAGATTATGTCTCTCACAGTGGACATGCACCTACGATGACAATTTCAGACCCCTCCATGATTTCTAAGTGGGACGAACTTGCAAAATAGCAGCGTGTTCAAATACTTATTTTCCTCACTGTATGTTGTTTTGTTCATGATTTAATCAAGACTGAACCCCCCTCCCCATCTGATGATGAGTCATGTCCCAGTCATGCTTGTTGTCTAAAGTAAAGACGCTCAGTTCCTTCTACCCAGCTCACAACCACAAGTTCCTTTGTTTCTTCCAAGTGTATTCCTTCAGTGTTTTCGGAACATAAAGGAAAATAAAGAGTTATTTCTCTTGTTAGTCTTTTAGCTTTTAGTCTCTGTCAATGACACACACACACACACACACACACACACACACTCACTCACTCATGTTCAGAGTGTTTAGTGCGTTAAATTGACACGGATATAATTACTGACTGGCCGGATGTGTCCCATTAACACATCTCCATGGTAACCAGTTTCCTTGCAGCCAGTGGAGGAAGAAGTAATCAGATCCTTTAAAGGAGGAATCTGCGATTCTAATGCAATAATACACTTAATGGTCAAATTTAGTGAATATATCCTCGCGGCCCTCTAGCTGTTAGTTCTGTCTGCTCGCTGAAAACAAATGGGTTTATTTCTTTCTTAAAATTAACATCAAATTTGACAGGACAGGGGTCTTTATTAACATGTTTTACCAAAGACTCCTTAACTGTAGGCCCAGTTATTATTTTAATTGTGGAGCATATTGCAAAGGATGCTGGAATAAATAGTATTATGTTATTATATTACAATAAGAACAGTATGAACAGCTCTGAAATAGAGAATGATGAATAAATAATGAATAATAAGTGGAACCAGTAAACAGGTGCTGATCAGAGACCGTGTTGCTGGGTTATTGACCAGAATTGAACCTGACACTGTGGGTCAGAAGTCAGCTGTTCATCAGAGTGATGGCTTGTGGGAAGAAAAGGCTTCTGTAGGCTATGTTGCCGTCAATACTGCCGACGTTGTCTTTGCTGTTATCAAACCAGTATAAAGTTGAAGAACGCGCTATTTTGTTCGTTTTTATCAATGGGAGACATACATGTGTAGAGACATGGCGTCAGACACAGTTCCTGGTGTGCAGAGACACAGAAAACGCAACGCAACCGACATGCAACAGAAACATTGAAATCAACACACTCAGGACGTGCCGCTGGTCTTCTGAGGAGGCGAGGCCTTGATGGAGAAATCAACGTGACACGGATAACAACGGGAAGTTACTCCGAGTCGTGGCGGCTCGGTCCTAAAACGTCTCAACAGGCCTCCCATGTCCTCTTTTGTTCATAGTACCACTTTATTTGGGAGACAGGACGTTGCTGTTAGGACTTCACTCACCTAATCACTCACACACACACACACACACACACACAGATTTCATCATGTGTTTGCTTTGCTGGTGATCCGTAGTCTAACATGTCAGGTTTCTATTTGTCCTCCTGTTACACGACTGGTTTGCTACTTTACCTTCTAGCTCTTGGGAGTGTGTATAACCTGTGTAACCTTTCAAAAGAGAAGGATATCCCTGTCACTAATCCTTATTTACGTCACTTTAGGGCTCCGACTAGCCTATCATTGTCCATTATTTTACTGGATGAATGGATTAGTTGTTTTTGTCTATAAAATGTCAGAATATGACGTCCTCAAATGTCTCAATTTGTCCCCAACTGAAAGATATTCACTTTACTGTCCCAGAGGAGAGAAGAAACTAGAACAATATTCACATTTAACAAGCTGGAATCAAAGAATATTAAAAAAAAAGGCAGATCAAACCGATTAATCGTTTATTAAAATAGTTGATTCAGTTAATAGTTACCAAGGTTGGAAGATTATTTTAAGGGGAATTTTAGGCTTTAATTTTTATAGGACAGCTGAAGACATTTTTTTTCAATGACAATCACATCACATGTCTAGTATGTTGAACTTACAGTAGGGGCTTTTCTGTGTGTGTGTGTGTGTGTGTGTGTGTGTGTGTGTGTGTGTGTGTGTGTGTGTGTGTGTGTGTGTGTGTGTGTGTGTGTGTGTAGGGAGATGGTGGTTCCGTACGAGGGCCAGTGTTTCTCCACCCTGAGGAGGCAGTGCCAGCAGCATGGACGTCTGTTTGAAGACCCGCTGTTCCCCACGTCTGACCAGTCTCTGTTCTACCAGAGAAACACCATCGGCACCGTCACCTGGAAAAGACCTAAGGTGAGGAAACAAAAAGAAATGGGTTATTAAATAGTAAGCAAGACTTCCACATTTCCCCCCCAGCCAGTGTAAGATCAATATATAGAGTACAGGACTTTTCTTCCAATTACTTCTGGTCCTGGTAAAAAAATTAATTCCCGTAGATCTATTGTGTACCACCCGTTAGTCCAATAATACCAATCTATTGTCATATAAAACCAGAGGTGGGTAGTAACGAGTTATATTTACTTGAGTAAGTTTTTGAAAAAATTGTACTTCTAGGAGTAGTTTTAAATCACTATACTTGTACTTGTACTTGAGTAGATTAGTGAAGAAGAAGCTGTACTCTTACTCCGCTACATCAGGCTACAATGAGCTCCTTTCTTTTCTTTTTACCTCTTTGGTATTCTACGCGTCATCGTTTTTACCCCAGCGTACGTCTCATTATAATGTTTTATTTTGACAGAGAGAGAGAGAGAGAGAGAGAGAGAGAGAGAGAGAGAGAGAGTCTTCCGCTGAAGGCTCTACCACGTGACTGTGTTTAACCAATCACACGTCGTTGTGCAGTCACGTGACCATACTCCATCTCAGCGGCGGGACAGGTTAGCTTTACAGTCGTAGCAAAACAAAGATGTCAGAATCAACCGTCGCCAAGGCAACGCAGACCATGAGGAACCCCCCCCCCCATCCCCCCGGCCTCATAGTGAAAGCATGGTTACCTTTTAGTAAAGTGCGAAACAGCAGCTACATTCTGCTGCGTTTAGTGTCGACCAAAACAAACGGACATGTGAGCGTCCAACAACTCAACATCTAACCTGAGGAGACGTAGCGGTAGTTGTAGTTGTTGCTGTGGAGAGGTGGATGTTTGTCTTTTAGGTTACATACAGTATGTTTAACATGCAGTATCCATCCAAATTTGATGTTTAAGTCTCTCACTTAAGCTATTTTGTAATTAATAAATTGATTTTAATTTATTTTATTGATTGGATGAACTATAATTTGCCTAAAGATGATTATTTTGTATTTTTGTCGGTCTGATTGATGCTTGTGTTAAGAAATAAATCAGACGTCACTCAACAGTTTTTTCATCAAGCACTTTTTTACTCTTTCTCAAGTCATTATTTGGATGACTACTTTTACTTTTACTTGAGTCATATTATTCTAAAGTAACAGTACTTTAACTTGAGTACAATTTTTGGCTACTCTACCCACCTCTGTATAAAACTATTAGCAACATTTGAATTAAAATATATTGTAACAAGGTGCATTTTTTGGGGTATGCACTCCCTTTAAAGCTTGTTGCAGTCAACGATCATTGGAGCAGAAGAACACTTTCCACCTCTGTGCTGAGACATATTTCGTATTATCTTTCAGTCACAGAGTCCACATAGTCCTGATTCAACCACACACGTGAGAATAAGTGAAGTAGGAAACAAATAACATTTACAATGTTGTTTTGCTGTCCAAGTATTTCCTCAAATATTTGTGCAAAGAGCAAACACAACGTGTGTGTGTGCCGAGGGGTAAATTCCATAAATTCCTCTCCCTGTTCAGTTCATGTTATGTCTTTTCTCTCTGTGTGGTACTTGTCTCCCGCACCCCCGCCCGCCCGCCCGCCTGTCTTCGTTCTTGTCTCACTCCGTCTCATCAGCTCGCTGAGCGGTCTGCGGTGCAGTAATGGCCGTGCCTCCATCTCTGAGGATGTCTTTGCGGGGGTGTGGTTTGTCTAATGGGGTAAACAGTGAGGTTGGCTATGCAGTTACCAGCTAAGTGTTGTGTAAGTGTAAAAACAAACAACAACAAAAAGGCAGAAGACAAAATCATAAATACTGTACCTATAAAGCAAAAACAATGTGGAGAATGAATCATACAACTTTATAAAATAATCATTGTTGTCACATCCTTGTTTCTGGTGAAGGAGGAGGAACGTGTAGAAAGGTTGTCGCTCGTCCTAATCACCATCAGGGGCCCAAGGTCTCGTTAACTGGTTTAATTACTGTTGTCTTTCTGTCCAGGTCCAGTCTGAATGGACCAGTCCAGCTGAGTTTAACCCTTGTGTTGTCTTCCATTTGACCTGCAGCTACAACGGTTGTTCTGTGTTGAAATTTTAACAGTTTGTTGATCTTTTTCTATACTTTTCTCCACGTTTTTTGTCAATTTTCTTCTCATTTTTTTGTCAATTTTTCGACATTTTTTTAAATTATGTTTTAGTTTTCTTTTTTTTTTTTTGGTCACTTTTTCAGCGTTTGTTTTTGTTGTTGTTTTTTTCCTGCTTTTTTGTAGTTTTTTTTCAACATTTGTCAAATTTTCCAACGATCTTTTCTGATATTGAAAGTTTTTATAACCCGGTCAAATTTGGCCCGAGGAAAACACAAGGGTTAACTCAGGCTTAGGGCTGGGCAGTATATCCATGTTGAATCAATATTGCCATATGAGACTAGATATATGAGACTAAATCCAATATATCCAATATATATATATATATGTTGGATATATTGTAATATTGTAATATGGTTTCTGAACTTACCAGACTGTTCTAGCTGTTCTATTATTTACCTTTACCCACTAAGTCATTAAATCATTTCTGGAGAATATTTATCTAAAATCTCATTGTGTAAATAACATTTTGTTAAGGCACCGATAGTCAACCATAAAATATTGTCACAATATCGACATCGAGGTATTTGGTCAAGAATATGGTGATATTTGATTTTCTCTACACCGCCCAGCCCTACTTGGTCATTGTCCATCTGACGTTTCAATGTGGACATCATTATATGCCAATTCATCAGACATCGCCCCACCCAATGATAATACTTTTGAGTTAGTCGGCATTGCTGTTTTCTTAAGGTGGAGAGCTGATTTCATAAAACATCTATGATACACCTAGAATAAACAATGAGCTTGTTTGATATCACAGAGTTGTTGGACTAAACTGCCAAACTGGATTTGCCTCGGACACTTTGAGTCCCTTACTCACTGAGCCATTAGTCCCCCGTCTGTCTTCAGGAGTGTTTTTAACGCAGCGCAACAGTAACCACTGCGGCCGGCTTATCTGTTAAGTTGAGACGATGAGGAAATATAATGCTCATAATGGAGTTATTGCTTAATGGCTTTCCAGCTTCTCTCAGCTGCAGTTTATACTGTACACTGTCTTTGACGCGCACACACACACACACACACACACACACACATTACTGTATAATCTGTTGTGACTATCATCTTTTGTGATACTGTATTGATTCTCAAAAACGCTGTATAGATTTTTAATTAATAGTTTGTAGTAGAGCCAGACCAATATATCGGCCGATATTAGGCATTTTCCAAATTATTGTCATTGTCATTTATAATAGCCGATAAATGTGTATTTTAAAAATAAAATAAAAAACGGACTAAACCATGTAATGCGTGTTGGTGTTTGTCCACCAGAGGGCGCTCCACAACGTCCCTGTTGGCAACACTCTGATTTTGTATTTGTTGTTTTTGTTGTTTTTGTTGTTTTTGTTCAAAGGACTTTCCTATCTTAGGTTTTGTATTTTATTTATCAGAACTTTAATATATTTTATTGATGTTGCCTTATCATATTATTTTAGTGAGGATTCATAAACAACTACAAATAACCAATGTTAGGGAAATCTGTTTATGTTTTTTTAGCATTTCTGGATTTATTTTAAAATATATTTCTGAATATAGGATTTTCAAATCACCAAATATTTGTATCAATATCGGCCTTAAAAATCCTTTATTGGTCGGGTTCTAGTTTTTAGCCGACAGATTGAAGCCAACCAGCTTTTGTGTTGTTGACGCGTGTCTCTTTCAAATTGTACCAAAGACATCAATACACAAATTTACTTTGCAAGTAAGTTTGTGACGCTGCATTTCCTCTGTCCAAGTTTTTTTTGTATGTTGTGATCTTCTTGAATTTCATTCATAATAGTCTTAAAAGTCTTAAATTTACCTGGTAGAGCACCCACCCATATTACTATATATATATATATATATATAAAAATCTTCCAACCTTAGTAACCCCTGTATCATGGGTGTGGTAACCCCAGATTCTTGCCTATACACAGCCACAGTCTGTTTGGAACAAATACTGTATTTTTTAATATTAGGCTTATATATTCCAGTTTATGCAGCATAAACAGCACCCCGCTCAACTGCATGCACATAATGCGCTTTTACTGTCAATCATTGATGATCTGAGCTGCTAAATAATTAAACAGGACACACAAAGCACTCCGGTTGATCGATATTATCGATCAGGGAGTGGAGAGAGAGGAGACATTTATATCATTTCACCCCAAACTTTGCTACCCGGGGTAACCGCATCTTTTACAGGAACTCCAAACTTTATTATTCAACCTTCTGGGTCAACACATCTTTGGATCGGTGTCACGTACAGATTGTTTGGGCTGATTTCCAAAACCTGCTCCACTTCAGCTTCAGGTGAATCAACCAGCTTCTAGTTTCTGATGATTTTTGACAGTAATAATAACGTCGCCTGTCTCAAATCATATCAGCTGTCATGTTAACTCGGTGAGTAAGTTGATAACCGACGTTTAATTTGTCTGGCTACATTAACGTCAATAATAAACTATAACTATTACGTTAATAAACTATAATAATAAAACAGTTGTCTTTTTGGCATGTTCACGGTTGATTCATAAGAAGCTGCATTTTAAAGAAAATAATAATAATAATAAAGTCTTCTTATAACAACAAGTCACATTTTGCAATCTTTGCAAGGAAGGAAAGAGCAGGGTATACGCAGTGTGGAGAGAAGAACCACCCTGTGTGTGTGTGTGTGTGTGTGTGTGTGTGTGTGTGTGTGTGTGTGTACCATGTTTAACTACATTTGTGGGGACCAAAATTTGGAAATACAGTATACTTATGGGGTCCTGACAGCTTTGTGGGGACAAAATGCTGGTCCCCATAACGTTAAAGGGCTGTTTGAGGAATAAGACTTGGTTTTAGGATCAGGGTTAGAATTAGGTTATGGTTAGGGTTAGGGTTAGGCATTTAGGTTTGATGGTTAAGGTTAGGGTAAGGGACTAGGGAATGCATTATGTCAATGACTTGTCCCCATAAAGATAGCGAGACAAGACTGTGTGTGTGTGTGTGTGTGTGTGTGTGTGGAGAGAAGAACCACCCTGTGTGTGTGTGTGTGTGTGTGTGTGTGTGAAGAGAAGAACCACCCTGTGTGTGTGTGTGTGTGTGTGTGTGTGTGTGTGTGTGTGTGTGTTTTAATGTGTATGTGTAAGGAAGGAAAGAGGAGTGTATATGCAGTGTGGAGAGAAGAACCACCCTCTGTGTGTGTGTGTGTGTGTGTGTGTGTGTGTGTGTGTGTGTGTGTGCGTGTGTGAAGAGAAGAACCACCCCATCTGTGTGTGTTTTAATGTACATGTAAAAAAAGGTTAATTATACATCAACTTAAATATATCCAAGTGAAATACTTGGATAACATGATACTAATAATAAAGCTGGTGTGTGCCTCTGGTTTATCCCGGTCCTATCATTTGGCCGCCGTCCTGATCGTCTGCCTCTCAAACGCTCTCTGTGTTGTTGTTTTTTGCTTTGAACATTCAGAAGCGACTTCTGCTTAATCAGAGGTTGGTTTTTTTATCCTGTAATTACCTGATGATGGGCGACTGAGAGCTAACGCCCTCTCTTTCACATTCTTTCTACTCTTGGTTGCTCCCGTGCGGGTTGACCACAGACAACAATTAAAATGTAGTCTTCAGTGGTAAAGGACTACAAACATGGACTGGCTGATGTAACTAGAACCACCTTTAGCCTTTATCTACTGTGTTTGTGTCTCTCAGAGGGAAATTAGTTAAACTCAACTTCAAAAATTAAGTGAACTTTGACATTGTGTCATGGTGACATAATGTTTTTTTTTCTATTATGGGTTATTAATTTGTGTGGTTTTTGCATAGAGGCTTCAATGAAGAGAAGGGAGAGCATTGCAGCGCTCGGGAGAGCTTTAACACCTATTTTATACAGTTTATGTTTAAAACTCACAGAGGAAAGTAGTAGCGTTGTGATGCAGTCAGCTCTTAAATGAAGTGAAAATCAAAGTAATTTAAAAAAATTTGAAATTGAAGTTATTTCAAAATGAAATCACAAGGTGAAAACAGGGTGAATCGAGATTGCGATGTTAGAACGATTAATCGTGCAGGCCTACCTAGAAGTGTTATCTTTAACCTACGCCGGCAAAGCTGCTGCACTCAAAGGAAACGTCGATTCGTGATTCATTTTAAAGTATCGCCACTCTCGCCTTTTTGTTGATTAGATAAGTCAGGAAAAAAGCAGAAAACTGATTTAAAATCTTTCTCTATTCTTCTAGGAGATATCCAACAACCCCCATCTGTTTGTGGACGGCATCAGTGCCCACGACCTGCACCAAGGGCAGCTGGGAAACTGCTGGTTCGTCGCCGCCTGCTCCAGTCTGGCCTCCATAGAGGCCCTGTGGCAGAAGGTGAGAGCACAGACAGGTGTCCATGTTGTATTATCATGCTTCTGCTCCAGTCTGGCCTCCATAGAGGCCCTGTGGCAGAAGGTGAGACACAGAGAAGCATCCATGTTGTATTATCATGCTTCTGCTCCAGTCTGGCCTCCATAGAGGCCCTGTGGCAGAAGGTGAGACACAGACAGGTGTCCATGTTGTATTATCATGCTTCTGCTCCAGTCTGGCCTCCATAGAGGCCCTGTGGCAGAAGGTGAGACACAGAGAAGCATCCATGTTGTATTATCATGCTTCTGCTCCAGTCTGGCCTCCATAGAGGCCCTGTGGCAGAAGGTGAGACACAGACAGGTGTCCATGTTGTATTATCATGCTTCTGCTCCAGTCTGGCCTCCATAGAGGCCCTGTGGCAGAAGGTGAGACACAGAGAAGCATCCATGTTGTATTATCATGCTTCTGCTCCAGTCTGGCCTCCATAGAGGCCCTGTGGCAGAAGGTGAGACACAGAGAAGCATCCATGTTGTATTATCATGCTTCTGCTCCAGTCTGGCCTCCATAGAGGCCCTGTGGCAGAAGGTGAGACACAGACAGGTGTCCATGTTGTATTATCATGCTTCTGCTCCAGTCTGGCCTCCATAGAGGCCCTGTGGCAGAAGGTGAGACACAGAGAAGCATCCATGTTGTATTATCATGCTTCTGCTCCAGTCTGGCCTCCATAGAGGCCCTGTGGCAGAAGGTGAGACACAGACAGGTGTCCATGTTGTATTATCATGCTTCTGCTCCATTCTGGCCTCCATAGAGGCCCTGTGGCAGAAGGTGAGACACAGACAGGTGTCCATGTTGTATTATCATGCTTCTGCTCCAGTCTGGCCTCCATAGAGGCCCTGTGGCAGAAGGTGAGACACAGAGAAGCATCCATGTTGTATTATCATGCTTCTGCTCCAGTCTGGCCTCCATAGAGGCCCTGTGGCAGAAGGTGAGACCCAGAGAAGCATCCATGTTGTATTATCATGCTTCTGCTCCAGTCTGGCCTCCATAGAGGCCCTGTGGCAGAAGGTGAGACACAGACAGGTGTCCATGTTGTATTATCATGCTTCTGCTCCAGTCTGGCCTCCATAGAGGCCCTGTGGCAGAAGGTGAGACACAGAGAAGCATCCATGTTGTATTATCGATCTTCTGTTGTCCTTGCAGCTTTGCCGTTTTGTAATCTTTGGTTCATCAAAGCAAACTCTATTTTCCCGGGTTTCACACAAGATATTAATTCATGAATCCATCACAAGATTGCACACAAAAGTCACACAATATAGCAGAAAAAAACAGACAACACGGTTCAGTACAACAAAATAGCAATAATAAAAACTAGCTCCAGGAATACAGCATTCCAATGCCTCAGGTAATATTTTACATTGTGTTTATTTCCGTTTTTCCATTTTCAGCCATAACGTTTGAAGATCTATAGTTCAACACGGATGTCTGACGTCTATGCTGTGTTGATTATACTTTACTGTGTTGCTTTGCCAGCTTCTTTGATAAACCAAATCTCGCGTTAGGAACAGCAACATGTCACAGCCGGTCAGACTGACTGCTAGTTTGGCTGGTGTCATTTTTTTAACCCTTGTGTGGTATTCGGGTCAAATTGACCCATTTCAAATTTTCACAAGAAGAAAAATGGTACAAGTTACATGTTTTCTACCTGAAATCAACGGCCTTACCTTATTTCCTGTGATAAACATGTATTTCTGACTCAATTCAGGAGATTATTCTGGATATGACACTTATGTTGTTTCCATAGTGGATTTTTAACATGAATTATAACCTTTTGACAAAAAAACAAATCCCACTTCCACTTTTAATTGTGTGCTAGTAGAGACTGATTACATTCTGTTAGAAATTGAGACAAAGACAATATTTGTTAATAGATTATGAAGTAAAACTTTATTTCAGAATTGCTTTTAAAACCCCAAATAACTCACGGGTCAATTTTGAGGGATGCGAGAGGGTCCCGAAAGTGAAGACAATAGAAGGGTTAAACCTATAACCCCTAACCCTAAGGTAAATTAGCTCTCCAACCCAATGTTAGTCAAAGTGTTGACACATGCAAGCATTGAACATGCATTTCAGATGATGGAGATGAGGGTATATCCAGTTGTTCCTCGTCGGGGTGTACGATTCAGAAAATGTCACGATTTGATTTGATTCCAATTTTTAGGCTCACAATTCGATTCATCATCGATTTTTGATTCAAAAACTATTCTCAATTTAACAAAAAAAATGATTCACAGTATGTAAATGTAGTTACTTTTCACTTGGACTGTATTTACATATTTTGTGGATTCATGTGGATTTGGTTGTTATTTTAACATCCTGTTATGATGTACTGTATGTGTATGTTGTGTGTGTGTGTGTGTGTGTGTGTGTGTGTGTGTGTGTGTGTGTGTGTGTGTGTGTGTGTAAGTTACTGGGACCTTGAATTTCCCCTTAGGGATCAATAAAGAATCTATATATCACGTGATGGCAGTAGACATATAAAAAAAAGTAAAATTAAAAAAATATGAATACATTTTTTTGTATTTTACGAATCGATTTGGGATCAATAGAGCTTGAATCGATTTTTCACACACCCCTAGTTCCTTATTCATCCCCGTTTGCTCAGTGCTGTTAAATTGTCTGTATTTTTTGTGTTAAATGTGTTAAAATGGCTGTGTGCGTGTGTGTGTGTGTGTGTGTGTGTGTGTGTGTGTGTGTGTGTGTGTGAAATGGGTGTCAGATTTGTGTGATTTTTAGATTATTGACTGTTCATACACAAACACACACACAAACAATTGGGCTCAAGCCCTCTGAAAACCACCATTGTTAATATGTTAATATAAATCATCATCCTCCATGTCATAACTACAATAACACTAAGATTCTACATGTGGACGTTACCCTTTGAGGATCACTTGGATCCTACAGTGACTTTATATCAAAATAATATGATTTCAGCAAATGCCTCTCCAATAAAATCTATAATTTAAATTCTTAATAACGATGCGTGTCAGAGCTGTGAAATCATTAGGATGATTCAGTGTGAAATGGTTATTATCACAACTTGACAGATTGAGACTAGTGAATACAACTGTTGTACTTATTTCACAGCTGCTTAACAAAGACACTTTAAATTATAGAATCAAATCATTTCTTTCTAACTAAAGGAATTTGCACAGCTCCAGCTGATAAATGACTTAAACTGGATGCTGCATCAACCAGGAAATAACATCTTTCATCCATAAGGTGGCACCAGATACCTTCAGTAGAAACCCATTTATTCAGAGATAAGTAAGGTTTTATTCATTCAGCACCTTTTCAAACCAATATTACTACGCTCTAACAGGATGCAGATACAGAAAAAAAACTAAACAAAAACATATTCATTCATAAGTAAATACTCCCATGCTAATGTTGACTAAAAAGAGGAATAAAAATGTCATGTTTGGGAAATTGATCTTAATGACTTAATTAAAAACAGAGGAAAAATCCAACCTTTAAGCACACCAATTTCCTTTGTGAATGAATAATGTCTCATAAATAAATAAATGTTCTTCCTTAAAATACAGGGGTCATAAGTATACACCCCCCTATGTTAAAATACAGGGGGCATAAGTATACACCCCCCTATGTTAAAATACAGGGGGCATAAGTATACACCCCCCTATGTTAAAATACAGGGGCATAAGTATACACCCCCCTATGTTAAAATACAGGGGGCATAAGTATACACCCCCCTATGTTAAAATACAGGGGCATAAGTATACACCCCCCTATGTTAAAATACAGGGGGCATAAGTATACACCCCCCTATGTTAAAATACAGGGGGCATAAGTATACACCCCCCTATGTTAAAATACAGGGGGCATAAGTATACACCCCCCTATGTTAAAATACAGGGGGCATAAGTATACACCCCCCTATGTTAAAATACAGGGGGCATAAGTATACACCCCCCTATGTTAAAATACAGGGGCATAAGTATACACCCCCCTATGTTAAAATACAGGGGGCATAAGTATACACCCCCCTATGTTAAAATACAGGGGGCATAAGTATACACCCCCCTATGTTAAAATACAGGGGGCATAAGTATACACCCCCCTATGTTAAAATACAGGGGGCATAAGTATACACCCCCCTATGTTAAAATACAGGGGGCATAAGTATACACCCCCCTATGTTAAAATACAGGGGGCATAAGTATACACCCCCCTATGTTAAAATACAGGGGGCATAAGTATACACCCCCCTATGTTAAAATACAGGGGGCATAAGTATACACCCCCCTATGTTAAAATACAGGGGGCATAAGTATACACCCCCTATGTTAAAATACAGGGGGCATAAGCATACACCCCCTATGTTAAAATACAGGGGCATAAGTATACACCCCCTATGTTAAAATACAGGGGGCATAAGTATACAACCCCCCTATGTTAAAATACAGGGGCATAAGTATACACCCCCCTATGTTAAAATACAGGGGGCATAAGTATATACCCCCTATGTTAAAATACAGGGGGCATAAGTATACACCCCCTATGTTAAAATACAGGGGGCATAAGTATACACCCCCTATGTTAAAATACAGGGGCATAAGTATACACCCCCCTATGTCAAAATACAGGGGGCATTAGTATACACCCCCTATGTTAAAATACAGGGGGCATAAGTATACACCCCCTATGTTAAAATACAGGGGGCATAAGTATACACCCCCCTATGTTAAAATACAGGGGGCATAAGTATACACCCCCCTATGTTAAAATACAGGGGGCATAAGTATACACCCCCCTATGTTAAAATACAGGGGGCATAAGTATACACCCCCCTATGTTAAAATACAGGGAGCATAAGTATACACCCCCTATGTTAAAATACAGGGGGCATAAGTATACACCCCCTATGATAAAATACAGGGGGCATAAGTATACACCCCCCTATGTTAAAATACAGGGGGCATTAGTATACACCCCCCTATGTTAAAATACAGGGGGCATTAGTATACACCCACCTATGTTAAAATACAGGGGGCATAAGTATACACCCCCTATGTTACAAATACAGGGGGCATAAGTATAAACCCCCTATGTTAAAATACAGGGGGCATAAGTATACACCCCCTATGTTAAAATACAGGGGGCATAAGTATACACCCCCTATGTTAAAATACAGGGGGCATAAGTATAAACCCCCTATGTTAAAATACAGGGGGCATAAGTATACACCCCCTATGTTAAAATCCCATAGAGGCAGGCAGATATTGTAGCTGGTTTGATTTGCATTGAGAGATGATCTTATGGAAAGTTCCCCATGCCGATCTCTAGGTATGGTAAATGTCAGAAAAGTGAAAAAGTGTTTCTAAAAGCCCAAGATGACGTCCTCAAAGGTCTTGTATTGGTCCACAACTAAAAGATGTTCAGTGTAGTGTCACAGAGGAGAGAAGACACTAGAACATATTCACATTTAAGGAGCTGGAACAGTATAATAATAATTGATTATCAAAGTTTAATTGGTGATAACTAACCCATTCATCTTGGCAGCTCTACTCAAAACCCATCCAATTGGATGTATGTGTTATAGACATGAATGCATTATTGGAGTAATTGTTGGGTGTGTGTGTGCATTGTGTTTTTTCCACTGTCGGCTACCTCACTCCTCCTCCTGGTCTCGGAGGTCCTCTGCAGCTCTCAGTTTTCCATCAGCTGAAGGGAAACTAAAGCTTGTTTTAGGTGTTGCTGCCTCAGTGGAGCAGCCAGTTGTCTTGACACCCATCAATGGTCTGAAAACAAACCCTTATTAAGCCTCTGGTGTGATTAAAGAAAACTACGCAGGAAGTGTGACGACAGCAATTACATTATGTTATTCCCGAGGGGAAGAGACCTGTTGGTCTCCATCCTACACGACAAAATGAGTTCAAACACGTGTGTAGAGGTCAAGTTATAAAAAATGCTTACATTAATAAGACATATTTATTTTGTCAGATATTCAGTAATGTATAACATGCAGACGCATTTACTGATGTAGCAAATCATGCATCATTTTCTGCTCTACTGAACAGAAAACAGGTAAATTGCGCGTTTCCGTGTCATGCATATGGATTCACGAGAGGGTGAAGGGGAAAGTGGGAATTTCCCATAAATAGATGGGAGGGGAAGCGTAAAATGCACCTAATCATGTATTCTAGAGTAAGTACGAAAAACATGAAAGCTCTCCTCTATTTTGCGGTGAAAATTCTCCGCCTCTTAAAAGCAGAGGTTTCTGGTCTAAACCAGAGAGCGGGTTTCCTTGTGTGGCAGCAGTAATCCGAGCAAGACGAAGACACAGGTCAAGGAGACAAGCTTTTGCCACAAGGATCACACTTTTTCAGTTGAATGAACACAAAATCATCAATTATGAAGTTTTAACATCAGATAAGGAAAAAATCTTTTTTATTATGAATGCTCACGTTTCTGTACGAATTGATTGAATTGATGACTTATGTTGATGATCTTTTAGTTTATTTTTTTTAATTCATTACATTCATTACCATTACTGTAAAGCCAGCTAATTTCCAACTGTAGTCCTTTGGTCAGATGTTATGAGAACCATCCGTTGATTTGGTCCGTTGTTCCCAGATGTTTAAACAAAGTACATTCATATTTGTTCTATCTCGTCATATTTGGTTGCCTTTGGTTGTTGTTTTTTACAAAATGTGTGTGCTTTGTTTTGTGAAAAATACTTTCTTTACAGCTTGGTAAGTGCTTATAAAATGTTGAAGTGGCTGTTGAGCAGAGGTGGGTGGAGTAGCCAAAAATTGTACTCTATAGTACTAAAGGAAAAGTACTGTTACTTTAGAATAATATGACTCAAGTAAAAGTATTTATTTCTTAACACAATCATCAATCAGACCGACAAAAATACAAAATAATCATCTTTAGGTAAATTATAGTTCATCCAATCAATAAAATAAATTAAAATTAATTTATTAATTACAAAATAGCTGAAGTGAGAGACTTGTCACATCAAATTTGGATGGATACTGCATGTGCAAAACATACTGTATGTAACCTAAAAATAAAACATTAAAATGAGGCGTACGCTGGGGTAAAAACGATGACACGTAGAATACCAAAGAGGTAAAAAGAAAAGTAAGGAGCTCATTGTAGCCTGATGTAGCGGAGTAAGAGTACAGCTTCTTCTTCACTAATCTACTCAAGTACAAGTACAAGTATAGTGATTTAAAACTACTCCTAGAAGTACAATTCTTTCAAAAACTTACTCAAGTAAATGTAACGGAGTAAATGTAACTCGTTACTACCCACCTCTGCTGTTGAGTTAAGTGTAAAGGGTTGTGCTAAAATGTTTTGAATGAACTGTGGAAAATACATGCGTCATGTGGACAAAGAAGGTGGATCTACAATCCTAAAATTACAGGTGAATTAGGGAGACTTGGAGATGAGAAAGATCTTTTGAGGGAGTTTTTCTTCAGCGCTAGTGTGATGTTTTACACGGTCAAAGATCAAACAAAATATTGCAGTGCCTTGTGAGTACTAATGGGACTCTACTGACACAGAGTGAAGAGTCATGTATCTGGCGTGAACTCCACCGAGCAGCTGAGATTTGCGGCCTCTGCAGCATCCTTGAACGCAAACAGGAAGTACATGACCTTCCTGACTTTGGCCAGCTCGGCAATCCTCTCGCCGAACTCCTGCATGTCCGCCTCCAGCCACTTGAGCGGCGAATCCTCGGGGTCGTTGGCGTTTCGCCAAAACGTTCCGATGGGCTCGAGCAGCTGACGGGTCATCAGGTTGGTGAGGTCGGGGGTCCAGTGTTGGGAGATGCCGGTGATGGTGACACGACCGTAGGCCTTGAGGGAGAAGTACCAGCGAGAGAAGTTGAGCTCCTGGGCGGGGAAGTCCAGCCGATACACGGCCTCGTGGGAGAGGAGCAGGCGCTCGCCATCCTGACGCTTCTGCCCTGAGCGCTGCAGAGACGACACACGGAGACGCATCATCTGCAGAGGAAGTAACAGAGCACACAGAGAGCGAGAGAGAAATGGGTGTCAGATTTAATTTGATCTTTTATTATGTAGTTATCAGGCCCAATGAAGTGCAAATTGAACATGGCGGCCAAGCAGCGAAAACTCTCGGGCCGTCACATAATAATAATAATAATAACTAGAAAATTCCGCAGAAATTTTATCAGTGTGCCTGCTACTGGGTGCACATCCACATACACACACATTGGAAACAGCAGTTAGGAGTCAGTTGGTCAACATTGTCTCCAGGGAACAGTGTAATGATAGGTGTGTCTGAGTGTGTGTGTGTGTGTGTGAGAGTGTGTTTGTGTGAGAGAGTGTGTGTGTGTCTGTGTCTGAGAGTGTGGGGGGGGGTGTGGGGGGGGGGTGTGGTGTGTATGTGGGTGTGTGTGTTGGGTGTCTCTCTCTGTGTGTGTTGTGTGTGTGTGTGTGTGTGTGTGTGGTGTATGTGTGTGTGTGTGGTGTGTTTGTGTGAGAGTGTGTTTCTGTGAGAGAGTGTGTGTGTGTGTCTGTGTCTGAGTGTGTGTGTGTGTGTGTGAGAGTGTGTTTCTGTGAGAGAGTGTGTGTGTGTGTCTGAGTGTGTGTGTGTCTGTGTCTGTGTCTGAGTGTGTGTGTGTGTGTGTGTGTGTGTGTGTGAGAGTGTGTTTCTGTGAGAGAGTGTGTGTCTGTGTCTGAGTGTGTGTGTGTGTGAGTTTGTTTGTGTGAGAGAGTGTGTGTGTGTGTGTCTGTGTCTGAATGTGTGTGTGTGTGTGTGTGTGTGTGTGAGAGAGAGTGTGTGTGTGTCTGTGTCTGAGTGTGTGTGTGTGTGTGTGGTGTGTATGTGGGTGTGTGTATGTTGTGTGTCTCTCTCTCTGTGTGTTGTGTGTGTGTGTGTGTGGTGTGTATGTGTGTGTGTGTGGTGTGTATGTGGGTGTGTGTGTGTTGTGTGTCTCTCTGTGTGTGTGTAGGGGGGGGGGTGTGGTGTGTATGTGTGTGTGTGTTGTGTGTCTTTCTCTGTGTGTGTTGTGTGTGTGAGTGTGTGGTGTGTATGTGTGTGTGTGTGGTGTGTGTGTGTTGTGTCTCTCTGTGTGTGTGTGCGTGTGTGTGTGTGTGTTGTGTCTCTCTGTGTGTGTGTCTGTGCGTGTGTTTCTGTATGTGTGAGTGTGTGTATGTGTGTCTGTGTGTTTATGTGTGTGTGTGTGTGTGTGTGTGTGTGTGTGTGTCTGTGCGTGTGTGTGTGTGTCTGTCTCTGTCGTGCTGCAGCCCCTCCCTTTGACCTCTCAGTAACAGAACATGTTGCTATGGTGATTTCATCAAAAAAGGTGCGAGATACTTTTTTTAATGTCACCTGTCAAGAGTTTGGTGAGCCTAGCGCGAAAAGTATTAGTCCGATAGACTCCATAGTTACATGTCTGCGACCGGCACAAGATTCCCTACATTTTGACCAACTATAATGTCTATAGATGTAAAACTGGAGGAGAGAGACAAATTTGTTTGGGGAAGAAATCACTGAATCATACTGTGTTTTTCATAGCTTCTGTCGACAGTTGGTAGATCACAGCCAACAATTTAAGTCCGATAGACTCCATAGTTACATGTCTGCGACCGGAACAAGATTCCCTACATTTTCACCAAAAATGAAGTCTGAAGACTGAAAACTGGAGGAGAGAGAGCAATTTGTTTGGGAAACTTCCAGAGATCCGTACCGAAGCCCCCCACTCTGTCGTCCACTCTAACTCTGAACATTCCGCCACATACACACACATTGGAAAATCTGAGCCGGTCTGAAAACGGGACGAAACGTAAACTGTGATTTGGTAGAAACCGGGCTTGATATCTGAACGCCAATTCAGCCCAATAAACGCCAAAGTCTTGTCTTCGGTTTAAACTTTTAATCATGTTTCTACGTTAAAGTATGACGATACAGCACGGTCCCAAAGAGGGGGCGTTTTGAGCGATGTTGAGCGATTTCCCGATCATTTCCCATTCATGTCTATGGGACATTTTTTGCCGTATTTTTGCCGATTTCGGTAAAACCACGCGGCAAATCTCTTAGAAAAGTCATAGCACACCATTCCCGATCATTACCCACATGTCGGTGAAATGTGTGTGCGCGTGTTGGCAACGCTTTGGGACTAGTAGTGGGACAAAAAACAGGCGGAATAATAATAATAATAACTAGAAAATTCCGCAGAAATTTTATCAGTGTGCCTGCTACTGGGTGCACATCCACATACACACACATTGGAAACAGCAGTTAGGAGTCAGTTGGTCAACATTGTCTCCAGGGAACAGTGTAATGATAGGTGTGTCTGTGTCTGAGTGTGTGTGTGTGTGTGTGTGTGTGTGTGTGAGTGTGTTTGTGTGACAGAGTGTGTGTGTGTGTCTGTGTCTGAGTGTGTGTGTGTGTGTGTGTGAGTGTGTTTGTGTGAGAGAGTGTGTGTGTGTGTCTGTGTCTGAATGTGTGTGTGTGTGTGTGTGTGTGAGAGAGAGTGTGTGTGTGTCTGTGTCTGAGTGTGTGTGTGTGTGTGTGTGTTGTGTCTCTGTGTGTGTGTGTGTGTGTGTGTGTGTGGTGTGTATGTGGGTGTGTGTGTTGTGTGTCTCTCTCTGTGTGTGTGTGTGTGTGAGTGTGTTTGTGTGAGAGAGTGTGTGTGTGTGTGTCTGTGTCTGAGTGTGTGTGTGTGTGTGTGTGTGTGAGTGTGTTTGTGTGAGAGAGTGTGTGTGTGTGTCTGTGTCTGAGTGTGTGTGTGTGTGTGTGTGTGTGTGTGTGTCTCTGTGTGTGTGTGTGTGTGTGTGGTGTGTATGTGGGTGTGTGTGTGTTGTGTGTCTCTCTGTGTGTGTGTGTGTGTGGGGGGGGGGTGGTGTGTATGTGGGTGTGTGTGTGTTGTGTGTCTCTCTCTGTGTGTGTTGTGTGTGTGTGTGTGTGTGTGTGTGTGTGTGTGTGTGTGTGTATGTGTGTGTGTGTGGTGTGTGTGTGTTGTGTCTCTGTGTGTGTGTGTGTGTGTGTCTGTGCGTGTGTGTGTGTGTTGTGTCTCTCTGTGTGTGTGTCTGTGCGTATGTTTCTGTATGTGTGTGTGTGTGTGTGGTGTGTATGTGTGTTTATGTGTGTGTGTGTGTGTGTGTGTGGTGTCTATGTGGGTGTGTGTGTGTTGTGTGTCTCTCTGTGCGTGTGTGTGTGTCTGTCTCTGTCGTGCTGCAGCCCCTCCCTCTATCCTCTCAGTAACAGAATCTGTTGCTATGGTGATATCATCAGAGAAGGGGCCAGATACTCTTTTTTATGTTATCTGTAAGCAGTTGGTGAGCCTAGCGCAAAAAGTTTTAGTCTATCGAGCCTAGCGCGAAAAGTATTAGTCCGATAGACTCCATAGTTACATGTCTGCGACCGGCACAAGATTCCCTACATTTTGACCAACTATGATGTCTAAAGAGGTAAAACTGGAGGAGAGAGAGAAATTAGTTTGGGGAAGAAAACACTGAATCGTACTGGTTTTTTCATAGCTTCTGTCGACAGTTGGTTGATCACAGCCAACAATTTAAGTCCGATAGACTCCATAGTTACATGTCTGCGACCGGAACAAGATTCCCTACATTTTCACCAATAATGAAGTCTGAAGACTGAAAACTGGAGGAGAGAGAGCAATTTGTTTGGGAAACTTCCAGAGATCCGTACCGAAGCCCCCCACTCTATCCCCCACTCTAGCTCTGAACATTCCGCCACATACACACACATTGGAAAATCTGAGACGGTCTGAAAACGGGACGAAACGTAAACTGTGATTTGGTAGAAACCGTGCTTGATATCTGAACGCCCATTCAGCCCAATAAACGCCAAAGTCTTGTCTTCGGTTTAAACTTTTAATCATGTTTCTACGTTAAAGTATGGCGATACAGCACGGCCCCAAAGAGGGGGCGTTTTGAGCGATGTTGAGCGATTTCCCGATCATTTCCCATTCAAGTCAATGAGAAAATTTTGCCGCTTTTTTGCCGATTTCGGTAAAACCACGCGGCAAATCTGGTTGAAAAGTCATAGCACACCATTCCCGATCGATACCCACATTTCGGTGTAATGTGGTGCGCGTGTTGGCAACGCTTTGGGACTAGTAGTGGGACGAAATTTGGCGGAAGATGGAGAATAAGAAATAAGTATGGGCAATAATAGTCATTGTGCCGATTGCACATCGGCACACTGAACTAGAAAATTCCGCAGAAATTTTATCAGTGTGCCTGCTACTGGGTGCACATCTACATACACACACATTGGAAACAGCAGTTAGGAGTCAGTTGGTCAACATTGTCTCCAGGGAACAGTGTAATGATAGGTGTGTCTGAGTGTGTGTGTGTGTGTGAGTGTGTTTGTGTGAGAGAGTGTGTGTGTGTCTGTGTCTGAGAGTGTGTGTGTGTGTGGGGGGGGGGTGTGGTGTGTATGTGGGTGTGTGTGTTGGGTGTCTCTCTCTGTGTGTGTTGTGTGTGTGTGTGTGTGTGTTGTATGTGTGTGTGTGTGTGTGTGAGAGTGTGTTTCTGTGAGAGAGTGTGTGTGTGTGTCTGTGTCTGAGTGTGTGTGTGTGTGTGTGTGAGAGTGTGTTTCTGTGAGAGAGTGTGTGTGTGTGTCTGTGTCTGACTGTGTGTGTGTGTGTCTGTGTCTGAGTGTGTGTGTGTGTGAGTTTGTTTGTGTGAGAGAGTGTGTGTGTGTGTGTCTGTGTCTGAATGTGTGTGTGTGTGTGTGTGTGTGTGTGAGAGAGAGTGTGTGTGTGTCTGTGTCTGAGTGTGTGTGTGTGTGTGTGGTGTGTATGTGGGTGTGTGTATGTTGTGTGTCTCTCTCTGTGTGTGTTGTGTGTGTGTGTGTGTGGTGTGTATGTGTGTGTGTGTGGTGTGTATGTGGGTGTGTGTGTTGTGTGTCTCTCTGTGTGTGTGTGTAGGGGGGGGGTGTGGTGTGTATGTGTGTGTGTGTTGTGTGTCTCTCTCTGTGTGTGTTGTGTGTGTGTGTGGTGTGTATGTGTGTGTGTGTGTGTGTGTGGTGTGTATGTGGGTGTGTGTATGTTGTGTGTCTCTCTCTGTGTGTGTTGTGTGTGTGTGTGTGTGTGGTGTGTATGTGTGTGTGTGTGGTGTGTGTGTGCTGTGTCTCTGTGTGTGTGTGTGTGGTGTGTATGTGGGTGTGTGTGTGTTGTGTGTCTCTCTGTGTGTGTGTGGGGGGGGGTGTGGTGTGTATGTGGGGGGGTGTGTGTTGTGTGTCTCTCTGTGTGTGTGGTGTGTGTGTGGTGTGTATGTATGTGTGTGTGTGTGGTGTGTGTGGTGTGTGTGTGTTGTGTCTCTGTGTGTGTGTGTGTGTGTCTGTGCGTGTGTGTGTGTGTCTGTCTCTGTCGTGCTGCAGCCCCTCCCTTTGTCCTCTCAGTAACAGAACATGTTGCTATGGTGATTTCATCAAAAAAGGTGCGAGATACTTTTTTTAATGTTACCTGTCAAGAGTTTGGTGAGCCTAGCGCGAAAAGTATTAGTCCGATAGACTCCATAGTTACATGTCTGCGACCGGCACAAGATTCCCTACATTTTGACCAACTATGATGTCTAAAGAGGTAAAACTGGAGGAGAGAGAGAAATTTGTTTGGGAAGAAAATCACTGAATCCTACTGGTTTTTTATAGCTTCTGTCGACAGTTGGTAGATCACAGCCAACAATTTAAGTCCGATAGACTCCATAGTTACATGTCTGCGACCGGAACAAGATTCCCTACATTTTCACCAAAAATGAAGTCTGAAGACTGAAAACTGGAGGAGAGAGAGCAATTTGTTTGGGAAACTTCCAGAGATCCGTACCGCAGCCCCCCACTCTGTCGTCCACTCTAGCTCTGAACATTCCGCCACATACACACACATTGAAAAATCTGAGACGGTCTGAAAACGGGACGAAACGTAAACTGTGATTTGGTAGAAACCGTGCTTGATATCTGAACGCCCATTCAGCCCAATAAACGCCAAAGTCTTGTGTTCGGTTTAAACTTTTAATCATGTTTCTACGTTAAAGTATGGCGATACAGCACGGTCCCAAAGAGGGGGCGTTTTGAGCGATGTTGAGCGATTTCCCGAACATTTCCCATTCAAGTCAATGAGAAAATTTTGCCGCTTTTTTGCCGATTTCGGTAAAACCACGCGGCAAATCTCTTAGAAAAGTCATAGCACACCATTCCCAATCATTACCCACATGTCGGTGTAATGTGGTGCGCGTGTTGGCAACGCTTTGGGACTAGTAGCGGGACGAAATTTGGCGGAAGATGGAGAATAAGAAATAACTAGAAAATTCCGCAGAAATTTTATCAGTGTGCCTGCTACTGGGTGCACATCCACATACACACACATTGGAAACAGCAGTTAGGAGTCAGTTGGTCAACATTGTCTCCAGGGAACAGTGTAATGATAGGTGTGTCTGTGTCTGAGTGTGTGTGTGTGTGTGTGAGAGTGTGTTTCTGTGAGAGAGTGTGTGTGTGTGTCTGTGTCTGAGTGTGTGTGTGTGTGTGTGAGAGTGTGTGTGTGTGTGTCTGTGTCTGAGTGTGTGTGTGTGTGTGTGTGAGTGTGTTTGTGTGAGAGAGTGTGTGTGTGTGTCTGTGTCTGAGTGTGTGTGTGTGTGTGTGGTGTGTATGTGGGTGTGTGTATGTTGTGTGTCTCTCTCTGTGTGTGTTGTGTGTGTGTGTGTGTGTGTGGTGTGTATGTGTGTGTGTGTGGTGTGTGTGTGTTGTGTCTCTCTGTGTGTGTGTGTGGTGTGTATGTGGGTGTGTGTGTGTTGTGTGTCTCTCTGTGTGTGTGTGTGGGGGGGGGGTGTGGTGTGTATGTGGGTGTGTGTGTGTTGTGTGTCTCTCTCTGTGTGTGTTGTGTGTGTGGTGTGTATGTATGTGTGTGTGTGTGGTGTGTGTGTGTTGTGTCTCTCTGTGTGTGTGTGTGGTGTGTATGTGTGTGTGTGTGGTGTGTGTGTGTTGTTTCTCTCTGTGTGTGTGTGTGGTGTGTATGTGGGTGTGTGTGTGTTGTGTGTCTCTCTGTGTGTGTGTGTGTGTGGGGGGGGGGTGTGGTGTGTATGTGGGTGTGTGTGTGTTGTGTGTCTCTCTCTGTGTGTGTGTGTGTGTGTGTGCGTGTGTGTGTGTGTTGTGTCTCTCTGTGTGTGTGTCTGTGCGTGTGTTTATGTATGTGTGTGTGTGAGTGTGTGTGTGTGTCTGTGTGTTTATGTGTGTGTGTGTGTGTGGTGTGTTTGGTGTGTGTGTGTTGTGTCTCTGTGTGTGTGTGTGTCTGTGCGTGTGTGTGTGTGTCTGTCTCTGTCGTGCTGCAGCCCCTCCCTTTGTCCTCTCAGTAACAGAACATGTTGCTATGGTGATTTCATCAAAAAAGGTGCGAGATACTTTTTTTAATGTTACCTGTCAAGAGTTTGGTGAGCCTAGCGCGAAAAGTATTAGTCCGATAGACTCCATAGTTACATGTCTGCGACCGGCACAAGATTCCCTACATTTTGACCAACTATGATGTCTAAAGAGGTAAAACTGGAGGAGAGAGAGAAATTTGTTTGGGAAGAAAATCACTGAATCCTACTGGTTTTTTATAGCTTCTGTCGACAGTTGGTAGATCACAGCCAACAATTTAAGTCCGATAGACTCCATAGTTACATGTCTGCGACCGGAACAAGATTCCCTACATTTTCACCAAAAATGAATTCTGAAGACTGAAAACTGGAGGAGAGAGATCAATTTGTTTGGGAAACTTCCAGAGATCCGTACCGCAGCCCCCCACTCTGTCGTCCACTCTAGCTCTGAACATTCCGCCACATACACACACATTGGAAAATCTGAGCCGGTCTGAAAACGGGACGAAACGTAAACTGTGATTTGGTAGAAACCGTCCTTGATATCTGAACGCCCATTCAGCCCAATAAACGCCAAAGTCTTGTCTTCGGTTTAAACTTTTAATCATGTTTCTACGTTAAAGTATGACGATACAGCACGGTCCCAAAGAGGGGGCGTTTTGAGCGATGTTGAGCGATTTCCCGATCATTTCCCATTCATGTCTATGGGACATTTTTTGCCGTATTTTTGCCGATTTCGGTAAAACCACTCGGCAAATCTCTGAGAAAAGTCATAGCACACCATTCCCAATCATTACCCACATGTCGGTGAAATGTGTTTGCGCGTGTTGGCAACGCTTTGGGACTAGTAGTGGGACGAAAATGTGGCGGAAGAAGAAGAAGAATAATAATAATAACTAGAAAATTCCGCAGAAATTTTATCAGTGTGCCTGCTACTGGGTGCACATCCACATACACACACATTGGAAACAGCAGTTAGGAGTCAGTTGGTCAACATTGTCTCCAGGGAACAGTGTAATGATAGGTGTGTCTGTGTCTGAGTGTGTGTGTGTGTGTGTGTGTGAGAGTGTGTTTCTGTGAGAGAGTGTGTGTGTGTGTCTGTGTCTGAGTGTGTGTGTGTGTGTGTGTGAGAGAGTGTGTGTGTGTGTGTCTGTGTCTGAGTGTGTGTGTGTGGGTGTGTGTGTGAGAGTGTGTGTGTGTGTCTGTGTCTGAATGTGTGTGTGTGTGTGTGTGAGTGTGTGTGTGTGTGTGTGTGTGTCTGTGTCTGAGTGTGTGTGTGTGTGTGTGTGTGTGTGAGTGTGTTTCTGTGAGAGAGTGTGTGTGTGTGTCTGTGTCTGAGTGTGTGTGTGTGTGTGTGTGTGTGTGTGTGTGTGTGTGTGTGAGTTTGTTTGTGTGAGAGAGTGTGTGTGTGTGTCTGTGTCTGAATGTGTGTGTGTGTGTGTGTGTGTGTGTGTGAGAGAGTGTGTGTGTGTGTCTGTGTCTGAGTGTGTGTGTGTGGTGTGTATGTGGGTGTGTGTATGTTGTGTGTCTCTCTCTGTGTGTGTTGTGTGTGTGTGTGTGTGTGTGTATGTGTGTGTGTGTGGTGTGTATGTGTGTGTGTGTGGTGTGTATGTGGGTGTGTGTGTGTTGTGTGTCTCTCTGTGTGTGTTGTGTGTGTGTGTGTGTGTGTGTGTGTGTATGTGTGTGTGTGTGGTGTGTGTGTGTTGTGTCTCTCTGTGTGTGTGTGTGGTGTGTATGTGGGTGTGTGTGTGTTGTGTGTCTCTCTCTGTGTGTGTGTGTGTGTGTGTGTGTGGTGTGTATGTGTGTGTGTGTGGTGTGTATGTGTGTGTGTGTGGTGTGTATGTGGGTGTGTGTGTGTTGTGTGTCTCTCTCTGTGTGTGTGTGTGTGTGTGTGTGTGTGTGTGGTGTGTATGTGTGTGTGTGTGGTGTGTGTGTGTTGTGTCTCTCTGTGTGTGTGTGTGGTGTGTATGTGGGTGTGTGTGTGTTGTGTGTCTCTCTGTGTGTGTGTGTGTGGGGGGGGGTGTGGTGTGTATGTGGGTGTGTGTGTGTTGTGTGTCTCTCTCTGTGTGTGTTGTGTGTGTGGTGTGTATGTATGTGTGTGTGTGTGGTGTGTGTGTGTTGTGTCTCTCTGTGTGTGTGTGGTGTGTATGTGTGTGTGTGTGGTGTGTGTGTGTGTTGTGTCTCTCTGTGTGTGTGTGTGGTGTGTATGTGGGTGTGTGTGTGTTGTGTGTCTCTCTGTGTGTGTGTGTGTGGGGGGGGGTGTGGTGTGTATGTGGGTGTGTGTGTGTTGTGTGTCTCTCTCTGTGTGTGTTGTGTGTGTGGTGTGTATGTATGTGTGTGTGTGTTGTGTCTCGTGTGTGTGTGTGTGTGCGTGTGTGTGTGTGTTGTGTCTCTCGTGTGTGTGTCTGTGCGTGTGTTTCTGTATGTGTGTGTGTGAGTGTGTGTGTGTGTCTGTGTGTTTATGTGTGTGTGTGTGTGTGGTGTGTGTGGTGTGTGTGTGTTGTGTCTCTGTGTGTGTGTGTGGGTGTCTGTGCGTGTGTGTGTGTGTCTGTCTCTGTCGTGCTGCAGCCCCTCCCTTTGTCCTCTCAGTAACAGAACATGTTGCTATGGTGATTTCATCAAAAAAGGTGCGAGATACTTTTTTTAATGTTACCTGTCAAGAGTTTGGTGAGCCTAGCGCGAAAAGTATTAGTCCGATAGACTCCATAGTTACATGTCTGCGACCGGCACAAGATTCCCTACATTTTGACCAACTATAATGTCTATAGATGTAAAACTGGAGGAGAGAGACAAATTTGTTTGGGGAAGAAATCACTGAATCATACTGTGTTTTTCATAGCTTCTGTCGACAGTTGGTAGATCACAGCCAACAATTTAAGTCCGATAGACTCCATAGTTACATGTCTGCGACCGGAACAAGATTCCCTACATTTTCACCAATAATGAAGTCTGAAGACTGAAAACTGGAGGAGAGAGAGCCATTTGTTTGGGAAACTTCCAGAGATCCGTACCGCAGCCCCCCACTCTGTCGTCCACTCTAGCTCTGAACATTCCGCCACATACACACACATTGGAAAATCTGAGCCGGTCTGAAAACGGGACGAAACGTAAACTGTGATTTGGTAGAAACCGTGCTTGATATCTGAACGCCCATTCAGCCCAATAAACGCCAAAGTCTTGTCTTCGGTTTAAACTTTTAATCATGTTTCTACGTTAAAGTATGGCGACACAGCACGGTCCCAAAGAGGGGGCGTTTTGAGCGATGTTGAGCGATTTCCCGATCATTTCCCATTCATGTCTATGGGACATTTTTTGCCGTATTTTTGCCGATTTCGGTAAAACCACGCGGCAAATCTCTTAGAAAAGTCATAGCACACCATTCCCGATCATTACCCACATGTCGGTGAAATGTGTGTGCGCGTGTTGGCAACGCTTTGGGACTAGTAGTGGGACAAAAAACAGGCGGAATAATAATAATAATAATAATAATAATAATAAGTATGGGCAATAATAGTCATTGTGCCGATTGCTGCTATTGCAGCACATCGGCACACTGAATAATAATAAGTATGGGCAATAATAGTCATTGTGCCGATTGCTGCT
>CM057239.1:30289768-30307768 GCA_029931835.1 Etheostoma nigrum
TTTGTTCCCTAAAACATAGTTTAGTTCTGCTCATAACATGAGGCAGAATATTTCACAATTCTGTTTAATTGTTTTAAGTTTTCAACCACACTGCCCAACAGTTTGAATCAACACATAACGTCTGCCATGTAAAACAAGACTGAAGTTATTTCCTACCGAGACAAGCTGTTACTTTAGTGTAATAATTCATGTTATAAACATATTTTACAAAAGGAAATAAATCACACTAACAAGCCCTAAAGCATCATTGGCCATAACACGAGAAAACCACGAGGGAAAAAACATGTCAACAGTAACAGCTGATATAGAAACGCGCCTGCAGCTCTGTAGCATTATGAATCGATTATTTTAATCCATATATCTCATATAACGACATAATACAATACAGACAGATTGCCTTCACAAACCTTACTGTTAACCTCTGGCGGTCCTACACAATAAAACTCGCACAACAGAAGACCACTGGTTGAGCTGCGGGCTCATTCACTGAAGACAGATCTACACTGAAGACAGATCCACAGGCTATCATCCACACGCGAGTCGTGGCACTAGCACGTCCTGCACTGGTCGCGCTAACCGCGCTATTCCTGGGGTTGCAGAGACAAAGATGTGCTAGTTGTTGTGGATCTGAGCTCTCCTTCATCTCCTGGTTGCAGATGATTCAGAGACCGTCCATGCACACAACAACTGTAACATTGTCCTTCAATGGAAATAATTTCCACACTTTCAGATTACTTGGAGCAAGCATAGACAGACGTTGAGGGGCGGGGTTAAACGTTTAACTCCGCCCCTCAACGTGTCTGCGGGTCTGCAGTCAGACCCTGTTTCTCAATGTCAAGGATCCTTCCTTGGTAGGACTAGTCCTTCCAAGGAAGGATCCTTCAGGAGCAGGTCAGAGTCCTCCTTAGCATTTGGAGAACATGTACAATGGAACAAGCTATCAAGTGCACGTCATTGCGGGCTCGCATCATTGAATTTTTTTGCCGCATTTCAAAACACTGGATGAAATGGTTGTGGAAGTGTTAACTGTGCTGTTTAATTATGCTGTTGGGATGGAGAAGATGAATTAGCAGCCGTTTCTTAATGTCAAGGAAGGATCTTCCAAAGCCAGGAGGAGGACGCTACGTCATCGACGTCCGTCGAAGGACCGTTCCAATGTCGAGGATCCTCCAAATTCCTCCAAGGACTGAGTCCTTCATTCAGAAAATTTCCTATAGACAGAAAAGGATGCATATATGTGTATCCTTCGCGGTCCCAAATCACCCACAATCCTATGCGCGGTCCTTTGCCATCTCGTAAAAAAAATAAAATAGCGGACCTAAGCGGGAGTTCGAGCGGCATCGCTGACTGACGGTGAAATAATAATTTAAATGTAAGTATCTTTACTGTGTGCCATACATTTGTTATCACCGTTAATGTTTTATATCAATGTAAAGCTTAACGCTTTAATGCTTGTACAAATTGCTATAATAATTAGGTAGATACACCCCGAGCTAACGTTAGCTAACTGAACCTGTAATTTAACATTCGGCTGTTAGCTAGCTAGGTTGCTGTCTTTGTAAAGTGTAATGTACGGTGGCATATTCATCTCTTTTAAAATGCCGTTACCGTATATACGTAACGTTAGCAGAGATTTAGAAAGTTTGTGTGTTTATCACTGGTTGTATCTGTAGATGGGAGGTAACACTGCACCGTGTTAACTTCACTAGCAACGTTCAACGAAGGCTGACATGTATGAGTACTTTCCCATGTAATAACGTTGTGTTGTAGCATTCATAACGTAGCCTAAACATCTTTTTGTTGTGTTAACTGTCTTTTAACAGGGACTAACGGAGGCGGTCACCAAGGATAGCAAAGCCAACGACCAGCAGGGAGACAGAGGCCAAAGAGAGATGTTGAATACATTATTTGCTATATTAAAGATTGGCATTCTAACAATAAATGCTTTAAATAAACTGGTTTGTCTGTGTCATTAAGTTCTTGGGCGTGTGTATATAATATAAACTGTTTTTCAATGTCTATTTTTCCATCAAATTGTGACCTGGACAAAGGAAACTTCAAACAATAATTATATTCAGATGCTATCTGTTTTTATAACTCGTAAGGTATACATGTTTAAAAAAAGAAAAGTAGCAGTTAAAATTAGCTCGTAGTTTACTGCATACATATAACATTAGCTTATTTTACAGGTCAAGAAATGCAAAATATTATCAGCAACTGCAAGGTAAACGCTACCAGGTAATGAGCTACCACAGGCAGTATGACATGCAGTAAACTGCAAGTGAGAAAGATTAAATAGTACTGTAGACACACAAGCGTCAATCACCATATGAAAAGTCATAACACCATTAAACACCCGCTAACACAGAAAAGGTAGGTTAGTGTGTTAAATGGTCAAGAGTTGTCAGTTCATGATGAAGAAAACTACACAGTGGACTTTAACTGTATTCTTAAATATACTTGTGATACAACTGTAATCTTACCAGGACAGGTTGGATGACTAACCTAAAACTTTCTCCTTGTCTGCAGTCTGGAAGCAACACCATCATCGGCAGCTGTGTCTGATTGCCCTTCATGTTGAATATATTTGTGTGTACAGTATATAGTAATGTTTGAATAAATGTTATAGTAAAGATACATGTAAACCTTACGAAGTTTTACAACAGATAGCATCTGGATAATACCAGGTCCATGTCACAATTTAACGGAAAAAAACAGTTTATATTATATACACACGCCCAAGAACTTAATGACACAGACAAACCAGTTTATTTAAAGCATTTATTGTTAGAAGGCCAATCTTTAATATAGCAAATAATGTATTCAACATCTCTCTTTGGCCTCTGTCTCCCTGCTGGTCGTTGGCTTTGCTATCCTTGGTGACCGCCTCCGTTAGTCCCTGTTAAAAGACAGTTAACACAACAAAAAGATGTTTACGTTATGAATGCTACAACACAACGTTATTACATGGGAAAGTACTCATACATGACAGCCTTCGTTGAACGTTGCTAGTGAAGTTAACACGGTGCAGTGTTACCTCCCGTCTACAGATACAACCAGTGATAAACACACAAACTTTTTTAATCTCTGCTAACGTTACGCATATACGGTAACGGCATATGAAAAGAGATGAATATGCCACCGTACATTAAACTTTACAAAGACAGCAACCTAGCTAGCTAACAGCCGAATATGATAGGTTTAGTTAGCTAACGTTAGCTCGGGGTGTATCTACCTAATTATTATAGCAATTTGTACAAGCATTAAAGCGTTAAGCTTTACATTGATGTAAAACATTAGGGTGATAACAAATGTATGGCATACAGTAAAGATACTTACATTTAAATTATTATTTCACCGTCAGTCAGCGATGCCGCTCAAACTCCCGCTTAGGTCCACTATTATTTTTTTTAACGAGATGGCAAAGGCCCGCGCATAGGATTGTGGGTGATTTGGGACCGCGAAGGATACACATATGCATCCTTCTCTGTCTATATAGGAAATTTTCTGAATGAAGGACTCAGTCCTTGTGAGTAATTCGGAGGATTCTTGACATTGGAACGGTCCTTCGACGGACGTTGATGACGTGGCATCCTCCAAATTCTGGCTTTGGAGGATCCTTCCTTGACATTGGGAAACACCCAGGGGCTTCTCACTGATTATCTTCCAGACAGCTTGTGTCTTTTTTTCTGTGTGGCGCGCGCGCCCACTACCGGTATGAGGTGCGTGTCCACGCAATTCTTCTGAAATGACAACCTCTTAAACAAAACTAAAGTAACGAACCAATTTTTTTTTAAATGTAAGGAGTAGAAAGTACAGATATTCGTGTTAAATAGTAAAGTAAAAATATCAGAAAAATCAAGTAGCCTACCGTCTCTGCTAGCAGCTAACTTTAATAACAATATCTATCTAATGTATGGCTAACGTTAACGTAGCGTTAGCTAACAATTTTCCACCGGAGCTTGTAGCTGGCTACGTTGCGTTCCCTCCTGCTGTGTTCAATGACTCAATTCATCAAGCTGTAGCTAACGTTAGCCAATGTCAACAGAGCCCCTGGGTAACTTAGATGTACCAGAAAATATTAAAATTACTGAAACCATCACTCACCAAATTCAGTCAAGCCAGGCGTGCTTTCAGCTTCTGACGGTCTAGCTGCACCCCTTGGTGTGCACGCTCTGGTCAGCTCTGGTCAGCACGCTCTGGGCAGCACGCGCGAAGCGAACTGCTTGTAAACCAATCAGGCAACGGTATCTATGGAAAGCCAAACAGTCCAAATACACGTGATTTCTCACACGTAAACAACACGTACACAACGTGCAAACAACGCGCAAAATACACGTAAACAACGCGTCAATTTTTCACACGTAAACAACACGTAAAATACACGTAAACAACACGTAAATTACGCGTAACAACACGTAGACAACGTGTTGTTTACGTGTTAATTTCACGTGAATTTGAGCCATTTGGTCACTTCTCCATTTTGAATGGGTGAGCGTCCTGAGCTTCCATTGGCTGCTGAGCAGTAGGGTTAAACCATTTCTGTAAGCCTGGGGAGGGGGTCGCCTGCCAACATTCAAAGGATCCTCTCACTTCTTTTCTTTCTCATTTCTTTTTTTTTGATTTAGCTTTAAAAAATATATATTAATTTAACTCAATGAATTTACTATTCAATTATAAACTATTTTCATCAAGATAACATTACCACCTTTTGCTACACTGCACTGCCTTTTAGGGGACCTTCCAGCGTTAACACCATCCATTAAACACTCCAATCCCAGCAGATTGTTGTAGTGGGATGTTTGCCACATGATTTTTCAGTTGCATTCCAAGGGAAGCACAATTGATTGTTGCATTTTCTTCTTCTTTCTTGCACATATTGTACTGTGGTTCCTGGTTATTTGGCTGTTGTATGTTTTTTTTCTGTACAAGCTTTTATTGTACTGTTTCTAGTCATTGCCATTATCTTTATTGTGACTACTACTGCCACTGTTTATCACACCCCCAACCAGCACCATCAAACACCACCTAAAAGCCTGGGTCTGTCCCAGGTTTCTCCCTAAATGTAGTTTTTCCTCACCACTATTGCACTAAATGCTTACTCTTGGCGTAATTACTGGAATTGTTGGGTCCTTGTAAATTATAGAGTGTGGTCTAAACCTGCTCTATCTGTATAGTGTGCTGAGATAACTCTTATGATTTGATACCATAAATAAAATTGAATTGAATTTATATATTTACAATTGGCTAGTCTCAACAAACTATGAGAAATAAATCTTTTGTTAAAAGTATAGTGTAGATAGATAGTTAGAAAGACTTTATTAAAGGGTAACTACTTTAGTCTTTTTTTACCTGGACCCTATTTTTCTATGTTTTTGTGTGTAACCCTAAACAAAAACATATAAATTAGTATTTTACGGCTCAAAAGCACAACCCTGAGCTTGCAGAGGGTGCCGCTGCTGTGGAAGACATCCTGCCTTGTCCCGGTCCCCAAGAAGTCAACTCCATCTGGCCTTAAGGACTACCGCCAGGCTGAACTGGAAGATCAACAGCACTGCTGTTTACAAGAAGGGGATGAGCAAACTATTTCCTGAGGAAGCTGAGATCCTTCAGTGTGTGCAGCAGGATGTTGGAGATCTTCTACCAGTCTGTTGTGGCCAGCGCTCTGTTCTCCTCCGCGTCTTCTGGGGCATCAGCATCGGAACCGGCGACACAAACAGACTGAACAAACTGATCAGGAAGGCTGGCTTCGGGATCGGCTGCAAACAGGACACGTTTGAAGCTGTGGTGGAAAGGAGGTCACTGAACAAACTGTTATGTATCATGGATAACCCTAACCACCCTCTCCACCCCACACTGGTCCAACAGAGAAGCAGCTTCTCTAAGAGGCTCCGACAGCTTCGATGTTGCACGGACCGCTACAGAAAATCATTCATACCACAGGCAATAAAACTCTTTAACATGTCATCACTGGGTGATAGATCAGACTTTTGGACACCACACTACTGCACTAAGTGCAACCTGCACAATTGCTTTATTTACATTTTAGCATATTATTTAAGCAGTTGCACATTTTTTCCCATCCTGTATATATTCAAATATTTGTTCTTTTATTTTATTCCTATTATTATTTTATGTATATGTATTAACGTAATTTCCCATTTTTATTTGGATCAATAAATATCTATCTATCTAACCCATCAATGTTCCTTTACATACTTTAATGAAGAAGTAGTAGTTCAGTTTAAATACCAATGCAGCAAAAATAAATGTACTGTGCGGCCTTTTAGATAATACTCCAGAGCCTCAGGATACCTACATTATACTTCATCAGATTAACTCACACACAATTTTTAAAAAACGGCTTGACTGAACAGGTGTAAGTCTGTTGCAGGCAGCTTAACCATGGTGTTGTGGTCCTTTTTGTGTACACAACCCTTGTCCACCGGGTAGAAAATGACCCGCCTTCACTAAATCCCTAAAATAAAGCAGATTACTTTAATTGTGAATGCCAAATCTTAGGATGAAGAAACAGCCTTTTATTGATCACAAAGTGTGTGAATATCTGAATTTTTCCTCTTCTCAATGAAAAAAGACTACATTTATTTAGTGAAGACACTAGTTGTTTTTATACAAGCTCTGTCATTATGTTTTTCTTTACTAAAGTCGAGATTTATAATTAGTTTATAATTGAATAGTAAATTCATTGAGTTAAATTAATATATTTTTTTTAAAAGCTAAATCAAAAAGAAGAAATGAGAAAGAAAAGAAGTGAGAGGATCTTTTGCATGCATGTTGAATGTTGGCAGGCGACCCCCTCCCCAGGCTTACAGAAATGGTTTAACCCTACTGCTCAGCAGCCAATGGGAGCTTAGGACGCTCACCCATTCAAAATGGAGAAGTGACCAAATGGCTCAAATTCACGTGAAATTAACACGTAAACAACACGCTGTCTACGCGTTGTCTACGTGTTGTTTACGTGTTGTTTACGTGTATTTTACGTGTTGTTAACGTGTGAAAAATCGACACGTTGTTTACGTGTATTTTGCGCGTTGTTTGCGCGTTGTTTGCGCGTTGTTTACGTGTTGTTTACGTGTGAGAAATCACGTGTATTTGGACTGTTTGGCTTTCCATACATTCCCCTACCTTCACAGAGAAAGAAACTGGTGATGCAAGGCCATTCGCGCTATTATTTCCAAGCGCTTGCGCTCCCTTCTGGCACGCGCACCTGTTCGCTGTTCACTTAATCTCTGGTACTCCCCAAATAAATTTATAGCGAGTAGAGAGTTTAAAAGAAAGTTTATGGCGAATCATTTATGTGCTGGCCCACAATATTCTGTGCACACCTGCATCTTCTGTGTCATGTGAGCGTTTTTTTTTTTTTAAAGCTGGTGAAGTGGTCAGCAAGAAAAGAAATAGGCTCATCCCATGAAGTAGAACAGTTTAATTTCTATTCCCTCACACTTCTCACCAAGCGCAATAATATCCCCCTGACCTTTCCACAAGCACTGTTATTGTCCATAAGCTCCATCACTGCTTGTTAACTGCGTTAACCCTCGCGCTGTCCTGTCTGTTGTATAGCATTATATGGCAGTGCCGTCACGCGCACGGACGCGCGCACGCGTGGCAATACGGGAGTGCGCAGCTCCTGCATATGTATTTCTGACAGCCCTGGCACGTGGTGTAGGTTTTACTGTCCTTCTTAGATGGGCAAATCTGGCACCTCTTTCTTTTACTCACTTCCCGTGTCGGTACCCCCCTCGCGCAAACAGTCTCGTGTGGCGGAGGGTCACCAGGCCCGCACGCAGTTCTAATGGTCCTCACTAGCGCGGCGGAGGCCTCGGATCGAGGCAGGGCCTGTCTTTTCTCTATGAGCGGGGTGACGAGCGCTTTGCCCAGCTGTTCAAGGAACACCCTGCGCTTGTTCCGATTACCCGCGAGCCAGTCTGGGTTTATCTCTCGCCATATCACGTAAGCGTTGTACGCGGACACATCGAGTATGTTGTGGAATACGGCCATGGACCAGCGGGAGGTCATTCTCCTGCAGCTGTAGGTGGAGATGACCTTGTCCAGGTTATCCACACCTCCCTTGGTGCCGTTGTACCTGAGTATCAGGTTGGGCTTCCGATCGGAGCGTTCACTGAGCCCGGTTGACGAGGGCGACGGCGAGGACGCGCCAGACCGGGAATGTTCGCACCACGGTAGCGTGGTCATGATAAGCACGTTCCTGTTCTTCTTCGGCATGTAAGAGACGAGGGTGGTGGTGGTGGTGGTGGTGCTCGCACCCGTGCCGGTGAAGGCGAACCGGGAGGACAACGCGGGTCTGCCCTTGGTCGCGAGCAGCTCGGGCGGAAGTTCGGGTTTGTTTTTGCGAACAGTCCCGAGCATGGTCAGGCCTGTCTGTGCGAGCCGCTGTCCGAGCTCGTACGAGGTGAAGAAGTTATCACAGGTGACGTTACGCGGTCCGGATAGGCCCTCTGTGAGGTCCAGTACTACGCGCGCGCCTTGGTTCTTCTCACATCGCGGAGCAGCCGAGGCGCCCGTTGTTGTTGTTGGAGGCGGAGGCGTGTCCTTGCCCACGTAGACTTGCATCTTCCACGCGTAGCTGGATTTAGCATCGCAGGCGACCCAGGTCTTGATTCCGTACTTGGCCGGTTTGCTGGGCATGTATTGTCTAAAGGGACAGCGACCTGAGAGAGATGGAGACATGGCAGATGTGTTATATAGGTTTCTGTCCCTGAGAAAACATTGGCTGACGAGTGAGTGAACGAATGAACGAATGAATGAATGAATGAATGAAGAGGCAATAAAGACACATAATAAACACATTATATTGGTGGGCTTGTACTACTTTGCTTGTCTCGCTTTCGCTTCAATGTCGTCTTTGTACATTTCATTTTTACCTCTGAAAGGAACCAGCTGTTCGTCCACCGTGACATCCGGGCCCGGGTTGTACATGTAGGGCAGCCTCGCGGACCATCTGTCCCACAGCTGTCTAACCGCGGCTAGCTTGTCAGAAGAGCGTCTCTGGGCTCTCGTCTCACGGTCGTCGAAACGCAGCAGCTTTGAGTAGGCGTAGAATACTTTGAGCGGCATGGTCGCCCGGAATATCGCACGGCCGCTTTCCGCGTGCCAGAGACTGGCAGCGGCCTCCCCACGGGACCTGTACACGCCAGCCAAGATGAGCAGTCCAACATATGCGCGCAGCTCGACCGCGCTCATGCCCGCCCGCCACCACGCGTTCCGCTGTCCGAAACCGGTGCGCTGTGCCTCGAGATTGGTCATCTCGAGTATGATCTTTTCGAGTGCGGGCGTAAGAAACAACCCAAAAGCCGAGTTTATATCACGCACCAGTGATACCGTGTACGGGGTGGGCCCGGGGTATATGGGCTCAGGTACATGTCTCCGTTGCGGTTGCGGTTGACAAACGCGACGTGTGCACCACACGAGAGTTTGGTTTTTCGACATTAGATCACGGGGTGGCTGCCATACATCTTGTTGTTGTTGTTGTTGTTGTTGTTGTTGTTGTTGTCGTCGTCGTCGTCGTCGTCGTTGGTGTCGTCGTTGTTGGCGTTCTTCTTCTTCTTCTTCTTCTTCCTCTTCTTCTATGTCGTGTCCTCCGGTGCCTTCAGGTCCATATTCATAGACGTTGCTTCCATCTGACGGATAGTCCTCCTGGTTGGCACGCTCCGGTGTTGGTAACGTACCACCATGGCTTATACCTGCTGAGGACATTATAGTTGTGTACCGCGTGATGCCCGTGCCCTCCTTGTGATCCGGATATCGTTTAGTAGGCCTAGTACCAGATGTTCTGCGAGGTCACCGTCGGTCGGCCTGCGCGTCTTCGGAAAGCGAATCTTAGGTCTGGGTTTCATCGGAAAGCGAATCCTAGGTCTGGGTTTCTTTGGAAAGCGAATCCTTGGTCTGAGTTTCATCAGAAAGCGAATCCTAGGTCTGGGTTTCTTTGGAAAGCAAATCTTAGGTCTGGGTTTCTTTGGAAAGCAAATCCTAGGTCTGAGTCTCATCGGAAAGCGAATCTTAGGTCTGGGTTTCTTTGGAAAGCAAATCCTAGGTCTGAGTCTCATCGGAAAGCAAATCTTAGGTCTGGGTTTCTTTGGAAAGCGAATCCTAGGTCTGAGTTTCATCCGAAAGCGAATCTTAGGTCTGGGTTTCATTGGCAAGCGAATCTTAGGTCTGGGTTTCATTGGAAAGCGAATCCTAATATTCGGAAAGCGAATGAAAGCTGAGTGACCCACCGGTGGTAGGGCAGCAGATAGGGTCACATTGACCCACCGGTGGTAGGGCAGCCGATAGGGTCACATTGACCCACCGGTGGTAGGGCAGCAGATAGATAGGGTCACATTGACCCTACTACCGGTGGTAGGGCAGCCGATAGGGTCACATTGACCCCACCGTAACTCTGTACAATCTCATGTGAATAAAGTAATACGTCTCCCACAGTGTCAAACGGACCTTTATTGTTCATCATGATCATTACTGAATACAATCACCGGTCAGGACCCCGTGAGCAACCCATACCCAATAGTACATGCACACACTAAATCAGACAGAGTCATCAAATCCAAAGGGTCACATTGACCCTACCACCGGTGGTAGGGCAGAAGATAGATAGGGTCACATTGACCCACCGGTGGTAGGGTAGCCGCACAGAGACCCAACAACATGCAGGCCGAGCTTTCGTGTCATTGTATGTGATTGTTGTCCTCCGGTAGGGCAGCAGATAGATAGGGTCACATTGACCCCACCGGTGGTAGGGCAGCCGCACAGAGACACATTGAGCCACCGGTGGTAGGGCAGCAGATAGGGTCACATTGACCCACCGGTAGGGCAGCCGCACAGAGACCCAACAACATGCAGGCCGAGCTTTCATGTCATTGTATGTGATTGTTGTCCTCCGGTAGGGCAGCAGATAGATAGTGTCACATTGACCCCACCGGTGGTAGGGGCAGCAGATAGATAGGGTCACATTGACCCACCGGTGGTAGGGCAGCAGATAGATAGATAGGGTCACATTGACCCACCGGTGGTAGGGCAGCAGATAGATAGATAGATAGATAGGGTCACATTGACCCCACCGGTGGTAGGGCAGCAGATAGATAGGGTCACATTGACCCACCGGTGGTAGGGGCAGCAGATAGATAGATAGGGTCACATTGACCCACCGGTAGGGCACACAGAGACACAACAACATGCAGGGTATGCAAGAACACACAGAGACACAACAACATGCAGGCCCGAGCTTTCTTGTCATTGTCAAATGATGATTGTCCTCCTGTCCTCTTGTCTCCCCTTGTCCTCCATTGTGCCATATAATCCGTTGTTATGCAATAGTCTGGTCTACGCAGAACCTCAGTCCTCGGACTGGCACGCGCGCTCATGCGACTTGGGCCCGGGTCTGTGTGACCCACGCGGGCTGCGCGAGGGTTAAAAGCGTTTTCACTGTCCCAAAGTATGTCATTGCCACTGTCAAAGCACTTTCCCAATCAACTGACTCAATTTCTATAAACACCACACTGGCAGTAGACTACAAGTCAGACTGTTAGATTGCTCATATAGCCTACACCAGAGGTCACTAATAGGCGGACCGTAGTCCGGATCCGGACCCAGCCGCCGTATTGTCCGGACTCGGATCAAAACCAATACATTATTGAGAATTATTGACTTTTGACCGAGCGTTTATATTTTAACCTGCGCAGACTTTCAGGCATTTATGGTACTGGTTCAGCACTCTGGCACTGCCCAGGAAACTTACATACCAATAGCATGCGTTGTAAAGCATGTCATGTGACGCTATTAAGCCAATCAAATCTGTGCATTCCGATAACCACTGCAACTCGAGCGAGAGTGATATACACACACGGAGAGACGAAACGAAAGAGAGACAACTTTTTACATAGCGTGCTCTAAAAAAAGAAAAGTGGACAGAAAAAACAGAGTTTTCAATCAAGAATGGACAGATTCTTACATGTTCATTCTTCCCACGGGCAGTTCAAAACCGGTATGTCTCATATGTTCAGAGACTGTCGCAATTATTAAAAGCAGCAATGTGAAGCGCCACTATGAGACAAAGCACAAATCTTTTGACCAAATATACCCACTGACATCCGGACTGAGGGCACAGAAAATAAACGATCTAAAAGCCCAATATGATCGATCCAGCAGAATCCTAACGCATTCATTCACTGCTCAACAACGTGCTAATGAATGTTCCCTTAAAGTTGCCTGGATTTTGGGTAAATATAAAAAAACATTTACTGATGGTAGGGTTGTCAAGGAGTGCATGAGTGCTGTAGCTGAAACCTTACTTGAAGGAAAACTGTAAATGTCTCTGATAAGGTGCAATAATATTCTCCTACACAGTGATATATATTTTTTCATGTTAACCAGACATTATGGTTCATTTTGTGGTTTGTTCCGCTTTTATTTTGAAAAGCGCTGTTTTCTTCTTCTGGTATTTTTTGACGCTACACTTCCGGTCACACTCTTGACAATGTGGTGCTCACGCATCGTCGGAGCGGTAAAACTTGTAAGTTATTAATTATTCGTCCATTTGAATCTTGTAAAGAAAATGTTCACATTGTGATTTACTGTATTATTCTTGTTGTTCGCACATGATATTTCTAAGAGCTCCAACTGTGAGGAGTGTGTCAAGCTAGAGTGCATGCTAGCAAATGGATGGAAACTCTTTTGATTAGCGCCCTTGGAGAGCGGAATAAGGTAGCTATGAAAGAAAATATGTAAATATAATTAATATATGTATTGTTTGTGAATCTACATTGAAACATTTTGTACTTCTGTTTTCTGTAGTTTTCACGGTGTTCAAGAAACATATGGTGCCTGGTGCTCCTTAAGAGGGAGAAATAAATTGACACCCGTTTGAAACTCTCTGCGTCTGAGTCCATAAATCCGAGGGGCCGCTACAGTGAAAACTTACCGATACACCAGCCCTGCCATCCCTGGTGAGAAGCTGAGGGCATCACATCCTAGGTCCAACTATCAACTGGAACCACTAGCCAGTCTACGTCGCTTACATCCAACTACTGCACCCAGGCAAGACTTAAAATGGAAAGCGTGCTTAAGGTACAAACTACTGGCGTAAAAAGAGACACTGGATGCCAAGCAGCCAAGCTGGAAGTGGACAATTTCTACACACGCAAGTTTACAGCATAACTAAAGTGACTTAAATAATAACATGGTGTTGTAGAGTCAAATTAACTTGCAAGCTAATTCCCAGTTCCTAACACTTCTAAAATGGTTACTATTTTAAGAAACTGGCCCATGTGCTTGTGTCATGTCTATTTATGAAAAGGTTGAAGAGGGAAATTTGTTGTTTCTGTTTTATGCTAAAAATCCTTTTGAATGTCCATAATCTGTTAATGCTTGACATAAACGTTACTCTGTGGTAAAAGATAACTACAGCTTACAAGTGTAAATTTAAGCATAGGACAATCAAAGGCTAAACACAAGTTAAAGCAGTAGCAGAAACCAAGAAGATGTCACATAAAGACACACCATGCAGGTCCAGCTCACGTGAAAGAAAGTTAACAGAGAAAGGCCAAGAGATGCACGACCAAGACATCAGAAAACGTGAGAAAGCATTTAACAAGGCCTATGACTCTTGGAAGCTGGTACCAAGGGAGACTAGTAGTGTATTCCAAATCGCGCACTTCTGTACTAAATACTAACTTTTTGAGTACATAGTGCGCTCACATTGTCGAAGTGCGGTCAAATGCAGTACACTTAAATACCCGGATGGTGTACTCAAAACTCCCCAAAAGTTGAGTGCGGATCGATGGACACTTTCCACACTCAACGGTCGCCATCTTGGCTACGTAGCGGAAGGGGCGGGGCTAACAACAGTCGAAAAACTTGAATTAATGGCGGCCGTAGACGCGATAGCGAGGACGGCAGAGCAATACAAATGTAAGTTGAACATGAGTCTTTTTGCTGTACTTATAACATTTTATGTACCTGTATTTGTATATTTGGTTAATCTTACAGTTTGTAATGATATTTTTATTGCGAATCATAACGTTTATTGGTACCGTAATTTGACATGCTAGCAAGTTAACCTTAGCTAGCTAACAGCGGCACAGTTTAACCATACACGGCTAATAATGTAACGTTACATGTGTTGTAGTACACTGTTGTTTATTGTGTTAAACTATCGGCCCGCTGTAGAAGATTTCAGCGTTAGATGTATGATCTTGTAAATATAGGTACACAAAGCTGCAAGCGTTAGCAGTCATGTTAAAGTACGTTAATGTATATTACAGTGCTGTTTCTGCCCTGATCTTATTTATATAATTGTTAAAGACAGACGAGGACACGAGGTCCCTCATCCAGTGGAGGACGGTGAACGCCCCGACCCCGTGCCGAGGATGGCCATCAGACCGTGGAAGGATCCTCTAGAGAGTCTGAAGTCCACCCTCATGTTGCTTTCCCCGTCAAAATACAGTGCCAGCAATGGAACCGTATTGTTAACCCGCCAGTACTGCCCGGGGTCTGGAGTCTGTAGAATTAACGCAGGACCGTCTTTTAAAATAAAACTGGACTGGATGTGTTTAATGTTATCTGCTTTTACTCTTGTATTGTCACTGTAATTAATAGATTCATAATTAAGTCATTTATCAAGTCACTAGTTCCAGCTTCTAAAATGTGAAATCCACACAGGGGAAATATCTGTACTACAGCAGCTCAAAGCAAATACATCAGCATAACAAGTTATTATAATAATGGTAATAAAACATTTATTCTTGAAGTTAACACGTCAGTTGGACATAATTTTAAGTACTCCACTTTTGCTGAAATAACTCATAATGGCTAGTTTTTGGTGTTTTTTAAAAATTATTTAATAGCAAAATTATGAATATCAACATACCGGTATATTTTCCGTTAAAAGGAGGCGGATGATACAACGGCGGCGTCGCAATCCTCTCATTCTCGCAAAAAAAGAGGGCAGATACAGGCAACAATAAACACAATCACATTCATCTTGATGAACAAAGTAGAAGTGTGTTTTTCGCGGGCGACAATAGGTGGCGGGGGTGCTCTCTGTCTGGGTGCAAGTCACAATTTCACAGAAGAAGAAGGAGGAGGAATGAGCTGTTGTGATCGTCATTTCCGGTAAGTACATCAAGAAGTGCGCGATTTGAGACAACACTCTCCAGTCAAATTTTACGCACTATGCAAGTAAGTACGTAGTGTACAAAGTGCACTTCCGTTAAGTGTACTAACAGAAGTGCGCGATTTGGAACACACTATAGGACAAAATTAAAAACCCTCTGTTCATTAGAAGACCTTAATGAATTACAGAAAGACATTTAAGCAAAGCATATTGACGTAGGCCAGCAGTATGAACCTATCCTACGTAACAGTAACACCACACCAGAGATTGTAAAGAAAATGGATGCCTGTGTTACGCTAACAAAAGACATTTGTGAACTCATAAGTAACCGTCTAGAGACTATTAATCAAGATTATAATGACCAACTTGAGAAGGAAAGAGTAAGAGAAATGTTAAGCAAAGATAAATATGGGTTTGTCTTTGGTCATACCAAAACTGAAACGGTGAGCTCCGCCAGTACCCACAGCAGTAGAGCAGATGCACAAGCAGAGCTTGCAGCTAAGGTGGAACAATCAAAAGCCATGAAAGAAATCCAAGCACAGCAAGCACATCTTCACAAGTTAGAGGGTGAATGGAAACTTAAAGAGGCAAACATGTTGGCAGTTATGAAACAAAAAGAGGTGGAAATGCAACAACAGTTGGAACAAGAGAGAGCCAAATTGCAGCAGTTACAAGCAGTAAAAGATGTCGCCATAGCAGCAGCTCGTGTGAGAGCATATGACGACTTTGAAAGTCTTGAGAACCATGATGAGATTAATGACAACATTAAATCTGCTTTGTACAGAATGGAAACTGAACCTCCTGATGCTGCATCATTCCAACCTCACCAAGCTGCTCCTGAAGTGACAATGACTCAGGAGTCTGTCAGTCTAGCCCAAGCAATCGCCAGCTCATTAACCCTCGCGCTGTCCTGTCTGTTGTATAGCATTATATGGCAGTGCCGTCACGCGCACGTACGCGCGCACGCGTGGCAATACGGGAGTGCGCAGCTCCTGCATATGTATTTCTGACAGCCCTGGCACGTGGTGTAGGTTTTACTGTCCTTCTTAGATGGGCAAATCTGGCACCTCTTTCTTTTACTCACTTCCCGTGTCGGTACCCCCCTCGCGCGAACAGTCTCGTGTGGCGGAGGGTCACGTGCCCCCCCGCACGCAGTTCTAATGGTCCTCACTAGCGCGGCGGAGGCCTCGGATCGAGGCAGGGCCTGTCTTTTCTCTATGAGCGGGGTGACGAGCGCTTTGCCCAGCTGTTCAAGGAACACCCTGCGCTTGTTCCGATTACCCGCGAGCCAGTCTGGGTTTATCTCTCGCCATATCACGTAAGCGTTGTACGCGGACACATCGAGTATGTTGTGGAATACGGCCATGGGCCAGCGGGAGGTCATTCTCCTGCAGCTGTAGGTGGAGATGACCTTGTCCAGGTTATCCACACCTCCCTTGGTGCCGTTGTACCTGAGTATCAGGTTGGGCTTCCGATCGGAGCGTTCGCTGAGCCCGGTTGAGGATGGCGAGGGCGAGGACGCGCCAGACCGGGAATGTTCGCACCACGGTAGCGTGGTCATGATAAGCACGTTCCTGTTCTTCTTCGGCATGTAAGAGACGAGGGTGGTGGTGGTGGTGGTGGTGGTGGTGGTGGTGGTGCTGCTCGCACCCGTGCCGGTGAAGGCGAACCGGGAAGACAACGCGGGTCTGCCCTTGGTCGCGAGCAGCTCGGGCGGAAGTTCGGGTTTGTTTTTGCGAACAGTCCCGAGCATGGTCAGGCCTGTCTGTGCGAGCCGCTGTCCGAGCTCGTACGAGGTGAAGAAGTTATCACAGGTGACGTTACGCGGTCCGGATAGGCCCTCTGTGAGGTCCAGTACTACGCGCGCGCCTTGGTTCTTCTCACATCGCGGAGCAGCCGAGGCCCCCGTTGTTGTTGTCGTTGTTGTTGTTGTTGTTGTTGTTGTTGTTGTTGTTGTTGTTGGAGCCGGAGGCGTGTCCTTGCCCAGGTAGACTTGCATCTTCCACGCGTAGCTGGATTTAGCATCGCAGGCGACCCAGGTCTTGATTCCGTACTTGGCCGGTTTGCTGGGCATGTATTGTCTAAAGGGACAGCGACCTGAGAGAGAGATGGAGACATGGCAGATGTGTTATATTAGGTTTCTGTCCCTGAGAAAACATTGGCTGACGAGTGAGTGAACAAATGAATAAATGAATGAATGCATGAATGAATGAATGAAGAGGCAATTGTACATTTCATTTTTTTTTTCATTTACCTCTGAAAGGAACCAGCTGTTCGTCCACCGTGACATCCGGGCCCGGGTTGTACATGTACGGCAGCCTCGCGGACCATCTGTCCCACAGCTGTCTAACCGCGGCCAGCTTGTCAGAAGAGCGTCTCTGGGCTCTCGTCTCACGGTCGTCGAAACGCAGCAGCTTTGAGTAGGCGTAGAATACTTTGAGCGGCATGGTCGCCCGGAATATCGCACGGCCGCTTTCCGCGTGCCAGAGACTGGCAGCGGCCTCCCCGCGGGACCTGTACACGCCAGCCAAGATGAGCAGTCCGACATATGCGCGCAGCTCGACCGCGCTCATGCCCGCCCGCCACCACGCGTTCCGCTGTCCGAAACCGGTGCGCTGTGCCTCGAGATTGGTCATCTCGAGTATGATCTTTTCGAGTGCGGGCGTAAGAAACAACCCGAAAGCCGAGTTTATATCACGCACCAGTGACACCGCGTACGGGGTGGGCCCGGGGTGTATGGGCTCAGGTACATGTCTTGTCCGTTGTTGCGGTTGCGGTTGACAAACGCGCCGTGTGCACCACACGAGAGTTTGGTTTTTCGACATTAGATCACGGGGTGGCTGCCATACATC
>CM057239.1:30308268-30363268 GCA_029931835.1 Etheostoma nigrum
GCTTTGATTTGATTCCATGACCTACTTTGTCGGATCAAGCCTTTAAATCACCATAAAATAACTCATCTTTACCCAGTAAGTTTACAAGAGAGACCTGCAGTCACTCTGACACTCCTGGCATCTGGTTGACATCAAACTCATTCATGCTTCCTGTTTCCGCTCTGATTGGACCTCTGCTCGCCCGCTATATATCCGGGCGCTTGTCTTTGTTCTACGAGCCCAGGTTAGCTTATACTGTTTAATGATCCCCAGTGGGGAAATTACAATTTAAACTCTGTTTTTTGTTAGTAATCACTACACACCTGGAATAAGCCTGGAATACACACACACACCCACACACACATGCCCAGGACCTATTCATGCCTATTCAAATGGAGAGATGTCTGAACGGTGCCTTGCTCAAGAGCACCTGGCACTGCCCAGGAGGTGAAGTGGCATCTCTCCAGGTACCAATCCACAATCTCCCTACTTTGGTAAATATGGGGACTTGACTCAGCGACCCTCCGGTTCACAACCCAACACCCTACAGACTGAGCTACTCTCACCCCCAACAATTACACATTGGGAAGAATTACGATGGATTTTGGCAGGCCGTAATGTAAAGCATTACCAAATCATCTGTAATACGTGTTAGGAAAACATACTGTACGTGAGCGGGGGTTGTAAACAAGCTTGGATATCGTCTCTGTCCACATACATGTGTTGCCACAATAACAGATGCTTTTATCTATCTTTCTGACAGTATTGTTTTCTGTGTGTTTTATCGTAGAAATATTTTATTAACATAATCTATATGCTCATAATAAAAGAGCAAAAGAGTCGTGTTCATCACGTTAGGAAGGGGTTAGTCATTGAGGAAGTGGTTAAAAAGTAACTCACAGAAAGTCATAGTTTAGGCGTCTGTGTCATGTTGGTGTATTGTTTGGAGGTTGCAAAAACAAAGAAGAAGTTGTACCACACAGAAAGCCCTGAACGTGGCTTGTGTGTCTGTGAAAACACCAGTTTCTGTCCAGAAACTAGAGTCAAAGGTTTCTACAGAGGGGATTTTGAACATCTCTTTTTATGACTCCATTAACCAGAAAAAACTGCCAACAACCATACAAAAATCCATTTTCGTCCTGTTTTTAGGTATGAAATGTTGTATAAATCAGACTGAATGATGAACACACCCCTTTGTACAAACCTTATTAATATACTATACATAGGAATACAACTGTAAAGTTTGGTGTGTGTAAGTACTGCCGGAGTGGAGAGTTTTGGCTCAGACTATGAGGAAAAAAAAACATTTTGAAAAAACGGTCCTTAAAAAATTTGTATTGTAAAAATTCATACTTTTTTTTAGTGGAAACAACTATTAACAGACACAATATTGTATCAAATCATTAGCAACAACAACAATACAAACCACCTAAAACACATCAAAACTAATAACGCAGCATTTCATTTATGGCTTTCAGCTGAACAAAACCCCACTAAAAACCAGTCATATCCACTAAAAACCAGTGTAAACACACACGGTCATATGTGGAACCGCCACCCAGGCCTAGTTTCCACCTACAGCCTAAAATAAGGGGACCAGATTTCTCAGACAAAACCCGGGGACATTTTCAGCTCAGAAGCGTATGTACCTCCAAAACACGTCATGTTTTTGTCTGTAAAACTTAAAACAGGGACACTAGACCTAGAGCTGTTCTCATTAGGGGCTGAGCCCCCCCCCCCAAAGGTCTGATCCTAGACCCGCCCCTGCTGCTACTTCATACTCCACTCCACCACACCTCAGAGGGGAATGTTTCAAGATAAAAAGTCTTAAAATTTCAAGATAGAAAGTCCTAATATTTCAAGATAGAAAGTCCTAATATTTCAAAATTAAAAGTCCTCATATTTCAAGATAAAAAGTCCCAATATTTCATAATGTTGTCATGGTTACTGAACTACATTTATTTGACAGCTTTTGCTTTATTACTTCAGGCTTGTTTCTGCAACAGCTCATTGAGTATCAGATCCAATATAAACTATTGAGGAAAGATTTTCCTTTGACATTGATGCAGTATGAAACGAGATCGCTGCAGTCGGCAGCAGAGAAACAAGCTACAATGGAAGTTAATGGGATAATTGTCCAGCTTGTATTTACGTTCATAAAGTGCTCGTTTTGCTGCTGACAGACTCAGATTAATATTCTAAGTGTCTGATAACATTATGGAAAGGATTTCTAAGGAGGCTAACCTTCCGGTTAAAGATTAAGATCATTTTTTAAAACATAAAAGTCCACCAGACTCCATGTAAATAATCAGTGATTTTAGCGTGTATAGAGCAGCATATCTCCACCAGACTCCATGTAAATAATCAGTGATTTTAGCGTGTATAGAGCAGCATATCTCCACCAGACTCCATGTAAATAATCAGTGATTTTAGCATGTATAGAGCAGCATATCTCCACCAGACTCCATGTAAATAATCAGTGATTTTAGCGTGTATAGAGCAGCATATCTCCACCAGACTCCATGTAAATAATCAGTAATTTTAGTGTGTATAGAGCAGCATATCTCCACCAGACTCCATGTAAATAATCACTGACTTTTAGCGTGTACAGAGCAGCATATCTCCACCAGACTCCATGTAAATAATCAGTGATTTTAGCGTGTATAGAGCAGCATATCTCCACCAGACTCCATGTAAATAATCAGTGATTTTAGCGTGTATAGAGCAGCATATCTCCACCAGACTCCATGTAAATAATCAGTGATTTTAGCGTGTATAGAGCAGCATATCTCCACCAGACTCCATGTAAATAATCAGTGATTTTAGCATGGTAAAATACGGCTTTCTAAAACATCTCTGAGCTCTGAGCAGCGCTGCTCGATTGGCTCCGTTTGGTCAGAGTTTTCTTTCTTTCAGTCCAGTATCGGGTCTGTCAGTCACAGTGAAAACCGGGGACATTTCCGGGGACCAGAGATGGCAAAAGTACTCACTTCCCGTACTTAAGTAAAAGTACAGATACGTGTGTTAAAAAATACTCTGGTAAAAGTGGAAGTACTGATTAAACTTCTTTACTCAAGTAAAAGTAACAAAGTAAAAGCTTGGAAATTTACTTAAAGTATAAAAGTAAAAGTAGCCTTGCGAATGACAACAATTTTTTATGCAAAGCTACCTGGACCACACAAATGTTAGGACTAGAGAGCACGCTGAGGAACTTCAGTGGACATGGAGGACATATGAGTATATATGAGAACATATGAGATAACATATGAGAAATATGATGTGAAAAATCATGAAAAATGATGTGAAAGTGGAGGACTAGATGAGGACTGGATTAAAGTTGATTCTGGTTTCCAACTTTGCCCCAGGTGTGTCTGTTAAAACAGATGGAGACAACTCCCTAGCTAGGTTTCTATCCACTTATCAATTTAATTACAGTATCTGAAGTCGGTGAACAGGTTGGTGAACAGTTTTTTCCCCGTGTGGCGCGCGCACCTGCTCGCGGTGTGAGGCGCGTGTCCGCGCGATTTTCCGACATAAAAACCTCTTGTACAAAACTAAAGTAACGGGCCAATTTTGTAAAATGTAAGGAGTAGAAAGTACCGATATTAGTGTTAAAATGTAAGGAGTAGAAAGTACCGATATTAGTGTTAAAATGTAAGGAGTAGAAGTAAAAAGTCGCCACAAAAATAAACAGTAAAGTAAAGTAAAAATATCTGAAAAATCTACTTGAGTACAGTAACGAAGTATTTGTACTTCGTTACTTCCCATCTCTGGATTGCACACACAAAAAATGACATTTTTGAAAATAAACAGACACGGATGTATCTGTTTTTGCAGGTTAACCCTATATAAAAAAATTACATTTCCTCGTTGTTGTTTTTTTCAATCATGTTGGACATCTTTAATTAGTACAGCACACACGTGTGTAAGTAGGCCTACCTAACTTATATACACAGGCTACTAGAAAAACACACTATATTAATATCATTAACAGATATTTACCAGTGAGGGAAAATATCCCTGCAACTGATGGCAGCAACATGCGTGCCACCAGAAGACATATACTATATATAGGCTACAGTATATATAGTCACCTTGATTAATTAAATCCACGCTGTAATGAGCACTCCACTTACTTTTCTCACGCAGGTGTTACCGTCTGGGAGCTTCCATTTCGGCTGGCAAAGGCAGAAATACCCCTCAAAAATGAGAGTTGAGACACCCAGAGCGCAGTCTACCTCAGAGCCGCTTCTTCTCCGGGCAAGTTTGTATTTAATAAATATAACTTTGAGTGATTTAAGCTAAACTCATACCTGTTGTGCGCGCTGTGCAGAGCTGCAGCTGGATGCAGTCAGCAGGAAGTTAATTATAATCATGTAACAGTAACAGTTACAAATGGCTGCATGCCACTTCCAAGACAGAGACAGACTTTAAAAGTAAGGCTGCAACTCTTTAATTAACCTTTGTGTTGTCTTCCCGTCGACATTTAGTTTTCTTTGGGTCAAAAAATAAATAAAAAATAATGTTTCTGTCACTTTATTTCCAATTTCTTTTGTAATTGTTTTTTAAATCTATTTTCTTTTGGCGTTTTTGTTGTTCTTTTCGACATTATTTTATCATTTTTTTCCTCTCTATACCCAATAAAGCACACATACGTCGCGATGTATTGGCGATGTAATCAAAATGTAGTTTATTGGTCGTTGATATTTTTATTTTTTTTTAGTCAAGATTTATTGAAGAATGTGGACATACAGTAGGAATCAACATCTGCTGTACATCTTTACAGTCTAAACGAGCCAGGGGGTTACTAAAGGAAAAAACTAAAACAAGCAACACTTCATACACATGCTCTGTAAAGCTTACAAAGCTCTTACGATCTAACAGCTTTTTGGTTTGTACAGGTAGAAATGAATGGAAACAATGTATTGTTTAATATTGACAACCAGCTCCAAAAAGCTCGGCTTCTTTTTCAAAAACTCGGACTTGTAAATAAATAAAAATTGGTTAAAATAATTACTAAATGTATCGTGTAATACTCTGAATAAAGCTTTCTATCATATTGAGTGAATCCAAACAATATATTTTCCCAAAATAATGTAAATTGAGGGTAAATATGAACAGCAATAAAACATGATAATCTGCTCCATAATTACTTGGTATATTGGCAAGACTATAATAAATGTACCAGTGTTTCATTTAGTTCTCTACAAAAAGTACAGCTGAGTATATATATATATATATATATATATATATATATATATATATATATATATATATATATTGGCTGTTTGCTCACTGGCACGACGTCCCGGGGACGTCCCTGCTCTACGTTACCGCGACGTACTGTATATATAGGCCAGGCCTATATGCAGCCAGGGGTGGAGTGGTAAAAAAAGAGATAGGTAAACTATAAAGGGGGATGGAGCCTTCTGCTCTGCCGCTCATTGGACTTGGAACGCCCCCCCAGACCATCTGAGGGCACCTCAAACTAGTGAGACCTTTAAAAAAGGACTAAAACCATTTCTTTTTAGCAGAACCTATGAGTTTTAACCTTGCACAATAATGTCCTTGCACTATTTATATGTATTTTAAACTGATGTGTTTATCTCGCTTTTATGATCTTACCTGTAGCACTTGAGGTTTGTCTTAAATGTAAAGTGCATCACAAATAAAATGTAATTATTATTATTATTATTATTACCACGAGGTCACCACGGTGTATCCTGATGATTGCTATAGGCTATCATTGGATGGTACCAAGGGTATCCCTGGTTGTTCCCTCATAGGTCACACAATCACTATTCAATTCATATATTAGTAAGTTGTTAATATTATGATTGAAATCGGTTTGTCTCACCTCTTTCCTCATCTCCTCTCTCTATCTCCCTCCTCATATGTCCTCTCTCTGTGCTCTCTGCATCATTGTCTGTCTCACCTGCAGTCTGCAAAAGGAAGTTAAAATGGAACAAAGACAGCAACACACCACATCCTGTCAAGTTACCGGCAGATAGAATAGGCGAACCCTTTCAGACAAACCATTAAAAGACATTATTTGGCATGCATTCAATGTTTAGGTATGCAGTCTAAATACCTGTACAACCTATCTACACCTTGAAGTTAATACTGTCTCTGTGCCAGTACCATTTCGAGAAGGGCAGGGGGGGCGGACTCCCCTGTCAGTCAGAGTAAACTAGCCCAGTTATTTCTCTTAGGACTTTATGTCTGGGATTTGAAGCCATGTAGCATCATCCACAATTAGTTGTGTAGACATTGTTCTCTAGATTGTGTTTTATTGGTAACATTAACTAGCTGACTAGCAGAGATTGCAAAAGTACTCACTTCCCGTACTCAAGTAGAAGTACAGATACAGAATTGATGACTCAAACAATAATAATAATGATGACTCAAGTGAAATGATTTGAAAGTTAATGAGAACTGTATTTAAAGCTGATTCTGGTTTCCAGAGATGGGAAGTAACGAAGTACAAATACTTCGTTACTGTACTCAAGTAGATTTTTCAGATATTTTTACTGTAGCCTACTATTTACTTTTGTGGCGACATTTTACTTCTACTTCTTAAATTTTAACACAAATATGGATACTTTCTACTCCTTACATTTTACAAAACATCTTGTCGGAGCGGGCAGAAAAAGTGCGGAGCTGACAAAATGATTCATAACAATCCGTGCTTAAGGATTTATAAAAATGAGCAAAATAGGAAAGATATTATATATATATATATATTCTTACCTTAATTATAACTTGCCTCCTCCTAGTTGTACTACAACACTGTTAAAACAGAAGTTTGGAGACACTTCCTTATTTAATCGTTAGATTAACAGTTGTTTTTGTGTCGGTGTTGTAGCATGCGTCTAAGCGTCTAAGTTGCTATAGAGACCAGTCTTATTTCTCCATTGTTAACCTTACTACAGTAGGAAAGATCATCGATGCGTCATTTGTGATTTAATGTCATTTCGCTAGTAATTGATCCGAGAAGTTTGAATCTGTGAATATCTTACTTAAATCTACTTTGCTCACGTTTATCAAGTGCGCACAGTTTGTATTATGAATCCGTGCTCTCGTTTTTAAGTTTTTTAGCACGTTTTTCTTTCGTTTAGTTTTGTTTCTCAGCTGACCCCAGGGGGGCTCCCTAAAAGAAAGGAGACTATAGTGTGTGTGTGTGTGTGTGTGTGTGTGTGTGTGTGTGTGTGTGTGTGTGAGTCCTTGAGAACTGTAAGCTGTAGCCTATAACGTACAGTAGGCTATGTCGTCAGTTCATTTCAGCCAGTTGTTGTTTTGGTCTGTAGTTCTAGTGATGTTGTTGTTTGTGTGCTTCACCTGTTACCTAGGTTACACCTGGCTGTTGAGTCGAGATAATGGCGATTGTTGAACGCCCTCGCTCACGTTTACATTTTAGGTGCATAATTTACATGCTGAAGTAGTACACACACACACACACACACACACACACACACACACACACACACACACACACACACACACACACACACAATTCAGTTGAGGTTCCAGTGTGATTTCAGTAAAAATGTTGAAGGTATTCGCAACTAGTTTAATTTTATTACAGTAGATACGTAGACCTCATTCTTTTTAATCCATTATATATTTATCTGACAGCTGCAGTTACTTCAGATTATACAGTTACCTCAGACTACCCACAGCTGAATGCCAACACCCACACACACACACACACACACACACCCATAGCTACCCACGCCATCATTTTATGCAAAGCAAGCAACAGTACGTTGTTTGCTTTGCATCAAAGAGAGACGTTGTCTCCGGTCCGTGTTTTAACAGACACACCAGGGGCGACGTTGGAAACCAGAATCAGCTTTAAATCCAGTCCTCACTAACAAGATTACAACCATTTCACTGGAGTTACCATTATTATTGTTTGAGTCATCAATTCTGAATTCCATCTAATTGTCAGTACAGTAGGCGACTGTAGGTTGCACCTGATGCACGACTACAGGACGACTCGGCAGATTCCCATCATCCTCGGCCTGATCTGAGACACATGTCTGAGATATCATGTCTGAGTATGCATCAAGAATGACTCCTGGCCAATGTGCTGCGTAATTATAAATATGTATAATTTAAAATGTAGCCAATGGCATATAAAGAGCCTTTTTCCATGTCAACTGAAGTTTCTCAGCTTGCACTCTAAAAAAATAGTACTTCTGCCATCTCTGCTGGTTTTAATCTCGGCCCCAGGTGTGTCTGTTAAAACACGGACGGAGACAACTCTCTTTTGATGCTTTATTACAATCAAGTAGCCTAATAAATCAACAGTACAAACACGGGCGTGGGTAGCTATGGGTGTGTGTGTGTGTTCTGCAAATAAATTAAATTTTAAAGGCTACCATACACAATGCAAATAAGAATCATAAATGCTAGCAATAAAAATAACAATAAACCCACGATTAAATCCATTATCTTAATGCGGTGTAACTGTAGCATGTAAATAATGCACCTAAAGTGCAAACGTGAGCGAGGGCGACTCAACAGCCAGGTGTAACCTAGGTAACAGGTGTAACCTAGCTAACAGGTGTAACCTAGGTAACTTTCATAAGTTATACGACCTACAGTTCTCAAGGACACACACACAAACACACACACACACACACACAACACACACACACACACACACACACACACACACACACACACACACACAGACACGAATCTTTTCCTGGGGTGCCCAAACCTTCGAGCCCCACTGTACATACACACACACACACACACACACACACACACACACACACACACACACACACACACACACACACACACATCACATACATACATACATACATACATACATACATACATACATACATACATACATACATACATACATACATACATACATACTTTTCAACTTCTAGCATTTAGAAGAGCATTGTATTTTCGGGGTGGCAGTAGCTCAGTCTGTAGGGAGTTGGGTTGGGAAATGGAGGGTCGCTGGTTCAAGTCCCCGTATGGACCAAAAAGTAAGGAGTGTGAATTGGTGGCTCCTGGGCACTAGCTGCCAGGTGCTCTTGAGCAAGGCACCGTACCATGTTGTTGTAGTGTGTAGTAGCATCTTCTTCTTTATTTAGCGTTTGCAGCTAGCACCACTTTCTCTTTCTCTAGCATTGCTAAACAGTTTGAAACCTCAGTAACTTATTCTAAACCTGTAATCTTTCCATGGCCCTTTGGCCTTTATGAGCCCTTTGCACTTCAAAGTAAAAGACACATCTAAGTGATAAAAGACATTTCATATATTAAGACATTAAAAGTGATATAATATTTTCTTCAGTACCCACATCTTGGGAACCTGAACCTAAGAACCCTGGTGCAAGTAAGCCTGAAGGTTTCCGACCCATAACCATCACCTCCATATTGTGTAAAACAACGGAGAGAGTTCTGGTAGATCTCCCGACCTCTCAAGTGACCAGCGTGTTAGAACCGCTGCAGTTCGCTTATAGAAGTGACGGAGGGACTGATGATGCTCTTTTGGTCCTTCTAGACTTGTTTCAGAACAGCTTACACTCCCTTAAGGGCATGCTAGAGTCCTATTAGTAGACTTTAGTTCTATAAAGCTGCACATTCTCCTGCAAAGACTAGCCAATCATAGCATAGATAAGGGTCTGATTCCCCGGCTCAAACTAAATGCCTAACCCTAACCCTTACCCTAACCCTAACCATCACCCTAACCTAATTCTAACCCTAATCCTAAAACCAAGTCTTAACCCTCAAATACCCCTTTAAAGTTCTGGGGTCCAGCCTTTTGGCCCCACAAAGCTGTCGGACCACACAAGTGTATTTTATTTCCGGCTTTTGGACCCCACACCTATAGTTAAACAAGACACACACACACACACACACACACACACAGACACACACACACACACAAACACACACACACACACACACACACACACACACACACACACACACAGTGTATTTCACTAAAGCTTCCAGAAGATGGCACCACCTCTCTCTCTCTGTCTCTTTTTTTAGCCCCTGGGTTTTCTCCCCTCTCCTTTTTTCTTCTCTTTATTTTTCATTAGTAGACATTATTGATCAAAGAAATGTATTCTGTAATGAGAGAAGCTCTGTAATTATGAATCAGACACATTTATGGAAATTGGGTCAGGAAACATCTTTTTTCCCCTCCATGCAGCTGCTGCACAGAGGTGGAAACTAAACAAAAAGGGAACATGTTTATTTAAGTTCTACACTATATTTTCAGTTTTGTGGGAATTTGTTGGCTAAAATTATTAATTGGCATTGAACCAAGTCTTTTTACAGATCTCAGCAGATAACAGAATTTTTCTGATATCTCATTCCATCATATCAGGAAACTGCTTGCTGAAGTTGCACATACAAACGTGGATAAAAACCCATCCATGGTGTTTTGAGTGAGATCTGGTTCTGAATGTCCTCGGCCTTCAGTCTCCAGGGGAGCTGTTCAACATCTGCACGGCTTTCTACGTCACTAGATGAGATGAGGTGGCTAACCATAGCACATGCTAGCGCTAGCATGCTAGCTCTTTCTCGATGGCAAAACACTGCTACAACAGCCGCTAGTTGACCATAATCTCCAAAAGAACTACTTCCTGTCCCTGTTCTGCAGGTATTCCACAAGTGTCCCTGGTCTAGAAGAAGTCTCCCAGCTGATCCTGCCTTGAACTGACCAAAGCTGGAGAAAGAGTTATCTAGCTGATGGGATCTTATCTAGCTACTGAGCATGTGCAGCACCCAACAAAGATAGGATATAAGGGAGATGTCTCACTCTGGAGCTAAAACAGAGACCTAAACACACAGGGTGAAAACAGGATCTGCAGCAATGTGCGGTACAACAAAAATATGGTGTTTTTTGAAAATGAAACCATGTAAACCTATTCTAGTAAAACCTTCAAAATACAATTATGAACCTGAAAATGAGCAGAATATGGGCACTTTAAAGCATTTTAACTACAAAGCTAATACACAGTAAAGGAGTGAGATGTCTCACTCTGGAGCTAAAACACACAGGGTGAAAACAGGATCTGCAGCAATGTGCAGTACAACAAAAATATGGTGTTTTTTGAAAATAAAACCATGTAAACCTATTCTGGTACAACCTCATAATACAATTATGAACCTGAATAATGAGAATAATATGGGCGCTTCATAATATAGTTTGTATTATAGCTTTTAATGTGCTTCCAATGTACTGTAAGTGATGGGTGACAAAATCCAGCGTCCTCGTTCAGGTCCTGACATTGTCCAAAGTTTCCCTTTAAAACATGTAGAAAACAACAGAAGATTGTCCCTGTCCGACTCGTTCTTTAAATACTCCGTTTGGTTTTTGGTGAGGAGGGTTGCACCTGGGTAGAGCGTGTGGAAAGCTTACGCCATGGCCACGTAGATTTGGTCATAAACGACAGAGTCTCTTGTCGCTGGGAAACCGTCTTTAACCCTCGTGTTGTCTTCCTGTCAAAAATCAACACTTTTGTTGATGCTTTTTATCAATGTTTTTAACTTTTTCTTAAGTTTTTGTCCCTTTTTTCAACACTTTTGACGCTTTTTTGAACGCTTGTCACTTTTTTGAACGCTTGTCACTTTTTTGATGTTTTCAACACTAACTTATTAACTTCAGTTCTACAGTTATTTTTGGAATTCATAGTCAATAAATCTAATTTATAGAAAATTATACCTTATGTTTGAGTTTGAAAAGCAGAAATTAGGAATTATTGAGACAAAAATTAAAGGAATGGATGTTGATGGATAATCACAGACTGGAATATGTCAACTTTTACTAAATACTATTTCAAAAACACAAAATGAATGAAAGTAGAGATTTGTACTCGCCAAAGAGCGTTGTATGGAATCAATCATGTTATTTTGGGTAGTTAAAAACAACATTGATATAGGACAACGGGCTAATTTTGATGGTCATTTACACAAAGAAGGCAACCAAAATGTCTAACTCGAGAGACGACAAGATTCTGAAACTGTGATGGTTGATGCCAAAATCATCAGACAAATTCAATGAACGGCATGAGACTTGGTAGTTTATGACTAAATTATGAACTGGCTACGTAACTGCGATGTAATCCGTGCATGTCCTGCCTCATGCACACACCACCCAGGTGCCACCCATCGCCTAAACCACACATATTTCTACATATTTAACAAATAACTTACAGGAGTTCCAGTAAGTGAGAATGTTTCAGACAATGTCAGGACCTGATTCCTTGGGCAGTCCAGAAATCACACACTCTCTCACACACACACACACTCTCTCTCACACACACACACACACACACACACACACACACACATACACACACGCAGGGAAGCCACCCCTCACCCTCTCTCCCAGACTAATTCTAGTCCATTCCCATTGAGTTGCATTAGCATACAGATGTTCGACTGAAAAGAGAAAGCAGGGCGACACAAAGAGCCTCCATGACCAGGAGGGGAGGGAGGGGTCAATGGGCTGCACGGGGATGGCCCTTGGCCTTTTTAAGGTCTTCCACACACACACACACACACACACACACACACACACACACACATAAACACACAGCCACGGGTATTGAATGGTAAGTAGCCATGGGGGTTGTGGGAGTCTGCTCCTGTTTCACTCTTCTGTTATTCATTCACCAGAGGGAAGTCCTCAGCCTACCCACAGCTATGCCACATACACACGCACACACACACACACACACACACACACACACACACACACACACACACATACAAAATTCAGTTGAGGTTCCAGTGTGATTTCAATAAAAATGTTGAAGGTATTAGTAACCAAATTTAATTTTGTTACAGTACCTCTCACAGGGAAATGTAGACCTCATTCATTTTAATTCATTATATATTTATATGACAGCTGGCGTTACTACAGATTAAAATAAAAAAAACTACATATTAGTTGCTCATTAGTTGATCATGTTATAAATATGTTATGGATTAAACTGCCCAACAGTTTCTCTAATTAGCCCCAAATACACCAGCTACAAAAAATAAAACTGTAGTTTTAACACAACACACACACACACACACACACACACACACACACAGACACAGGGGAGGACGTCAACTACTGCTCCACTTTGTGTGAATAGATGGAAATCAGTCACAAGTATCTCTGTGCCCCATTGTGTGCTGGGAAGTCTTTGTTCGAGCATCTGTTGCCCAAACATTGTCCTCAGTGTCGCTCACTCTAAATTGGTCTGTTTAGACGAGTTGCAACAAAACTCACTCCTCTTCCCACACAACACACACATAAACACACACAGAGGGGAGGGACGGGAGATTTTGCTGAACACAAGTGAGAGAAAGAGTTAATCTTTGGTCCTTTTGTGCATCAATGAGACACAGATGATCCTACAGGCCCTAAACGCAGCAGCAGAATCTTAAAGTGATGCTCGTGGGAACGCTTCCCCTTAGATGAACATTTGTGTTGTTCCGCCTTGTTGACCACAACCATTTTCTAACTTTTACTGCACTTAAAAGGAATCTGACTCCCATTTTACACAGGAAAACAAAGAAATACTGCAGATATTAGCAGTTAGTATATACAGTAAAAGCAAAATGTCCAGAGACAAATTAAGTTTGTACTAAGAAGAGTGTAAGTTTATTTCAGCAAGAAACCCAATGTCCTCAATGTCTGCATATTCTTCTCTGCAGAAGGTAGCCTTTAATTGTGCTGTTTATCTAGCTGAGCTAATCAGAGTCCGAATGACCGTTTCCCTCTCAGTCATCATGAGACTACGATTTTGTAGATATCTGCATAATGATGTAAGAGCTAAGGGAAGTGTTTTGTAGAGATGAGAATGAGCAGAGGGGGAGATTGTGAGACAGGGGGACGTGAGGATAAGACAAAAAGTCTCAGTATGGTTGATGTGCATTAGAATTAAACGTTGGAGAAGATGAGAGTAAAAGAATAAGTAAAAGTTTTTGATTTCATTCTCATGTTGCATGTATTTTGCTCAAGTTTTCTTCAGTTTTTTGAGTCATAAGTTACTCAAGATTTCAAAAGACCTAATGCCCAGCATACACTAGAAGTCTGACAATATATCACATCTAAATACAATGTGTCATAATGTCACTGAGTTGTTAAGTCACAGACTAGAAGACACAACAAGTATTTGACTTAACCAAGACTTTGAAAAGAAAAAGTTACGATAATATCAAACATGATTTTGTCAGATTGTCAAGACGGGAGACTTAAGATGGCTCGGACTGAGTTCTGCGCCCATCTTAAACCACGCTATTGACGACGGGAGCGCTCTCAGGATTTCTTTCCGATAATGAAAATGTATCTGCGACATTGGAATCGCTTGAAATCAAATATCTTGAACGCTAAAACGTTCGTCATTTAATAAAATCCCTTCAAAATGACACAAACTGTGAAATGAGATACGAGATAGTGCGCTTTCATTTTTCAAAGACTTTTATTTTGAAATAAAACGGGGACAAATATATTAAGATAAAGAGCTAGGTCGTCAACATAACCCGTGGAATGTAAACAATAAATGCATTTAAATTATGTAAAAAAAAAAAACAAATACACAATATCAAACACAATATAGGTTTTTGCTTTAAAAAACAAAATAAATAAGACTTTTAAGTTAACAAAAGTTACAAAAACGGCTTGTTGCCAGGTTGAGCTAACAATTAGCTCCAGCAACAGCGAGCGTCTCTCCGGAGCAGGTCGAGTTCTTGATTTCACGACAAAAACAAACAATAATAATAAAAAAAAAAACCTTGCCTGAAATCATTTTAACTCGCTTGATTTCACCTGCCGCTCAGAGAGTTAGCTAGCTAGCGTGCAACAGAGGTCGACCTACAAACACATTGTCATCAAGGCAACTCTGAGAGATAAAAATCAACTATACACAAAGGTCTCCTTTCCCCCTGTTTGCCCCCAACAAGAGAAGATAGCGCTCGGGATTTTTTCCACACATTATGACCACAACATAGCAATACAGCAGTCCTGATAAATCACACACATACAGTGTGTTGTTACGGATGATCGTTGTGTACACACATTTCTATCTGACTCCCACTGAGGCCATGCATGTGTGGGGAAACCCCTCTTTTACCACCGCTTTGCTTCGTATTTAGATAACAGCACTTAACAATTGGAGAAAAAGGTTATTACAGTCAGGTGTGTGAGGCGTAACGGAGAGGAGAGTAGACTCACTGTATGTTCACACCAACACGCTAAAGATCATCAGTCTGCGTCTCTATTCGAAGAGAGAAACCGCCGACTTACTTATCGAGCTGCGTCTTGATGTGAAAACTCAGTGAGTCCTGATTTCTGCCGGCCTACTAGCCAATAAGGCAACATACATTATAGAATGCCAAAATGTTTCTCCTCCTCCTTTCCTATTCTCTACTTTCCTCTCTTCTCCGCGAGCCTTCTTAAAGCTACTGGATAGTACAAACCAAGCAGATGGACATGATCATGAATAATACAGACGTAAAGCATATTTTCTCTAGGATTATGAAACAAATGCACAAACACAATCACAAAGCAAGCTCATCAACTTAATTCAAAAACCAATAAATCAGTCTACAAAAGTGTTACGCTATCCCAACAATAATCATAACACTGCACACTTTCTGTCGTAGTTAAAGGCTAGGCTAGGTGTTAGCAATACTAGTCGGTTAGGGGAACTCTAATATCAACTTTGGTAACTAGAGACTCAGAGGGTTGCCATACCATTTGATGCTAAGGTAGTTTAGCTGAATCCTTGCCAGGCAGTGGCAATGGCTGAGCAGTACAATCAAGTGGCCACAGCCGTACATCCAATCAATTAATAAATCAATCAATCAGTAAAAGCATACAGTTATTAAACCCTCTTACTCGTGGACACGCGTTTGGTTTCATACAGTTGGAGAGCCCTAATATGACTGGAGAAGAGCTGCCGGTTGGCATCACTGTTAAAAGGAGTAAAATAACAAATATGATTTGTGAAAAAGTGGAAAGTACACCAGTTATACATCTTAAAATCCTTCGGTCCGGGTACCGGGCATTCTCACACTGAGTAGGGAGAGCAATGGAGCAAATGCCGAGCTAAGTGAAGTACCCTACAAGTATTCTCTGTAAAAAACGAGTATACAACAGTATACAGCAGTAACAATGGCGTAAAACGACAACCTTATAAAAAAAATAAAATAGAACAAAAAAGAAGTCAGCTAAAACTGGACGAACACTGAGCAGCGCTACAACTGCTTGGATGAGAAATGCAATATGCACAAAGTTAGGTACGTTTACCTAGCTGGATTTAGGGAGGGACTGAAGCCCTAATGTTGTCTCCTTTCTTGTGATAATGAAGTTTCTGCTTTATTTAGACCCTCTATTGTGCATAGAAAACATAGGTCAAAGCTGCTTTTTGGTTTTTGGACTTGGCAAAAAACCCCAATTATCACATTCTCGTCACATAGAGTCTAACAATTAGAGCATCGGCCCCTGATTTAATTCAGCCCAACAGTAAATCCCTTCCCCTACTCGTCTGTAACAGACAGCCGGCTAAAGATGGGCAGGCGTCGGCCCTCAAAGCTTGGCGACTCCGTGCCGCTGGAGGAAGAGCTGAGGGAGCAGGAGGAGGTGTAGCCCTCCTCGGAAAGTGAGTCAGCAGAGGAGCAGCGCTGAAGGCCAGGTAGGCCGCTCAGGGAGACCGGCAGCTGCTGGGGGAAGTGGTAAGGGAGGAGAGGATTTTTGGAAGTGAAAATGGAGGCGGGACATTTGCTGCTGACCGACTCGGTCACGGCGTAGAATCGCGGAGCCGAATCGCCGCTGTCGCCTCCCAGGTCGCTGATGCCAGAGAAGGGGTAGGGGCAATGCTTCAGCGCCCCTGGCTCAGGGAAGAGAGGGGAGAGGAGCTCGGGGCTCCCTGTGGAGGATGGGGGAGGGGTGACGGAGGAGGCCCGTGTGAAGAGCAGGGAGGAAGGCTGCAACTCCTCAACCGGTTGGAAAGTCTGTGGCGAGGAGGAGAAGCCTGCGAAGCTGAAGCTCTGACGCAGCAGAGGAGGCCTCAGCTTCTGTTTCTGCGGAAGTACGCCGGCGTTGCCGTCCAGGATCTCGTCGGCGTTGTGGATGAAGTGGCAGCGGGCGCCGTACGGGCAGAAGCCTATCGTGTGGAAAGTGCGGCACGGCTCCGTCTTGTACTTGGGGTGCCTGCACAGGCCTCTGAGCTCGTCCATGCCATGGGCGAACTGGCACTTGGCGCCGTACTTGCAGGTGCCGCTTTCCTCGTAGGTGCGGCACAGTTCGGTCTTGTACCGGGTGGAGATGTGAGGCGAGGGAGCCGGGGGTCTGGAGGCAGAGGGGGAAGCAATGGAGGAGAGGGAGCTGTTGCTGAGGCAGAAGCCAGGTGGAGGGAGCAGCAGTTTTGGGGAAAAGTTAGCTGTTTTTTCTTCTTTAGCTCCCAAGCTGCTGCCCTCGATCATGCTGACCGAGCGGTCGACTCTGAAGGGGATGTGGCTGAGTGAGGAGAGGGGAAGCTGACTCTCCCTGTTCCACTGCTGGCTGGAGGGCGTGTTGAGCCCCCAGCCGACTGAGTCAATCACATCAGAGCTGCTGCTGGCGCTGCTGTTGAACTTGGAGTTGGGGAGGGTCACGGGGCACAGAGAATGGCGACGCTGGAAGCCCACCACTCTCTCACTGTGCTGCTGCCGTTGAGGCTGTGAGCCGGTAGGCGAGCCATCTGTCGCCTCCAGGCCGCGGAAATTCTGTCACACAAAAGGAGAGAGGGAGAGAATAGATGTGAGCTTTCTGCATTCCTGGAGCGCTGGAGCGAGAGTGGAAGGGCCACGCTGAGCTGAAAGGAGATTTGGAAAGCTGCAGCTAAAGCAACTGGAAAAATTGCCTTGGGAAGTTGGACTTTGTTTTATCTTAACAAATGTAATAAATTAGGGCTTGGGGTACATGTTTGTTTCAGCTTTATGGAAAAATAACCTTTTTTTAAATATGTGTAAAAGTACAATGCATGCACAGAGACTAAACACACATCTAATTGCAATTAGTATTATATATATGTATATATATATATATACACTTTTACATTGGATTAATAGTTTCAGCCATTATACTTATATATACTTATTTTAAACTCTTCATTTTTTTTAACCCAAAAAAGAATAATAAACTTTTCTTGTATAACCTTATGGTTTAAAAAATATCCCACCATAGATTTTCACTTTTCTTGTTTACAAGACATATTATATATACAATATATTTAGTAGATGTATTTTACACAAATAAGTTTCAAACCAAACATTGCAGATAAAATGAAAAGACTAATTCAATCTACATTTTCCCCAAAAAAACATTATTTCTTGCATTGTTAATGAGTTCACTCCCCAAATAAAGTTAAGATACATCTCCAAAACATTTAATCTGTTTACGTCTTAATTAAGTATTAGCCTTATAACTTTTCATCACTTAATTATTAATTCCAACATTAAAAAACAAAGGGCATTAATGATTTATTCTGTCGTTGCCATAATAAAGAGTTCTCAATCAAGAGCTTGAGCTGATCCCAGAGGAGACAGAGGAGTCATGTTGGTAGAGATGTATAAACCATTTAAGTTGTCAGTGGTTGCTCTCACCTTGAAGAACTCCTCATCCAGTTCCAGGAAAGGCGTTAGAAAGTCGGAGGGCATGGTTCGCTCCACCGTCCTCGCTGAGTGAAGGAGCTGGACGCCTGATCCCACAGTGGAGGAACGCTGGGGAGGACAAAACGTGTCTGGGTCCAAAGTGAAGGAAGACAGACCGACAGAGTCTAGTCTTCAGGGGAGCTGAGACTGCAGAGAAAAGGTTTAAGGCCCGGGGAAACCTCTGATAGTTCAGCTCGGTCCTTCAGAAGGTTGTTTTCAGACGTCTGGGGGAAGAGAAGCTGCTTGTCCTAGGAGTTGAAAGAGTTTTGTGGGGAGGGAAGGGGAGAGGAATGAAGAAGTAGTCAGGTCCGTTAAAGAAGAGCAACGTGACCCTCGGAGGAAAGTTCCTCGACCATCTGTTGGAATCTGCTTAAATAGTTGGGGAAATCCACCCATACACACCCCCTGCCTGTGTTCTTCAGGGGGCAGGGCAGGGAGTGTGTGAGTGTGTGTGTTAATATGTGTTAATGTGGGTGTTGTTGGGGGGATGGGGTCCTGCATTGTAATAGTGTGCTGGGGGGCAGGGTGGGCATAGAAAGAAGAGAAGGGAGCTGAATGGAGCTACTTTTCTACCCATTCATTACCAAATCCTTAAAGATGAATTTCTTCTTTGCTTTTAACCGGCCATACCTTCACTTTGAGATCATGTTGCAAACCCCAAACACATTTACCTTCATTTGTACAGTTACAGTGCAGCAAAGTTGTTAAAAAGTATAGAAAAAGTATATTCAATTTAAAAAATATGTTTTATTTTATGTTATTCCTCCAAATGTTTTCAGGTACACTGCATTTAACCCTGATTAAGGCTGTCAAGATGAAAACTAGGGACTTAACCTGCTAAATGTGAGAAGAATAGTCTTTTTCTTCTTTTTAATAGATCATAAAAGATATTCTAGGTTGACCCAATCAAAGTTTCTACAGCAAACTTGATTTAGGATTCTGTTCAGCCGTGTTGTTCACGCTTCTGCTTGATGGAAAAGTTTAATTCCAACACATGGCATTACTTTAATAATAAGAGTCATTGCAAGTGTGACATTATTTCACCTAACAAATAAGATCACAAAGCCTTTTGGTCTAAAATAAACTGAAATATGGTGTATGTCCAATGTCTAACTCAGCCTTGTTTCTGCTGATTTTAAGTGCAAAACAAAGTACTAACAATGGCGGAGTAATAGGTTACAATACACTTGAATTCTTTTGTGTTGAGTTTGTACGTCTTCCACGTGTCTGTGACAGTTGTTTTCTACCCAAAGTCATGTCGATTGGAAATCCAAAATGCCCAAAGGTGTAAATGGAGTGTGAATGTGTTAGACTGACGACGTGTCCGAGGCGCACCCCACCCAGTTTTGTGAATAGTTTGAGTTGAAACATTTCTCAAGAGTCAAAGATGCCTTGGAGGCAGAACTTATGTCATTGGTTTAAATAATGGAAATGCAGATTCTCTGGACAAACTTAATTACAATGATAAAAGGGACGTACGTACTGTATGTAAAATGCATTAGAACCAGTCTTCATTAGCGTGCATGCTGACCATCCAAGCACAATGTAGCCAAGTCCTCCATTACAATCTGCTGTATGTAAACTACACTTTTCATACCTGACAAATTAAATAACATGTCCCTTCTATCTCAGTTCATATTTGACATTCACGGCTTCACATGTATGAGACACAAGAGCAAGTCCTGACATGTGGTCCAGGTCCAGTGCAGACCCAGCCACTCCTTCAGCAGCGATGTGTCCGTCGTCACGGTGTGTCGTTTCAAAGCTTGTTGTTCAAATGCAAATTGAGGTCAGTGAGGATGGTTTAAAGCTAGCAGGGTGGAAGAAATGTTGACTGCTCCAAGGCAGCGCGGGACAAAACAAAGGCTGCTTTTGATTTGAATGGGTCAACGTGGGATTTCCATGAATGTGTTCCCAACCTGATTGATAACAACATAAAGTTGTCATCTGTTGGGGAGGACTTGTTGCTCTGTGAGACCCGATTGTAGAATATAAAGTTAGTAAAAGATGACTAAGTAAAAAGAAATGCTGCCATGTTGGCGGTCCTCGGCGCGTACAGAACTGCAGCTGCAGAAGTCTAATATTTGTATTGTATTGTTGTTTTTTATATTTCAGATATTTGTTCTTGTATTTTAGTCCTATTATTATTTAATGTACATTGCATTCAAATATATTGTATCGTAGTATTTCATTTATATTTATATTCTGTACTATGTGACTGATTTTGCTGCTGTAACACTATAATTTCCCATTTTATCTATCTATCTATCTATCTATCTATCTATCTATCTATCTATCTATCTATCTATCTATCTATCTATCTAACTCATGTCTTAACCTGGTACGTTTTTTTATGGTCACATTTGGACCGAACGCATTACCAATGTTCATTTTTCTTTCATTTCAAGTTTCATATCAAGTTTTACTCTTTATTGATCCCCTATGGGGAAATTACAATTTACACTCTGTTGTTATTACACACTACACACAGGCCTGAAATACACACACATGCTCAGGTCCTATACATGCACTAATGGAGAGACGTCAGAGTGAGTGGGGACCAGCGCCCTGAGCGGTTGGGGGAGGTTCGGTGCCTTGCTCAAGAGCACTTTGGCAGTGCCCAGGAAGTGAACTGGCATCTCTCCAGCTACCAGTCCAAAATCATGTTGTCCTCGGGTCAAATTGACCTGTTTTCCTATATCAATGTTCTTTTTAACTACCCAATTGTAATAACCCCAAATAACATGATTGATTCCACACTTTTATTAATTTTGGGGGCGTCCTATTCAATTTTATAGCATTTGAAAAACAAATTGAAGTGTTTTTGACATAGTAGAGCAAAGAGAAGAGGCTAAACTTGTGGGTGTGATGATTGATGATAGCTTGTGTTGGGACAAACACGTTCAGGAACTGGTAACTAAAATGGGCAACACCTTGTCAGTTATTAAAAGGTGTGCAAACATCTTCACACCACAGACAGTTAAACAAGTCCTTCAAGCTTTGTTTTTTTCACATCTGGATTACTGCTCAGTGGTGTGGTCCAGCACTTCAGCAATTAATATGAAAACATTACAAGTGATTCAGAATAAAGCTGCGCGTGTGGGTTTAGATCAAATGTTGATAAAACGCATGAACAATTCTCATGGCTTAAAGTTAAAAATAGATTTGTGTATACGCTAATGTTTCATGCATGCAGTAGGAGGGAGTTTTATTTTACCTAAAGTGAAAACTAAGTCAATTCAACGTTCAGTTAAGTATGTGTTCCAGTGAATGGGACTCTCTCCCAACGACTATCAAACACAACTCTCAGTATAGCTTTAAAAAATCACTTAAGACATATTTATTTCAAAGGAAATAAATATTTAATATAAAATTAGTTTGGTATATGGCTTTTGTTATCGTATTTGTTAAAATAGATTCTATTTTGTTTCATTTCTTGTATTAATTGCTGTAAGATTTACTTATGATTTGTATTTTCAAATGTATGTGTGTGTGTGTAATGAAATGTCATGATGAGTATTGTCAAGGAAAGATTGTAGGACCCCAGGAAGGATAGCTTTTAGTGTATGCTGAAGCTAATGGGGATCCTATTTCTGCTTTTCTAACTCAAACATAAGGTATACTATCCTATAAATGAGGTTTATTGACCATAAACATAAAAAGTTAAAAACATTGATAAAAAAGCCTCAACAAAAGTGTTGATTTTCAATTTTGACGGGAAGACAACACGAGGGTTTAGAAGGATTTCCCTGTTCAGAGAGTTCAGAGCCTGTGTGTTGCTTGTGAGAATCAAGGTTACAGTGATGGTGGGTGATGGTGATGCATTTCAAACAGTAGTGGATCTGTTGTCAGTGTGGTGCATTGTGTCTCTGTATGGACCCTGCAGGGACATTTCAGACGTCGTTAGTGTTTGCGTTGGGTGATCCGGGGTGTGGAGCCCATCGAGGAGAACAGGAGCTCCACACAGGAAGTGTCAACACTTTAATGTTTACTGTCTGTGGGGTTCAGTTGGTAACACTGAAACTACACAGTGCAAGGATACAACGAGAAAATTGACTCACACTACACTAAAGTGAGCTTTAGGAAAACAATGACATGAGCCTGCTCATATTTGATCATTGTTGTTTTCGGACTGAAATAGAGCGAGAAAGAAGTTTGTTGCCAACTGTTTTGGCGTTGACGAGTGGAAGGAGATCTTGTGCAGATGCACGATGTTTTCCCATGTGAACAACATCCGTACATTTCCCTGGCATAGTGTAATTTAAGAAATGTTTTTTACTGGGCCAAATACTTATTTAACTTACATAAATAAGTGACCCGAGCAGCCAAAGGTTAGATCTTTGGATTGTAAAGAGGCTGCAAAGACAAACTGTAAACACACAACAGACATTTCTTATCACAATGCCTCATTGATATGTTACTCTGTGTGGGTGTGGGTGTTGTGTGTGTGTGTGTGCGTGTGTGTGTGTGTGTGTTTTCAGGGTTAAATAACTGTAATTCAGTGTGGTTTCCTCCCTGTGGTCGGTTGGTTTGGTAACAGACTGACTGTCGTTATGTCTTTCTTTTACTTCCTTGTGTTTACCCTCTTCAACACTTTCTTCCTTCCTTTCTTTCTTTCTTAGAACTCTACATTAGTCGGGGGATTTAAGTCCATCATCCTTACTTCTCTGTGATCTCCAGAAAATCAGGTCCAGAGTTCACCTTAGACACATGTGGAGATAGTTTGTGCGAGATCCATCTCATTGGCTCGTGCCAATGGAAAATCCGCCGGATGTCCCTCATTTTCAGCCGATTTCCGTCCCCTTCTGCTTTCTTTGTGTTGCCGTTCTAAACTCTGTTGGATTTATGATTTATTAACTATGGTTACCTGGTCCTCAGATCTCTGCAGGGTAAATCCAGACAGCTAGCTAGACTATCTGTCCAATCTGAGGACTATGGTTACCTGGTCCTCAGATCTCTGCAGGGTAAATCCAGACAGCTAGCTAGACTATCTGTCCAATCTGAGGACTATGGTTACCTGGTCCTCAGATCTCTGCAGGGTAAATCCAGACAGCTAGCTAGACTATCTGTCCAATCGGAGTTTTCTGTTGCACGACTAAAACCAGTCCCTTCCTGAGGCTGTTTTGCAGCGGCACCGTTGCTCCGTCCGACACTCAGCGTTGCGATTGGTTTAAAGAAGTAAACCAGACCACATTTCTCTCCCATCCCAGAATACTGTGTGGACTAGCCAGACCAGGTCTGACAATGCAAGACTTAACAAGTCTCTAGCTGTTCCCTGAATTTCTTTATTTTGGCATCATCCCTTACCGACAGAAGTCCCCAAATCTCGTCGCCTCTCCAGTTAGACATTTTCATTTCTGTCTTTGTGTAAATTACTCTTCTTCTTCTTCTTCTTCGTCTTCTTCTTCTTCACCCTTGGATGTTTGTTAAGTTGGAGTTTGTGCGAGCCCCATGATACACAAAAAACATCACACGTGGGCTCTGTTGGACACAGACTTTGTTCTCTGTAAAGGCTGTTTGATGTTTTTTTTGTGTAATCTTATTGTTTTTTATTATAAAAATATCACAATATTATTTTATGTCTGCATAAGTTCTGGGTTGCAGTGCATGTTTGAAATAGTGTTCTTGTATTTTTATTGATAAGTCATGCAAATGTATTAGGTTACATCTCTCTCTCTCTCTCTTGTTGTGGTCTGGTGTACTCTAGTGACACAGTAACTGAATCTGTTCTTACATAACCAGCATAACTGTCTGTGGCTGTGGGATGTATCTGGTTTTTTTTTCTATGTGGGTGTTTTCTTGAGTTGTTCTGACAGTTGCAAAGCTTAACACGAACAGTGCATTGCTGTAATGCAGTGTCATAATAATCCACAACAAGGCCAATGTATATATTTCCACCAATTGAACACAACCCTAAGGAGTGAGTTAAGAAAGCTTGTAAAAGAGCTCGGATCAGGTCTGGGACTAACGTTAGAGGTACATTCCACCACAATGATAATTTCATGTCTGCATAATCATATCATGATGGTGGTTTACTTTAACCTTGGCTGGGAAATGTCACGTGCCGTGTCAGTTGGCAGGGGTTTGGGTGGAGACGAGGGAGGAGCTGGTTTACAGACGCTGGTGCCACAGGAACACAGTGTTGTTGACAAAGATATTGTCACCCCCCGATGTGAGGCGAGTGCAGATTTGAGTCGCGCATACTCAGATTTAAAAGGTTTACGACATAACGTGTCATACTGAGATTTGTGAAATCCATGAAATGATAAACTAACAATAACAGAAGATGGGAATCATTTCAAAAACGTTTTAGCTATCTATGATAGCTTGATTGCTAACGTTAGCTCAAAACACCATTCAACTGATAAGTTTGTTGTGTTTGATTGCTAACTTGTAGCTAAGCTAGCTGTTTTAGCTATCTATGATTGTTTGATTGCTAACGTTAGCTCAAAACGCTATTCAACTGATAACTTTTGCTGTGTTTGACTGCTAACTTGTAGCTAGCAGTGAACAAACTTCGTTAAGTAGGTTCATCTTTATTCTGTATTGATTTTACAGAAGTCTCTCGTTAGCATCTTGTATGCTACTTGTTGCAAAGTGACTCACGCGCAACTCAAATCTGCACTCAACTCCCAGATGTCAGTCAACATGGCTGACGCTAAAAAACTTAAGAAGTGTGTAGTTTGTAGAGAGCAGGTATTTTTGTTCCCTTCATCATGCAACAGATAGGAAAAAAACACTTTTCTGATTATGTCCGACCTAACAATTTCCCCCATAGGATTTAAAAAATAAAAGCCTGAAAGGTAATGAAAATATAAAATAAATTATACCAAACCTTGAATATGTTTGACAAAAGTTAAAGATAAATTTATTTAGGTGGTAAAGTTATGATGAAATTGTATGTTAATATGAAATGTTAATTCTGAAAATGTAATTACACACACACGCACACACGCACACACACACACACACACACACACACACACACACACACACACACGGTCGTCAGCCCCTTGTCTGAGCCCGTCTTGGCCTCTTTGTTGAGGCCAGCAGGACAAGAGCTCCATTGTCCAGAAGCTTCTCCATATGTTCTGATGTACACCACAGTGAAGCGTTACGGACAATACCAGCACACAGGATCTGATCTAACTGTCCTCTGTGGTTTAATCAAAGGCGAGAGCTTATCCTGAGACTCACATGGCTCTGCTGCAGTGGACTGCATCCCTCCACATTAAAAAAATTGATACTGATTGAATGTGATTATTTTATGATACAAGAGTTTTATCCCATTGCCATAAGCAATGGGATAAAACTCTTTGTTTTGTTAGATAGTCACCCATTTAAAACTCCTATCAGGGCTGGAAATATTTCCTGGCACTTCAGAAAAAGACCAATAAATCACCAGCTTAAAAACAGATATGAGTTGCTGTGTTAATGTGTGCTTTATTGGCACACCTTATTAACCTTCAATGGCTGAGAGTGCATCTTCTGACATGTAATGTTGCAGTTCCACATGGGGTTAATGAGCTGTTTTCTTTCTAAAGAAAAACAACTAATGCTTTTAATGCTCATCGTCATCTCCTCCCGGCGTGCCCATTGTCATGGATGTTGGCTCTTTTAGGTCATTTCCATTTTGGTTTGAATCCGAATGGTGCTCAAGGGCTCTGTTTACAAAGCCACAGTCTATTGTTGTAACCCGCTGTGTTTGTTTGGCGTGATGCTACTTTCCGACCTCTATTGATGTGAATGAGAGCCATAGGCATCAGATGCCCACCGCCTTGTTTTTCCCCCCAACTCATCTATTGTTGTCTGTGTGTATCGGAACACTTCAATACTGTATTGCATCAAAGCTTTAGTGCATAACTTTTTGATAATAATGAACTTCTGTTACATTCAAGTCATTGCCAAATGAGTTGCTACAAAGCTAATTAAGACTATCGGCTCCACACAACTCTCTCTGTATTTCTCAGTATGACTATGTTCAGAAGATTGTGGGGTCCGGTGACTTTCCCGCACAGAACCTTGCTTGAAGACAATTACCTTTTTTTTAATCCTCCATGTCCTCCTTGGCTACGAGCAACTGCCTGGAGGAGGGGGGGGGGAGGGTGCACGGTTATGGAAGGCTTGTATCATGTGGATGCGCCAACAGTTTTGTTGTCCTTACTTAGAATTCCTCATGTGGGAGACAGAAACTATGCATAGCTTTAACACCCTGGCCTACTACAAAAATTAAGCTGTGTTCAAATGGTAACATATTCTTTTACGTCTCTTTCACCAATGAGATGTAGAGCCTCAGTTTGCTTCAAACCAAGTGCTTTGTGATTGTCTAACAGTACCTAAACCCTCTCCACCATTGGAATTGGGGTGCTGCCCCAGATTGTTTTTGCAAACCTTTAGCATGAAAAATTCACTTTGAGTTTTCTTTACATTAATATGCATTCCCCCAGCCTGTCTATGGCCCCCCAGTGGCTAGAAATGGTGATAGCTGTAAACTGAGTCCTGGGTGTCCTGCTCTGCCTTTAAGAAGATAAAAACTCAGATGGGCCGATCTGGAATCTTACTCCTTATGAGGTCATTAGGGGCAAGGTTACCTCCCATTTCTCTGATTTGCCCGCCCAGAGAATTTGGCCCACCCATGAGAGAGAGATATCATGGCCTTCAAACAAGCAAAGTGGCAGTTGGTCAAGGCCACCCCCCCAGACTCCACCTTGCCCCCCCCATCTCTCCTCCTCAATAGCTCAGAAATGGCACATACTATGGAAATCTCATTGTGGGACTGGCTCTAGTGGCTGTAATTCTGCACCAAGGCTGAATTTTGGGAGAGAGACCTCAGATACAGTATTAGGGGACCACTAAGGTCTATATAAAAGAGACTTCAGATACAGTATTAGGGGACCACTAAGGTCTATATAAAAGAGACTTCAGATACAGTATTAGAGGACCACTAAGGTCTATATAAAAGAGACTTCAGATACAGTATTAGGGGACCACTAAGGTCTATATAAAAGAGACTTCAGATACAGTATTAGGGGACCACTAAGGTCTATATAAAAGAGACTTCAGATACAGTATTAGGGACCACTAAGGTCTATATAAAAGAGACTTCAGATACAGTATTAGGGGACCACTAAGGTCTATATAAAAGAGACTTCAGATACAGAATTAGGGACCACTAAGGTCTATATAAAAGAGACTTCAGATACAGTATTAGGGACCACTAAGGTCTATATAAAAGAGACTTCAGATACAGAATTAGGGACCACTAAGGTCTATATAAAAGAGACTTCAGATACAGTATTAGGGGACCACTAAGGTCTATATAAAAGAGACTTCAGATACAGTATTAGGGGACCACTAAGGTCTATATAAAAGAGACTTCAGATACAGTATTAGGGGACCACTAAGGTCTATATAAAAGAGACTTCAGATACAGTATTAGGGGACCACTAAGGTCTATATAAAAGAGACTTCAGATACAGTATTAGGGGACCACTAAGGTCTATATAAAAGAGACTTCAGATACAGTATTAGGGGACCACTAAGGTCTATATAAAAGAGACTTCAGATACAGTATTAGGGGACCACTAAGGTCTATATAAAAGAGACTTCAGATACAGTATTAGGGGACCACTAAGGTCTATATAAAAGCATCCAGAGAGCACCATGTCATGGGACCTTTAAAAACCAACAATCCAAAAAACATGCCCACTTCCTGCAGTGATTGACCAAGTATCAGGAGGTAGTCTTCACACAGTGTAGATTTATTTTGAAAAGTTTGAGTTGTGTACCCAGGGAATAAAACCTTCAACACAAACAGTACTCTGTTAATGCCAATAAAGCACACAGAAACACAGCAACTCACATCTGTTTTTAAGCTGGTGATTCATGGGTCTTTTTCTGAAGTGCCAGGAAACATTTGCAGCCCTGATAGGAGTTTTAAATGGGTGATTAAAGTGAGAAGTTGCAAAGTGATAAATGGTGACTACAGTTGAGAAATGAGCACGTCGTTGAACCTGAGAGACGAATGGCAACCCTCGGGCAGTTAGTGACTGTTATACAAGGGTGGATAAATCACCTGACTCCGGTAGAGTCGCACAAACAACCGTTTCACAACAAGCTTCTGAAGGAGGATATTTCACTTTGTCTTTGGCCTCGTTCCATCCATCAAGCCAGCTTTCACTCTTCTAACAGTACGTCTTCCCTTTAGTTTTATTTGACAAAACCATGCTCTCCTGTGTGGCAAACTGAAAAGATAAGGTCTCTGTCTTTTCCTCTCTCTCCTACACACACATATCCAGTCTCTTTCTGGATTTTCTGGTTGAAAAATCAGAAGATGACAATGGCAAAAGAGATGGGTGGTAATGAATAAAGACACCCACCTCAGTGGTATGGTCTATTGCAGCTAGGTCTAAATGGCAAATGGTGCAAAATAGAGCTGTGTATCTAGATAAATAGATAGATAGAAATGTGCAACTGCTTAAACAGCATGATAAAATGTAAGTTTGTGCAGGTTGCACTTAGTGCAGTATTGTGGTGTCTCAGAGTCTTGTCTAGTGCTTAGGTGGGGATATAGAACAAATGTTACAATGCACAGATGTTTAGGTTTGGTTATCTGTAAGAAATAGATTTCTCTATTCATTATGTGTTTTTTTTAGGAATATTCTTGTTACAAGGAAACCATCTATACATGACTATGCAGCTAGTCATGTCACAAGAAGTAACGTTACTTTACCAAAAGCAAAGACTAACACTGTTAAAGAAATGGTCATGTGTAGAGCAGTGCAAGAATGTAATGTGTTACCTGAACAAATGACACAATAAAGCAGTAAACAGATATTTAAAAGTTCAATTAAAACATATCTATAGATTAGAGAGGACGAAGCATTGGTTGAGGCCTAACAACATATATATGACTGTTGAATTGTGTCCAGAGAGGATGAACCAAATGTTATGGGACATTTGTATGTGTCTTAAAAATGTGTTCAACTTAAATGTAAGGATAACTGCACTGGTAGAGCTGTCCATTTGTTGTCCTTGTCTTATGTGTCTATTTTGGTATTTTATATGAGTTGTGTTATGAAATGATAGTGTACGGTTAGTTTATGTCTTACAATTTTAGTTTGTATTGTTTATGAGGTTGTAGTGTGTATTTATTATTTGCATTTCCACACTTTTAAGTGAGTGTGGCAATGCAAATACATAGCGCCATCTGTATGCAACCTCATCCCATTAATGTTACTAACTCGACTTCTTCCCTTTCCCGGAGTCTTGTGCTCTCTCGCCCCTCTCCTCTCTCCTCCTATCGCTTCCTGCAGGTGTTTCTGGCTCTGGATCTGTGGTTGGAGTCACCTGCTGCCTCCATGTTCCTGCTCCACACCCTCTGCTACAATTCTCCATGTGTTTGTATCTCTCTCTCTCTTTCTTTACCATCAAGGCAGATGCCCCCCACCCTGAGCCATGGTCCTGCTCAAGGTTTCTGCCTCTTAAAGGAAGTTTTTCCTTGCCTCTGTGGCCTTGGTGGGAACTGTTGGTTTTCTGTAAATGACATCATAGAGTACAGTCTAGACCTGCTCTTTTATGAAAAGCGCAATGAGATAACTGTTGTTGTGATTTGGTGCTATAGAATTGAATTGAACCTCAGGAAGAATAGCACCTCCAATGCAAGAGCTAATGAGGATCCTAATAAGAAACGAACCTCAAGCTCCATCTACACAACTATGTTTTGATTTAAACACATCTTTTGCTACATTTACGCCTCACGTCAGAGCCCCTAAAACAGAGACCTTTGGAAACACTGCTGCCCTCGTTTTGGTTTGAGAAATCCAGAATCCAAATCCCAGAAACATCGTGATGAAGAAATGAAAACTCCAGTAGTATTTCTTTAAGGTTTATGTTTGGCATTGGTTGGATCAATGCATCAATTCTAAATTATGCCAATTTAATTCAACAATCTGCTAAAGTAAATAACAGATTGGAACAGATTTTTGGGTCCCGCTGTAATGATTATAAAACGGCATGAATTGTGTCCATTTGTCTACATTAAAAGATGAAACTGGTATTGTCACCCTGCTATGCCGTGAACTACTACAAACTCTGTTTTTTTAATCACTGCTCCATTGTCTTTTTTTGGGACTATTTTTGCCAATCTTCATTTCAACCCCAACTGGTCATCAGACACCGTCTACCAAGAGCCTGGGTCTGGGCCTGGGTCTGGGCCTGGGTCTGGGTCTGGGTCTGGGTCTGGGCCTGGGCCTGGGCCTGGGCCTGGGTCTGGGCCTGGGCCTGGGCCTGGGTCTGGGTCTGGGTCTGGGTCTGTCCCAGGTTTCTTCCCAAAGGGGAGTTTTTCCTCGCCACTGTCGCACTGTTGCTTGCTCTGGAGGAAACTACTAGACCTGTTGGGTCCTTGCAAATTATGGAGTGTGGTCTAGACCTGCTCTATCTGTAAAGTGTCTCGAAATAACTCTTGTTATGAATTGATACTATAAATAAAATTAAATTGAATTGAATTGAAACTGAAAAATCCGGGGTTGATTTGTATTTTGGACAGGCACAAACGTAGAGACCTTTGGAAATGACGGCACACATCAGTCACATTACAGTTAAAAAGTATGTAATCTGAGTTTAACGGCGATGTAAAGCCCAGTGCTGGTAAACTTCCCATTTAAATTACATTACATTACGTACGTTTGAATCTACGGAGAATGGCAAGAATTTCAGCCTTCTTCAACATCGACAGATACATTTTGGTCCTTATGAAAGAATTTGGGCACATTTGGTTTAAATCCATTATAACTGATCACTTTGAGACCATACTGGAAATTTGATTTTCAGGGCCCTCGTTGTTTACAGCATTGTTAGCCCTCCTATTGTAGCACAACACGTGAATGTTCTCTTGCTCCATACAGTGGCAGAGGTCATCAGGTCTCAGGCCAAGGGCCTTTTTTCTTCCTCTGATCCTCCATCAGGCCGTATGGCTCCTTAAATCCTTTCAATTGACCAACTGGACTCAACCCCCCTCTCCACACACACACACACACACATATCATCCCACTGTGTTTTCCCCGCCAACAAGGAATCTCTGACTTCCCTTCTTCAATTCACTCTCTACACGCCCAAGCAGCACTTCATGCAGACTGTATTGTGACTGAGGGCAGCAGAAGCCGGCCCTGATTCCTGGAAGAATGTCCAAAGAAAGTGTGTGTGTGTGTGTGTGTGTGTGTGTGTGTGTGTAAGTGTGTTTGGGAGGAGGGAAGTGGGGGTACAGGGAGTGGAACAGAGTGTTAAGAGCGTCCACTGGATTATGTTTTGACAAAAGACTGGACCCCCCGCTGCAGTAATTTTCCCGCCAGTCAGTTTCCTGTTTCCTGGAATCTGGCAAGTGCACACACACACACACACACACACACACACACACACACACACACACACACACACACACACACGGGGGCCATTTGGTGCCAGCTGCTCACTATGATGCAACAGCAAGACAGTGACCAGCAAGCCCTCGGGGCATCTGGTAAATAAAGACTTCCTTTCATCAAATCCCTGGGAACATAATCCACACATTATTTTATCACGGCGCTTAGAAATCGCCTTAAAAACAGGGGGAGAGAGAATCTGCAGAATCCTTTTCATCCTGTGAAAATAATAAAAAGATTATTTTCCGCATTCAAGCTGACTGTCAGTGTTTTTGATACTCACAGCATGTTCAACACGTGGTTTATTACTTCAATAGTCAGCATCTTTGGGACTAAAACCTGGGTGAAAGACATTTAGAAATCCTCTGTGTTTTAAGTCAACGCCACTCTGTCTTGCGTTAAAAATAAAAAAAAACATTGATTATTTTTGACACTAACAAACATATCTTAGACTATAGCTGCAGAACAAAGTTACTCTACACCACGTCCTTTATATTAGCTTGTCTATTTATAATCAATAAGAAGATATTTAAGATGAAATTCTTTCAACATGATGTAGAAACACAATGTTGAATATGCTGCCTCTATATATACCTGGACCTCAAAGGGGGTTTTCACATCAAGGACTCGGGCTCGCTCCTGACGGTTCTCGGTGATGTCGGCGATGTAAGTGCAAATACACGTTGATGCTGCGTCGTAGCATCAGTGAGAAAGTCAGTATGATTCCAACATTGGATTTACAAACGTTAGCTTCCTGGACGCCTAATGACCACGTCTAAAAATAGTCATCTGACCAAAAGCTCCTGCTGCTTTAAAGGCATCTACAAATGTACGACGCTGTGCAGAACATGCTGAGGACACTCAAATGTTGACTGCAAATGTCTGAGAGGACAAATGCCAGCCTCCCCAACACACACACACACACACACACACACACACACACACACACACACACACTGTCAACTGCCACAACTGGTGGACGGTTGCTATAAGGTGTGTGTGTATGTGTGTGAGACAAACTGGACCTTGTTCACTTCAGACAGCCCCGGTCTGCTGATACAGTGTGAAGTAACACACTCATTGAGTCTGAGTGTGAGTCTAAGAAGTGGTGTTTGGGGCTAAATGAGACCAGTCTCCTCAGCAGCTGCTGCTGTTATTCCAACAGAGGCTGTCATATGAGTGTGTGTGTTTGTGTGTGTGTGTGTGTGTGTGCCCTTCTTGCCCTCAGCTGTTATTTGTCAACGCTTTTTTGTTTTCGAATGACATCATACAGTGGGGAACAGACAGACAGGATGGGGGGCGGGGGGATCCCATGTATATAGTTTCAGTAAATAAGGTCAGTAACAGCAGTGTAAACAGAGATATACCTGTAAACACTATGAGGACTAATTACTGTAACGTGTGCCTTTCTGAAACTCAGAAAATAATAAAGCCTAAAGGTTTTAATGTCTTCTGCATTGGAATACTGACAACATACAAAACATTAGTTATGATACACTGTCATAATAAAACTTTACGTACACATCCCCTTTCATACAGAGAGTGTGGCTCAAAGTGCTTTACAACAAAGTGAAAAACCACAAAACAATGCAGATGCACAAGCAAATTCAAACTAAAGTGAATAAACGTGTATGATAAAAAACCAAGCAGTCAAATAACAACAACAAGAAAACATGGGCAGCTAATATGAAGGGCAGCTATGCCAAAAATGCCATACATACAATACATAATGTGAAAGATAAAAATTAAGACAAACGAAAGCAGAGGAATCAGGGGCGGGAAAAATATCAGTACATCATTTGTGAAAAAAAAAGGTCTGATGTTACTATTTTTAAGTTAAATAACTAGTATAATAACAGCATTGCTAGTCCTGAAACCGATTTTTAGTAGATTTTACAAAATGAATGGCGAAATTTAATAAAAAAGTAACAGAACCTTTGCTCCATCAATGTGCCGGTCCAGTCAGAGAGAGAACGAGGAGAAATAACACAAAGTACACAGGTTTTTTTAACCCCTAAAAGATTTGGGGCTTTAAAAAAACATGCATGGCTGGAGCCTCAGAAGCCCCCAGACCCCTCCCCCCTTGCTCGGCCCCTGATATAAAATAATAAAACAGTAGTAACAGTTAGGTGAAAGCAGTGCCGAATAAATATGAACAAATGTTCATGCTTTTGTCAGATAATGAATGAAGTTGTGTGTCGCTCAACAGTAAGAAAGAACTTTCAAACACATGCACCAGTGTCGCACACATGCACAACAGTTTGTTGGTGTCACTCCTGATAAAACAGCTTGTGAATGCACTGCTGTTCAGAGACAGGCCTGGAAGTCCCCCGGGTTGGACTTTCCCTCCAGCACGAGAAAAAACACATTTGATTTGATAGAAGGGGACTTTCACGCTAAACTTAATAAACCCCATTTCACATGTTTATATTTGGACCCCAGAACATGTAGATTATGGTCCTTGAGATGCGTATCGTTACTGACCTGGGCCTTTTCAAATCAAGACTTAAGACGTATATCTCTTTAAAGTGGCGTTCGGTACCTAGTAATGTGATGGCACATTTATATTTATATTGATTTTATTGATTTTACTTTTTCTCATTCATTATTGTATCTTTGTTAGTGGTGTGTTGTTGTCTTTAAATCTGTGGTTTTTATCTGTTGTGAAGCACTTTGGTTCACCTATCGGTTGATGTAAGGTGCTATATAAATAAAATACATTTACATTTACATTTACATTTGTTTGGTCGAAATCTAGTGCAATGCTAGCCTGGAAATCCAGACCCAAATCCCAAAAAATAACACGGGGTGACGTATCCTGTGACCTATTCAGCTTTTCAATGCAATGACTCAAGTTCAGTTTTTCAATGCAAAATTCAAGTTTAGCCATTCAAATTCAAATATAAATGATTCAAATTCAGTTTTTGTTGGTACATATTTCAGCCCATACAGTTCGCCCCTGGCCCACCTATATCAGATACACCGATGTGATTGGTGCAACTGGCCCCTGGCCCACCTATATCAGATACACCGATGTGATTGGTGCAGCTGGCCCCTGGCCCGCCTATATCAGATACATCGATGTGATTGTTGCAGCTGGCCCCTGGCCCACCAATATCAGATACATCGATGTGATTGGTGCAGCTGGCCGCTGGCCCACCTATATCAGATACACCGATGTGATTGGTGCAGCTGGCCCCTGGCCCACCAATATCAGATACATCGATGTGATTGGTGCAGCTGGCCGCTGGCCCACCTATATCAGATACACCAATGTGATTGGTGCAGCTGGCCCCTGGCCCACCTATATCACATACACCGATGTGATTGGTGCAGCTCGCCCCTGGCCCACCTATATCAGATACATCGATGTGATTGGTGCAGCTGGCCCCTGGCCCACCTATATCAGATACACCGATGTGATTGGTGCAGCTGGCCCCTGGCCCACCTATATCACATACACCGATGTGATTGGTGCAGCTGGCCCCTGGCCCACCTATATCACATACACCAATGTGATTGGTGCAGCTGGCCCCTGGCCCACCTATATCACATACACCGATGTGATTGGTGCAGCTGGCCCCTGGCCCACCTATATCACATACACCGATGTGATTGGTGCAGCTGGCCCCTGGCCCACCTATATCACATACACCAATGTGATTGGTGCAGCTGGCCCCTGGCCCACCTATATCACATACACCGATGTGATTGGTGCAGCTGGCCCCTGGCCCACCTATATCACATACACCAATGTGATTGTGAGCAAGTTCTCAATCAAAAGAATGATTCTTTAAGGTTCCTGTGGTCAACAGTAACCTGCCAAATTACACGATGCACATACACTCTAAATGCACATACACTTTTGTTAAAATTTCTACTATATTTTTTCATAGATAAAATACATTGAGATGAAGTTCAAAAAAACACATTCATGAAGCAAAATAAGCAGATTGCTCCTCTGTGCATTATGCAGAACTTGCACTGGTTTTGCAGGAATTTGACCAGTATAATGTGAGGCCACGGGGTTAAAAGTCCTCGTCCCGTTATATTTTTGAACATAGCCTCATTGTCCATCTCAGTCTCCCATTCAGCTGCTGTAATGGTGTTCCAAAGTGTGTCTGATGTGGCTTTAAAGAGTAACTGCACTGATCTGACTACACTGAATCACCAATGCCACTGAACAAATGCAGTATAGTAGCTTTACTTACAGCCAGGCTCTCATTGGCTAGCTGCTAGTCAATCAGAGTTGAGCAGCTTAGCTTGTTGAATATGATGGAGAACGAGCACAAATCGAGTCTTCCTGCAGGATTTCTATACCACGCTAGAATGGCTTGAAACAAGGTAACAACGCATTTTTTTCCATTAAACATGTTACAGAGTCCATGGTCGAACTTCAGACATTACCACAAAGTCATGAAGTACGTGTGGCAGGGCACCTTTAACAAGTGAACCATGCTTACATACACATACATGCATATATACACACACAGATGCACATGCATACACCCCCCCCCCCCGCTCAAAAGTATGATTTAATTGACCTAAATAAAGACATCTGCACCGTAAATTCATGCAGAAAATCAAGTGTTTGAAGCTCAAAAATTTAATTTTGCTCAAATTATAGAGATCTCAACCATGTCCGAACCCATCCCAAAGTTACGCCCTTGCATACACACATATACACATTTTTTCTTTCTTTTCCAGCTTACTACCATGTTTCATCTATCAGTCAGTAGACGATACAATTATCTCGAGTCCTTCTTGTTAATAACAGAGCTATTATAGTAGCTGGATTTGTGGGCCTACTGAACTGAGCGAAACAGACTGACACACGACTGAAATGACGACATTTAGAACCAGCGCTGAATGTTGCGGCTGTATAAACGATGCCTTCATTGACTGTTGTACATTTTGAAGTGGTTTTGAACCAACTAGTACTCAAAACCATATGAAATAGCTGGTTTATTCTTCATACTCTCTGATACAACCCATAGGGGCATTTCTTTTTCTTATATCAAAATCTTAGAAAGTAAAAGATTGACTACTAACAATATGCTTTGAAATAATTAGCATCACCAGCAAGGCAAGGCAAGGCAAGGCAACTTTATTTGTATAGCACATTTCAGCAACAGGGCAATTCAAAGTGCTATACATAAAATCAGTTAAACAGATAAAACACAAGTACAAACAGTTAAAAATCATAAGCATTAAAAACTGATAAAACACATGAATAGATAGTTAAAACGTTAGGACACATAAAACACAAGAATAAAAGTTACAGTGCAGCATAAGAAATTTAATGAAATGAGCAGTCATTTAAGAAAGGCAGCATTTAAAAGAAAGGTCTTCAGCCTTGATTTAAAAGAACTGAGAGTAGCAGCGGATCTGCAGGTTTCTGGGAGTTTATTCCAGATATGAGGAGCATAGAAACTGAACGCTGCTTCACCCTGTTTAGTTCTGACTCTGGGGACAGAAATCATCATCATTAACCACAGGCCTGAAAAATAAGTGTGTTTATGGATGCTGCCATCCAGCCATATCTAACAGATTCATTACCATAACAAACATCAATTCCCTTTGGAATTCATGGCCCCTTTTTGTACTACACAAACCAACAGAGGTAATGCAGCAGTCCACTGAACTGTTCCCTTTTCACTGCTATTGTTCTTGGTTTGTCTTCCACAATGGGCCTCCGTCGACCCCATTATTCCACAACAAGTCCAGTTACTGGGCTTTATTGTTTGAAAAAAAGCTCTTGGTTGTGGACAGTGGAAGTTGCCTGGGAAAACCCTGACGAACCCCCGGCAAATTTGAGATTTGCTCTACAAGTCCGTCTGGCCAAGCCCATTTCCAATTTCTCCAAATCGAGGCACCATTCACAACCGTTGCTGTTAGATGACGTAGTATGAAGAGTGTCAAAGTGTCAAAGGAAGGACGGATGGGTCAAACAAACCACACTCTATAATTTACAAAGACCCAACAATTCCAGTAATTCCCCAAGAGCAAGCATGGCCACAAGAAAGATAATGGAACTAGCAAGGCGTAGCAGGACATAGCAATGTGGAGCAGGGCATAGCAGGATGTAGCAAGGCATAGCAGGGCATATCAGGACATAGCAGGGCATAGCAGGACGTAGCAGGACGAAGCAGCGCATAGCAGGACGTAGCAGGGTATAGCAGAACGTGGTAGGACATAGCAGGGCATCGCAAGATATAGCAGGGCGTCGCAAGAAAGATAATGGAACTAGCAAGGCGTAGCAGGACATAGCAATGTGTAGCAGGGCATAGCAGGATGTACTCGCTGGTTGAGATGTGTTTCCGTCGCGCTGCATATGTCATCTCCTTCATTGCTGTGATTAGGCTCAGGTCTATCCAACTGCGTCCAGAGGCATTTGAGCGGCGTACATTGGTGATGCCCCTTTTGGAGTTGGACTGTGAATGAACCTTCCCCAGACCCACTCTCAGTGAGAAGGATCTGGTGTCAACCAGGCGACGGTGGAGGGCACAGGAGATTCAAATACCCAGGTGATGGTGCTAAAGAAGCAGCCTCTTCATGGCTGAACCATTTGATGTGACAATCAGTACATTTACATACACTAAAAAAGACTCCCTCTTACTTTGGAAGCATGGTTTTCTTATTTTAACGGTACATCTGTGTATTAGAATCAGCTGTCATAGCCAAGTAATTGAACCAGTGATGGAGTAATTCATTAAATAGGACTCTGAAGTTGGATGAAGTTACTACATTTTTATGTGTAATAGGCAGTGATGGAGTACTCGGAGCGCCGGACTCTTCTTTGGTGACTCGAGACTTGACTTGGACTTACCAGTTGGTGACTCGACTACAACACTGATGTCAACACAAACAAATAATTTAAAAACAACACAACCAATAATCTGTTTTTTTCATTGTTGTTTATACACAGAAACAAGTAAGCTTTGACAAGTAAAGGTAAATAATATACAGGACTATTATGTACATAAGTATGTAAAAGAAAGGTGTGTACATAAATACATACACATACATAAAAAGCACCAATGACCAATCATAAAACAAATTTCAATGCAAATATAGTAAAGAATACGTATTCTGCACTGGGACTGAAAAACAGTTTTAAATAAGCTGACTGTACACACACACACACACACACACACACACACACACACACACACACACACACACACACACACACACACACACCCTTCCTCTACACTGCATTTATGTGTGTTAGTGTGTGTGTGTACACGTGTCTCCTGTCAACAGGTCTGCAGACCAAACACACAGTGACATAATTACTACAGGAAGAGAAACAAGGTCAACAGAGGTAGGTGTGTGTGTGTGTGTGTGTGTGTGTGTGTGTGCCTTTCAGAGGTGGTCTGGCAGACATAAAAACAAACACACATATATACAAAGGCACACACACACGCCACCTTGTACACTGTGTCCTTATGCCCTGTGTGAGTGTGTTTTCATGTGTCTGCCACTGATATGAACCAGTGGAACTAATTAAGTAGTGTGTGTGTGTGGGTGTGTGTTTGTGTGTGAAGTCCCATGGTGCTGATAAGCAAGTGAGCCGCTTTGACCACATTCATTGCCTCACAATGATAATTCGAGCAGTTAACGAGACACAACGGGTGTTACAATGCTTCCTCTGCATATACAGTATGTGTGTGTGTGTGTGTGTTTGTGTGTGTGTGTATGTGTGTGTGCGGTTAGCTGTGTGGTAATGTTTAAGCGAAGAAGGGTTAACGAACACAGCTGCCGTCAGTTAGAGCGTACAGCTAGACCTCTGTATGTGGTTTACTGTTGAGGTGTGTGTGTGTGTGTGTGTGTGTGTGTGTGTGTGTTCCTGTTTGTGTACATGCTACATAATCTCCAAATCATCTTTACACACCAGGGTGTTTTTTTTTTAAAAGTTAGGACACTGAAGCCTGCGATTGCAATGTTATAATACTTGTTTTTAAGAAGTGTTAAAGTAAATACACAAAGTGATTATGTCGTGCTGATTGGTGAATGGTGGCTGGGATTTTGGGAGAAAATCTACGTATGAATATTTGGGCTTTTTTTTTTACGAGAATTCTTTGTGCAATATTTGAGTCAATCACTTACAACCAGTGAGTTATGGTCATTTAAATTTGAGAAGTTACTGTAAGTGTGGATTTCTTAGACTTAGTCCACATGTCGTCTGAGGGCGTTTTTAAACCTATAGTTTGTTTTCTCTGGTTGAAATCAATGGATTAGTGGATACACTTGTTCTGTTCTCCATATTGATGGGTTTGTTTTACAGAAACTAAATTCAAGTGAACTGCTCATTGGCTAGATGCGTCTGGGTCGGTAGCAAGAAGGTAAACACAGAAAAAAAAGCTCAAAGGCAACACAAGCCGTTTTCACATATGGTGAGTGACCGTATTTAGATTTCCAAAAACAAAGAGGACACTCTGCCCGGCCTCGAGACACAAATTCAGACAGGCTTCTCAGAGGTTACAGAACGTGCTTTATTACGCCTCAATGGTACAAAAATGACTTATGTAATAAAATAAAATCTGTAACAAAATAATAGCTCTCTTTTCAAATAAATAAATAAGTATGAAATAATGTATATGACCTATTCTGTGTCAGCTTCAAAATCCAGCTACAACTAAATATCTCTTAAAACCTTTTTAATGTAATAAGATATGATTTTTCGGTGTCCATGTGAGCTTTGAGATCTCCAGCACCTTTACTAGACACTGAAACAAATGTGCTAGCGTTGCACACGGTGCACTCCGCCTCCCACTTGTCCCACCCGGGCAAGGCAAGGCAGCTTTATTTCTATAGCACATTTCAGCAACAGGGCAATTCAAAGTGCTTTACACAAAATCAGTTAAACAGTTAAAACACAAGTATAAACAGTTACAAGTAAAAACATTAAGACAGATAAAACCCTAACCCACTTGAGACTACCTTCACACTAATTAGTCAATTTTAGTGCTACCTTTCGTGATCACCCCTCAGTGTCACTACTTATTGTAAAGTTGTTTTTGCAGTTCAACTGTGAAGCTGCACTTACGCGTTTTTTTGCATTTTGTGTGCAATGCTGCTCCGCTGTGTGATCTGCTCCCTGTATGTGAGCATGGCCGAGCTGCCCAGCTGCCCAGCGTTGGCTATACTAACAAAGAAAAGAGTGCCAGCTACAGAAACATCAAAGAGGAAAAGAAGATGTCATTGTGCCGCCAATAAAGTTTGTTTGACAGGTGATCTTTGAACACCACAGGAAGTAATCATTAGCAGACACGGATGACAAGATTACAACTTTACCTTTAATGGTGTGCTAACAGAGGGACTGTGACAGTGTGTGTTCACTGTTTCCAGCAACAACAGAAGAGAGGGCTCTTTTAATATGAGTGTCATGTTGCTTCCTGTCTGTGAAGTGTGTGTGTGTGAGAGAAAGAGAGAGAGAGAGAGAGACATGAAACTGAGAGAAAGGAATTGCCTGTTATGTGAAACACACACACGTGCACGCATGCACGTATGCACGCACGCACACACACACACACACACACACACACGTTTTTCAAATACCCCTGGTTAGTATGGACAGCTGGTCTGTTGGCGGGAAAGCAGTGGCCAGCTGTCACAGAGAGAGAGAGAGAGAGAGAGAGAGAGAGAGAGAGAGAGAGAGAGAGGGGGGGTACAAACACACCAGGAGATGGAAAGAGAGTAAGAACAAGAAAACAGAGAAACATCTAGAGAGAGAGAGATACACATGTAGAGCGGAAAGGAAACAAACAAAGTGAAATGAGAAAAAAACCTGGAAACAGAGTTAAAATCTCCTTTTATTTATCGTTTCATTGCTGTTTGCATAGGATGGCAGTGCAAATAGTAAAGCCAGGACGATGGTTTTCGAAATTTACTCAGTTCGCCTTTGATCAAAAGCAAATATTGCTTCATGAAATGCATTTATTCCCACCAACTCCTTACAATAATATTCAACTTTTAGGAGCTTGTTTGCTGAAAAAAGCTGCTTGCTATGGGATAAAAGAGGTTCATCAAAGGTCACATCCCAGTGATGACACCTCCCAGATGTATAGACACATTTGGCCATCTTTGAGGGTTCTCATCCTAGTTTTTACACTTTGTTGGAAATCACTACACACAGGCCTGAAAGTGAGTGAGCGTACCCTAGAAATCCAGATTTCAATTTAATTTAAATTTTCTCAGCAAGTTACTCTGGCATCGAGTAATGCTGCTCATTAACTATGCCCTTGTAGCCGAGCTGCACCAATCACTTTGGTGTATCTGATATGGGCGGGGCCAGAGCCAAGCTGAACAGATGACGACAGCCATTAGTAAACATTGCAAGATTCTTACTCACAGTGCCAGGTTCAATTCCTGAGCAATAACCCAGCAACACTGTCTCTAATCAGTCTGTTTACTGGTTCCACTTATTATTCATTAATCTTTCATCATTCTCATTCTCTATTTCAGAGCTGTTCATACTGTTCATATTGTAATATAATATTTATATAATAGAATAATACTATTTATTCCAGCACCCTGCACTATATGCACTAAAAGAACTTGTTACCAAGTAAGACATGGTTCAACAATGTTTTTATGTTTTCTTGACGCATCCAACGCGTTTGACCGTGTTAATCATGGTCAATTATTTAGAGAATTACAAGAGCGGGGGGTCCCCCTATACTTGATACGTATCTTGCATTATTGGTATTCCCACCAAACTATGCAAGCTAGTTGTGGGAGGACAACGTCGGCTCCTTTCCCAGTGACCAATGGGGTTAGACAAGGGGGAATATTGTCACCTGTTCTTTTTAATTTATATATGGATGATCTTTCTAGGACATTGGAAGTGTGTAAAACTGGATGTATGGGGCGGGATAGCTGTATTAATCATCTGATGTATGCAGATGATTTAATTGTTATGTCTCCATATAGTGCTGGCCTACAGCAACTGCTCAGAGTCTGCTCAGACTATGGACTACAGCATGACATCAAATTCAATGCTAAAAAGAGTGTTGTAATGATTGTCAGAACTAAGGAGGACAGGAAGCTATGCTTTCCCTCTTTTTACTTGTCAGGGCAAGACCTTAACGTGGTTACTAAAGTAAAATACTTGGGCCACATTATCAGGGAGGATTTTTGTGATGATGATGATATACAGCGGCAGTGCCGTAAACTATATGGACAAGCAAATACTCTGGCACGCAAATTTCATATGTGTTCTGAAGAAGTTAAAATATCTCTTTTCAGAGCATACTGTACTCCACTGTATACAGCTCATCTATGGTGCAGCTACAGTAAAGCAAAGATAAACAAGATGAAGGTGGCATACAATGATGCATTTCGAATTTTGATGAAGCGTCCAAGATGGACCAGTGCTAGCCATCTGTGTGTGACCTGTAATGTTCCCACCTTCCACGCTGTGCTGAGGAAGTTTATGTACAGATTTATATGCCGATTAACTGAGTCAAATAATACAATTTTAAATGCTATAATCAATCCTGCACTTAGTGATACCAGATATTCGTCCACACTATGGAATCACTGGAACACGCACCTGTTCCTGTTTTAATCATTGAGCATTGTAATTTGTAAATTTGTATGTATGTGTGTTTCTTTTGTGATATTTTTGGGGATCAGTTTGTCTATATGTATTTATGTATGTGTGTGGTCTAATGTGCTTTTGTTTTTTAATTTGGACCTTGAGTCTGTAAATAAAGAAATATATGCTCCATAATTAAAATAATAATAACTGTCATAATTAAAATTTACTCCTGCATAGTTTGGAAAATGCCTAAAATCGTCCGATAATATCAGTCTGGAGAGAGAGAGAGAGAGAGAGAGAGAGAGAGAGAGAGAGAGAGAGAGAGAGAAATAGTAATGCTGGTTTAACATTAGCAATACTCATGCTAACATTTCCCAGGCTTTTAGTGTTTATTGTCCTCTGTTCTAAGTTTATTATTCAGTTAATATGAAACGTGTGTCTTTTTGACAGAATAATCAGATCATGTTAAATACTTCTTCTAATATTCTTTTGAATCAAATACTGAGTCCTCAGAAAAGTATTCAATTCAACGCTTGTTCTTTCCATCTCTCTTTCTCTCCACAATGAGGCCTTCATTCAACCTCTAGTTTCAATGAGGTTAATTATCTGTCTCCTAATTGGCCTCAGGGCACACACACACACACACACACACACACACACACACACACACACACATACACACACACACTCAGGGAAAAAGGCACAGGAATGAAGTGACTCCACATTATTCTTCAACCAATAGCAAAAACAGTGTGCCCACACATAGAGGGGTTACAAACATACAAATACATGCAAATACATGTTTTCAGCCCAGTTCTCTTACCTATCAAATTTCTTTTAGATTAACGTTTGACTTACTCATATTTGGTTTAAGATGATCTGAATTTCAGTTTAGCTATACTTTTATAGCAATCATGCTTTAACACTAGATGTTTTCACTCACACACACACACACAGACACACACACACACACACACACACACACACACACACACACACACACACACACACACAAGCAGGAGCCAGGGAGCGTGGTAAAATAAGGGTGAATAGTGAAAAGCACCTATTTATTCCCGCTCCCTCAGGTCTCCTGGGACACACACACTGGTAGGAACAATGACCGGGTTTAACTCCATCCAGTGACCTCCACCCACACACAGACACACACATACACACACACACACACACACACACACACACACACACACCGTTCTTTATGTATAACTGGACTCCCACACTCTTCATTCTGTCTGAGAAACACATAAACACGGTATACACACACACACACTGTACACCTTGTGATCAAACTTGAAGCTGCTTAACAATTGGTTCCTAAATATTTGTGAATCTACTGTAAATATAGAATATGGAACAGAATCGAGTTATAGAGTCAGTCTTCTGTGTGTATTTTGTCTAATTCAGTTGAATTTGTCATAATTAAGTGTCAGTTTTGTTCTTTTCTGTTATGTTCTGCACACAGTCAGCTGATAGAGATTGTGAGACGTCTTTAGTCCCCCAGAAACCATTTGCTTCCATTCATTATTGCACAGAAAATCAGCCTTAATAAGTGAGAAAGGCCTTCACAATAAACAGGAAGCTTGAACCTGAGTTAAAACCAAAAGATGTTCTGTCATTTTCACATCTTTCCTTCATGTTTGTCCCCTCTTCTCTATCTCCATGGCTTTGGAATATAGCTTAATTTTCCCACCCTTCGTCTTGCTTTCTAGCCCTCTCTCTTTGTTAATTTCTTTCTCTTCTCGTTCTTTATTTTTTTTTTCTCTTTCTCCCTGTCCCTTCCCCCAGTTTTCCCACCTCCATGCCTCATCAGTAGCACCACAAAGCCTGGCCCTGCCCTGGCAACCACCGCACCACCGCCTCTGCCCCGGCAACAGGCCGTCGTCAGGGCTGCTGACCCCTGACCCCATCACAGCTGCTCAGCCATCGCATATCCCACAATCCCCTGCTCCCTGCCTGCTCCCGTGACCAGGGGGTCTCACACACACGGGAATCAGTGGTGAATAAGACTCCATCACTTTCACTCTGTCCATTTCTAAAAATAAAGAGAGGAGAGAAGAGACTAGGAAAGGAAAGAAGAGTAAATGAAAAGAAACAAGAACAGACTGTAGAGAATATGAAGAAAGGGAGATGAGAGAAAAGGAGAGATAACTGTAATGAAGAGCGGCAATAAGGAAAAGGAGACGAAAGAAAAGGAGAGAGAAAAATACTTGAAGGGACGGAAATCGGGGAGAAGGAATGGAAGCAGGGAACGAAGAGGAAAGGAAAGAAGGAGTAGAGAGGAAAGGAATGAGGGGAGAAGAGACAAGGAAACAAGAGGAAATGAAAGGAGAGAAGGACTGGTAATTAGAGGAGCATAGAGGCGAGTAGAGGATATAAAAAGAGAGGAAATGAGAGAAAACTGTAAGAAGAGGAGAAGAGGAAAAGAGAGGAAAGAAAAGACAAGAAGATATGAAAAGAAACAAGCAGGGGAGAAATAATGGAAGAAAAGAAAGAAACAAGGAGAGAAGAGGAAAGGAAACAAGGAGAAGAGAGGAGAGGAGGATTGCAGTAAAATGCAGAGAACTGAAAAAAATGTGATATACATGTTTTCTGGAACTTCTCTGTGCAGATGTTAATAAGGAGCTTGACATTACATAATATCACACATTCATGGCTCGGGAATGTGGAACCAATATTATAATATAAGATATCTTTGTGGGGAGCTTATTTTTTTAAAAGACAGAGGTATTTTAAATTACTACACATGATGCATTTAGAAATACGTCTGCAAACTTTGGACGTGGCCTCGGCCGGGTTTGATTAATATCATTTTCATGAATAAACGGCTTAATATGAGTAAATCAACAATCTATTACATATTGAATAATGTTGTCAGTCAGCTGAGTCACACATAATTCAATATGTAATAGATTGTTGATCAGCTCCACTGTGCCATTAAAGTGCAGTGATCATATTATAGCAACAACACTCATTAGAGGAACAATCAGACAACAACAAGGCAGATCGGTGTTTGAATGGCTCTGTGCACGAGTGCTACTGTGTGTATGTAGGCTGGAATGTGCCTTTCTGTGCCTGTGTATGTGTTTGTGTGTGTGTGTTTGTGTGTGTGTGTGTGTGTGTGTGTTGTCTATACCTTTGAGCACATGTCCTCAGAAGGAGGGAAAAAGAAAACTGACAATGTCTCTTGGGGACATTTTTATTCAAGCAAACATGATCACGTGAACAGCATTAATCATTGAGATTTATTTTCTATACATTCTCATATTGAATTGAATTTATATAGCAAGTTTGCCGTTTTTCCTCTAAAGGGAGTGTTAAATCTGGCCAAACTGTTGGTTTGTTTACAACCAATCAACTCCCAATTTCCACCGAGTCATTAGGTTTCCATTAAAGTCAATGTGTGTATTTCCATTGCGTCCCGACTCCGTCCCAGATCCGGCGGTCCCCAGCCCTCCGGAGCAGATACGCAGAGCTTCTACGCTGGAGATCTCCGCAGCAACTCAGCACACGGCAGATGGTGCGGGATAGGAAGTTGAGCACAGAAACAAAATAACACATCTGGTTCATTTTCAAAATAAAAGAGACCATGCTCACAGCGCATCATATCTCCCTGCATTACACCTTGAAAACAGCACAGAGTTGTCCCCCCTCTACTCCTCTGGATGGAAACTAACTGTTGTTGGTTTTGTGGTTCTATTCTACGTGAATTTGCGAGATCTCGGGGGTCCTCATAACTTCAGCTGTCAGTCATCGCTGCAGGCATTCTGCAACAAATCCAGACCTGGTGGGTGTTGACGGACGGTCTATCTCCGTCTTGTCTGACTATTTTTTATTAGACGTTGCTGGGTTGCCTCATAAACAGGTTTGTATGATATCATACGGAAACCGGTCACATGACACAAGTTTAGCCAATAAAAGGTGACTGTGAGCCGGGTACCTGGCACCGGGCACCCTAAGGCGTCAGGTTTGTCACAACCCGATGTGAGTCGATTGCAGATATGAGTCACGCATGCTCAGATTTAAACTGTTTACGGCATAACGTGTCATACTGAAATTTGTGAAATCCATGAAATAATAAACTTTTCTCATTACAAAGAATAACAGAAGATAGAAATAATTTGAAAAATGTTTTAGCAATCTAAGATTATCTATGTATCTACGATGCTAGCTTGTAGCACGTTTTAGCTATCTAAGATTATCTATGTATCTATGATGCTAGCTTGTAGCACGTTTTAGCTATCTAAGATTTTTTCTCATTACAAACAATAACAGAAGATAGAAATCATTTGAAAAATGTTTTAGCTATCTATGATTGTTTGATTGCTAACTTTAGCTCAAAACGCCATTCAACTGACAGCCTTTGTTGCGTTTGATGCTAACTTGTAGCCAAAAGTGAACAAACTTCTTTATGTTGGTCCATTTTTACTGTATTGACATTACAGAAGTCTCTCGTTAGCATCTTGTAGGCTACTTGTCGCAAAGTGACGCACCCGCAACTCACATCTTCACTCGTCGCAGCGTGTCTGCACTCAGCAGACACCAAAATGACTAATTAAGATTTCAAAAAAGTTGTTTGTTTGTGTTAAAACAACGGCTAAAGCCCCTGAAGTAGTTCTCCCGGGACACGACCACCCATTTCCTGTGAGAAAGTCTTATGTTTTTCCATCTTCCAGGACAGAAACTACACTCCCCCATTTGAAAACACAGGGCAATATGTTATATGATGAAAAACCTTGTTTTATTGTCACAAACAAGAAAATATCATAAACAGATCTATGAATGTGTTGTAAAACCAACATTAATATCAGGGTCTCTAATGACACTCATGTGCTACTTGTAGTGTCATGGGTGATTGCAGAAGAAGAAGAACAACTACTTCCTGCTTCTTTTGTTTGGACGTTTCAGAGCTGCGGTCGGTCCAGTGACGTATGACGCACAGGAGTCCCTGTAAGGCACAGCATGGTGCAACAAATACATATCCCACATGAAAAGAGCAGATAAAAGAGTTGCTGATGAAGTTTAGGTTAGACTTAGAGGATGATTGTATTCAGCACTGCAGTCTGTGTGTGTGTGTGTTTGTGTGTGTGTGTGTGTGTGTGTGTGTGTGCGCGAGTGTCTCGGTTCCAGGTGCTGTCCCTGGTGTAACCGGAGCAGGTCTTTATTAATAAATAATGCATCTGAACGAGTCAGCCCATCAGTCAGCCAGTAGCTTCGGCTTATTCTGCCATTTGCCCTCCAAAGGACAGATACCCACCCACACACACACACACACACACGGAACAACACACAACATCACAGAGGCTGAGATAACCTGACAGTTTTCAGCTTCAGGATTCAATTTCAGGGATTCTTTATTTTGTCGTGTCACCTGGAGCCTCCTCAGCGATCATGAATCCTGAATAGTAAGTGTTAGTTCTTTCTGTATGCTGCGTGTGACTTACAAAACAAACAATGTGCACCACAGGAAGACTCTGACATCTGCTCTTCAACGGTGACGGCTGACATTAAAAAGTTAGGAGACAATTTCAGAGCCTTGTTTTTGACGTGGATACAGTGTTCAGGGAGATATCTTTGCAGTCGGTGCCGTGTGTTTTGTTGTTTGTGCTAACTCTGCCCAATATCGTAATACACATTTACTAATTTAATCTTGTGAGTTTGTACTAATGTCTTAGTTACATGTCTACGATTAATATCAGATATGTTACTGTACACCATACGCATGTATAATTAATATAAAGGACAGATGATCTCATAGTTTGAACTGACTAAGATGTAGTTGTCAGTTGTAGAGTTGTGAGTTACAGAAGAAAAAGTCTAGTTCATTTTCTGCATAGATAATTCTGGGATGTTAGATCACTAGGCCCCTGTGGCTGCTGGGTATTGCAGTCCTATGACTTTGATGTGCTTCATTGACCACATCAAACTGAAGAAGAAAGTGAGACTTCTCCATCAAAACTGTGCTCTGTTCTGTTACTTTCAGAAGCATTAAAAGGGTGGATTATATTTGTTTTCATTTGAGAAATATTTATTAATAGCTATCTGGGTAAACTATACTTTTTTTTTTACAAATTTGCAAACTCTTCAATGCTGGCATATTAACCCTCTGCAACCGAAACGATTGTATACGAGCAAAAACTGCACCTTTGGTTCATATTTCAACCATTTAAGGCTCTGACACACTAACCCGACACAGAGCGAGGTCGGTGACTCGAGTCTGTTCGGTGTGTTCCGTGCTGTCGTCGATAGGAGGAGCCGTTGGCGTCCATTTTGACTTTGACTTGTTGAATCGGCCAGTGGGCGGTCGGACTCAACGACCAATCTGATTGGAGTGCTACCTTTTGCCTAGCAAATCAGTGCACGAGATAACCGGAGCTGACAACGGCAGTATCTTCTTATTACCAGCCATTGTATTTTCGAGTAATGACAACAATCCTTCTCGACTACTATCAGCACTCTCTGATGAAAACAAAACAATGACTGACGACAGCGTGCTCTGTGTTAAATAAGTCTGGAGAGTTTTTTCCGTCATTTTCGTTATTTTTTGGGCCGACAATACAGATTAGCGCCAATTGCTGTTATGGAGACGTATCAGTCTAGACGTATAGTCTTGCGCACGTATACTGTAGTTTTGCTCAAGTCGGCGTCGCTTCGATGTGTTGCGAGGCATTTTTTTGAGAGACGGGAGCCGACTGATCAGTCCGAGTGCCTTTTCTGCCGACGGTCGGCTGTCAAGTTGGTGTGTCTGAGCTTTTAATAGATCGCAACTCAATCTTTTTTTCTAATTTAAACCATTTGGTGTTTGGTGTTAACCCTAAACCCCAACCCTAACCCCTAACCCCAAACTTAACTGTCCTATTCATTTCACTGTAAAACCCGCTAAGCTGTCATGTGAGCCCGTCGTCTAGTGATCAGCCAGTGGTCGCCTTATTTCGTAGGATATCTTATGAACTGATGTGTAAAAGTTTTTGTACAATGTCATGTGAACATGTTCATAATAATGCGTTGATGTACATCTACGTGTGTGTGTGCATGTGTGTGTGTGTGTGTGTGTCCTCCACCAGTGACTACCTGTTTAAACTTCTTCTGATTGGCGACTCTGGAGTTGGAAAGTCATGTCTGCTGCTGCGCTTTGCGGTAGGCACACACACACACACACACACACACACACACACATACACACACACACACACACACACACACACACAGAGTGTGTGGCACTATCTTTGTGGGGACCCGTCCAGCATTTTGGCCCCACAAAGCTGTCGGGACCCCAAAAGTGTACTGAACTCCCGTTTTTTTGGACCCCACGAATGTAGTTAAACCAGAACACACACACACACACTTCATTTTAAACACTTTACTGCTTATTGTTGATCGAATGTCACACACCCTCTCAGGATGACACCTACACTGAGAGCTACATCTCCACCATCGGAGTCGACTTTAAGATCAGGACCATCGACATGGACGGGAAGACGGTGAAACTACAGATTGTAAGAGTTTGTTGATCAGACGTCATCAACGGTGTGGTGGGGAGTGGGTTCTTGTTAGAAAACACCATGTCGTTTTGTAAAGCAATAAAAAAACAAAATACTGTGTCATGTAAGCTTGGTACTGACCATGCTCACCATCTTACTGTGTGTGTGTGTGTGTGTGTGTGTGTGTGTGTGTGTCCCTCAGTGGGACACAGCAGGTCAGGAGAGATTTCGAACCATCACCTCCAGCTACTACAGAGGAGCGCACGGCATCATCATCGTCTACGACGTCACTGAGCAGGTCAAGCGTGTGTTTCTGTCACATCATCAACAACATAATGGGACAGAGTTAAAACATTAACTTCTCTTCTTTTCTTCTTCTCCTCTCCACAGGAGTCCTTTAACAATGTGAGGCAGTGGCTGGACGAGATAGATCGCTATGCCTGTGAAAACGTCTCCAGGCTGCTGGTGGGGAACAAGTGTGACCTCGTGAGTAAGAAGGTGGTGGACGCCGGCACCGCTCAGGTAACAGGCTATCAGCGCAAGGAGCAGCTTAAATCTACCACCTCCAAATATTGACCCATTGCTTTTAGCAGCTGTGTTGTTCTTTTCTTGATTTATTTATTTATTTGATTAAAAAAAAGAACCACGTATTTGCATCCCGGGGCAAACCCAAAACTTTTACTACTTCTAACTCAGTATTTCATGTTCAGTAGGTTCTAATTAACCATAACCCTTGTGTTAAAATCAACACTTTTGTTGACGCTTGTTATCAATGTTTTTAACTTTTTATTACATTTTTGTCCCTTTTTTTTCGATGTGTGTCATTTTTTGACCTTTTCAACACTAGGTAACACTAACTTATCACTTTTAGTTTACAGTTATTTTTGGAATTTATAAAAAGTTTATAGTGTCGGTGTATTGGGGGTGTAGTGACTGCTTCCCCCCGTTCTTTTTGACAAGCGTCAGGGCGGCCAGAGCTTCTTTGCAGCTCAAGTTGGCGGCGGTGTGTACATACTGTACTGTAATAGATTTGCCATTATTTATCACACGTTTCCTCCCCTTCTTCCTTCTCTTTCTCTCCCACACCCCTCTGTCTCTGTGCAGGACCTGGCCTCGTCTCTAAAGATCCCCTTCCTGGAGACGAGTGCTAAGAGCGCTGATAATGTGGAGAGGGCTTTCCTCACCATGGCCTCCGAGATCCACAAGCGAGTGGCCAGCGAGGGAGGGGGGGTACAGGCCGAGTCGAAAGAGGCCAGGGCCCAGAATGCCAAGATCAGCAGCACCCCCCTGTGGCTGGGAGGGGAGAAACAGACGCAGGAGGCCGGTAACTGCTGCTGAGCTGGGAGAGACGACGCCGTGGTCACACGACAACACTGAGACATGTAGAGAGACATGTAGAGAGACATCCACCGGTCTAGTTTCAGGACTGTGTGATTGTGCCTTTGGACAGACACATATTCTCCGATTTTGGACATCTTTGCTATTGAACTAAAAACAAATAGAATAATTAGGGCTGCACAATATATTGTCTTGATCAACATGTGCAGCATACACATCGCGAAAGGCTGCGACATAATGCAAAATAAACAAGTTTTTTGTGTTAGTTGAAAGAAAATCTCAGTAGAAAACTGCACTTTAAAATGTAACTGTCATTCCGATATTCAACAACGTAATGGCATTTCGCATATTTTAACTCATATCGTGCAGCGGTCATAACAAAATGGACTTTTCATGAAGAAAAACAAGAGTTTGGAGCATGACGACAGTATATTTTGGAGCTTGGTATTTTTAAATAAAATGTATAGTCAAAACTCAAAGACAAACAGGTGACAGATGACAGAACAGAATTGGAAACTCAGCCACATGAACAACTACAGGATGAGATTTGGGATGAGGTCTATAAATACATAGAGGTCCATTCCCTGTATCACTTCTTTAACTCAAGATAAAAAAGGGAAAAAGCAGAATGTGCAGTTGCAAACCTGTTACGTGAAAATAGCAATATCTAAATAATAGTTAATACTCACACAGAAAGGGAAGTTTCATTCCACAATGGGATATTATTATATGCATTATGTGCGGGTGTTATGGATGAATGTACTTTGTGATTTAGACTGTCAGTTACAATCAGAGGGGATTTATTGTATTTACCAGTTGTTGTTGTGTTCCGCATGTTGTTTGTTCACGTCAATAAAGACATCTAAGGAGCCGTGATGCTATAAATTTGATTCAAATATCTGAAATACTGTATATATATATATATTTACACTCACAGGGGGACACATTCAAAGTATTTGCAATTTTCCCGACCGACTGACCTTCATTTCTTGATGGCCTCTCGATTCTCATCACTTAGCTGATTGGTTCTTGTGTTAATATGAATTCTACCAGTTGTCCAATAGGCTGTCGGCTGTGTCCCAACCCCATTAATAAGGCCAGAAATCCCACTAATTAACCCTGACCAGGCCCACCTGTGAAGGGAAAACCATTTCAGGGACTACCTCATGAAGCTCATTGAGAGAACAAGAGGGTTTGCAGCGCTATCAAAAAAGCAAAGGGTGGCTACTTAGAAGAAACTAGAATTTAAGACATGTTTTCAGTTATTACACACTTTTTTGTTAAGTACATAATTCCACATGTATTCATTCATAGTTTTGATGCCTTCAGTGATAATCTACAATGTAAATAGTCATGAAAACAAAGAAAATGCATTGAGTGAGGTGTAAACAAAAGTTTTTGACCTGTAGAGAGAGAGAGAGAGAGAGAGAGAGAGAGAGAGAGAGAGAGAGAGAGAGAGAGAGAGAGAGAGAGAGAGAGAGAGAGAGAGAGTGTGTGTGTGTGTGTATGTGTGTGTGTGTGTGTGTGTGTATATACATATCCACCTGGATAGCTCAGCGGTTAACGTTGCTGATTTCGGTAAAGGTGATTGTCGGTTCGATTCCCGGTCAGGGTGGGTGTATCCTTAGGCAAGGTCCTTAATGCTACTGGCCTACCTCAACTATGAGTGAAACCATAAATACAAGAGCCATACTGGCTATTATGATATACATACACACACATACATAAATACAAACATATATATACATACATATATATTAGGGGTGTGACGAGACGCTTACTCCACGAGACGAGACACATCACGAGATTGGGTTCACGAGACGAGATTTTTTGAAAAAATTTAAAGAAATCTTCCATGAAATATATGAATGGAAAATAGTTTTTTTATTCAACTGAAAAATCACAAAACGCAAAACAATTTAGGTGCATTTTGAAATCAACTATTAATGATGAATGTTATTTAACTTTTTTTTTTTTACTATTTTAATGAATTATATGCAGTAAAGGACGTGCAAACACTGCAAAATGTTTTGTATAAACTCTACCAACTGGCCCTGTACAATTTCACACGAGAAATCTAACTCCTTTCCACAAACCGAACATAAAAAAATAAACAGTATAAATAAAATAAATGTGTAAATAACAGAAAAATAACACTTTAAATGCAAACAGTAAGTGTATCAATAACCAAAGTACTGCTAAGGATCTTCAATAGTAATTTCACGCTCCATCACGCTGACATCACATCGCCTCACGAGACCACTTTTCACCTCGACGAGAAATCTCGTCGCGTTTTAATCTCGCGAGATCTCGTAAAACGAGATCTCGTCACACCCTTAATATATATGTCTATATATGTATATGTACATATATATGCATGTATATATGTTTGTATGTATGTATATATACATATAAATATACATATATACATACATACATATGTATATATATATACATACATATACATACGTATATACATACATACTAAGGGTGTGACGAGATCTCGTTTTACGAGATCTCCCGAGATTAAAACGAAAAGTGGTCTC